>CM045566.1:424818-755730 GCA_024721245.1 Mitragyna speciosa | reverse complement strand
ATGCGTTAGAAATCGAGAGTCAAGATCGTAGAATATTGGTACCATCCAAAAGAAGAAGAAGAAGAAGAAAAAAAAAAAAATGGCGGAGGGAGGAGAGCAGGAGATGCCTAGGGATGCGAAGATTGTTAAATCTCTGCTAAAATCAATGGGGGTGGAAGAGTACGAACCCCGTGTTTTACACCAATTTTTGGAGCTCTGGTACAGATATGTAGTGGATGTACTTACAGATGCACAAATTTACTCGGAGCACGCCGGCAAATCTCTGATAGATTCCGATGATGTCAAGCTTGCTATTCAGTCTAAAGTCAATTTCAGCTTCTCACAACCTCCTCCGAGAGAGGTACTACTGCTTGATTTTTTGAGCTAAATGCGTAATTTTGTTTTGGCCCTTTTCTTTTTTATTTAAAGATTAATGCTTTTCTTTAACATCTATGACATGTGTATGCTGAAATAATTAACCAAATTGGCACGATTTTAGAAGCAATTATTTGTTTAAAAAATGTATTTTGATTAATGCTGGGATAATTGTTTTTACCTGTTCTGCTAGATAAAGTTTGTTACTTCTTTTGAACTGGTTGTTATTTTGCTGTTAATAGCAATATATTCTCTTCCATGAAAACTGGAAAGGTAACAGTAAGTTTTTTGTGCAAAGTTGCTGTATCAAAAACCTTACTGGATGAACTCCTCTTATGATTGACATGATAATAAAGTTTTCAGAGTAACATTCGTCTCTTGGTTGTTTTTCAGGTCCTTCTTGAGCTGGCTAGAAACAGGAACAAGATCCCTTTACCAAAATCTTTAGGGGGTCCTGGAATCTCACTCCCTCCTGAACAGGATACCTTGATCAGCCCCAACTACCAATTTGCTATCCCAAGAAAACAAAGAAAGCAAGCAGTTGAAGAAACAGAGGATGATGAAGAGACTGCTGATCCTAATCCCAACCCTTCCCAGGAACAGAGGGCAGATACTTTGCAAGGTGCTCCTCAGCGTGTATCCTTTCCCATTGGACCTAAACGAACAAGATAAGCATTCGAAGTATGTCATGTCTCAATAGAGCGTGCCTAAGATTATATATTAATGGCTAAGCATATGTATTAGTGTATATACAGCCGTTCTTGCCAGCAGGTTCTTTGGGATATTAACATCTAAACTTTCCCCTTTCTTGACTCTTTCTTTTTGAGCGGGTCTTATAAATAGTTAGTGCTTTATCAATTTGCTTTTGTGACCATTAATGATGTGCAATCTTGGATTGCGCATCAAGGCGACCTTTCTAAGTATATTGTGTCTCCACAGCTAAGTCTCCAAGATCATGCAGTAATGGTGAATGTTATGTATTGGTTCTGTTCTCAGAAACATTGATGTCTAAACTTTCACCAATTTCGACTCGAATCTAGTCTTCTCAGTAGTTAATGATTTACCAGTTTGCTTTGTGACCGTTATTTGTGTGCGATATGGGACAATATTGACCTGCACTCCATTCCTCATACCAGACTGAAATTATCACAATTGTATTTGGATAAACAGACAAGTACTAGGTCATTATGAATCATTGATGCGCTATTGCCCGAAGTAGATGTCCAACGATCTCCGTTTTGAAGATGAATTTTGTTCAGTTAAGCTGATTGAATCTGATGGAAAGTAAGGAATTTCTACAGAATTTGTTTTCAGCTTCATATTTGCTTTAGGTTGCTTCAAGAGACTTGTATGAGATCCTCCCAGTGATGCATTCTACCGGAAATGACAAAAAGGAAGATAAGCAATTGGTGAAGATTTTGTGTTTGATGATTTCTCCAGTGGTTTAAAAATTACACTGGAAACGAAAACGATTACGCGGAAAATTCAAGTCCAGAATCAACTAGGGGTGTATTCTTTTTCCCGGCTATTTGTCATTATATTTGCAGAAAAGACGGCAAAGCATTATCCTTGCCAATCTCCTACCCATTAGATTCTTTCGACCTACAGGAAAGACACCTCATGGGCTCATATCCTGATCAAAATTTTCTTTACTCCAGCGTCATATGTCCATAACAGCTCATTCCATCGTAATTACGTACGCCCTCCATTAAGGTAGTAAAAAGCGACCTGGTCTTGTCATTTCTCGTATTAAACCACCTTCACCCTAAGACATGGCCGCCTGGGAGCCTTGCATGAAAAGAACACAAGAACACTATAATTGCTTAAATTCCGTCCACTTCACGTGTCTTACAATGCTTGTATACTGTAACGATTGTATAGATGTATGGAAAAGTCACGACTCATGCTTCTAAGCTTTAAAGTGTGAAGATTAACAAAACTGGAAGGCAAGCATAATTTCGGTTAGCCATTTTATATAAAGTAGTTTATGTACAAATATCACGGTATATACAAGAATGAGCTATTATTGTCTAACAATACACTTAGAAGATAACCAATATGGGTCAGCTTCTTGTGCCAACCATTGAACTAGCAGAAGCCACCGTATTTGGTACACTAATCCCCCGGTTGTACATGCGCTGAATCTCCTCCCTGTACTCCATCAATGATTTGTCTGGTATTGCTGGAGTTAGTTCCACAACATCTCCCATTTTTAGCTTGCACATGGGGTCACTAATAGTAGCATGGTTCAGCCGTGGCCTAAGCTCCTCCTTCAGAGGAAATCCATAATTTGTCCATCTAGAGCTTCCCCAACCTGTTCTCTCAAGCATGTCCTTAATGGTTGAGTTTGCTGGGAATTCCTGTACCGACATCTGCAACACGAAACAGCAGATTAGTCATGATTTCTATTAATTTTAAGAATAAGGGTAAAGTCTCTAGATAACCCCACACACCCCCCCCCCCCCCCCTTTTTCTCCCAACACAACCCAAAAACACCAAAAAAAAAAAAAAAAGGGACCAAAGAAATATATATCCAATGAACTCTTGCAAAAACTATATCACCCAATAAAACACCAGATATTGTTGTTGACAACTTTTGCAGTTGTTGACAACTAAATACCTTAGGTTTGATATACAAACTACTGAAAAGAGTCAAATATAAACCTTATCATTCTCAATCATGATGATGAAAATAGGTCCATCTGGGCCGCAATAAGGCTTGCAAGAGCCTGGGCAATCTTTTGAGTGAGGGGGGAATTTGCAAGGTGGCTTGAAGGAGTCAGCGTAACCAATGGATGACCGGTCCTTGCTCGTTGTCTCACATTGCCATGTAATAACCCAACGTGCCCACTCAACCATTTGAAGCACAAAGGAAGAGAGCTTACATTCTCCTTCCTTGTATCTCCAGTGAGCTGCAAATCCATATTCAGCTTGCAAGTGCATTTCCTTTGTTCGAATTTGAACTTCAAGAGGAACCATTCCCTCACCAACAACTACAGTGTGCAGAGATTGATACCTGCAAATTATGAACCAGTTCAGCACAAACACCATAAATAAAATAAACATCCATCTTATCATCAAATAAAGCTTACCCATTAAACTTTGGGTGGGCTATATAGTCTTTGAATCTTCCAGGTACTTCACTCCATAGTCGGTGAACAATTTTCAACGCTTTATAACAATCATCTTTATTTTCAACAATCAGCCTTAGACCATGAATGTCATGGATTTCATCCATATTCAGCTTTTTCCTGCACATTATTAATTACATATAATCTCCATTATGTAAATGATATGAACTCCAACAATATGCCAAAATATACAGTATAAGATGCGTCTCTTCCAACAATATGCCAAAATATACAATATAAGATGCGTCTCTGTGTTGGTATGTGCGAATGAGAGAGGTAAAGTGCATACTTAAGCATTTTGGAATAGATGCTGTACAAGCTCTTATGCCGCCCAGATAGATCATGATAAGAAATGGCTCCCTCCTTAAGAGCTCGCTCCAATTTCTCCACATCAGTGGTTATCATTGCCTCATCAAAGGACTTCAAGAGTCTAGAGGACAATTCTTGGTAATGATTTGGATATAGGTACTTAAAACAGAAATTCTCCAGCTGCTCTTTCCAAGTAGATATTCCTAAACGGTTCGCCAGAGGTAGCAAATATTTCCAAGGTTTCCTTGGCAAACCTCTGCTGCTTAACTAAAGGTAATGCATCCAATGTCCTCATATTATGCAACCGATCAGCCAATTTTATGAGAACAGCCCTAGCATCTGCCATTGCAAGAAACATCGTATGCAATCGATCAGCCTCAACAGTTTTACAAGCTGTATTGTTCTCGCGTGCAAGCTTGCTCAATTGGCTCAGCTTAGACACTCTCAAGATAAACCAATAACCACTCAGTGCGGAAGCCAAAATATCTAAGAAAAGTGAATAACTGGGTTTTTATTGCCATCATCTGTTTAGTTCGCAAGATAACAAACAAATCCATGAAACTTTTAACTTTCAACTCTTATGTCACCATCTTTAATTTCTAAAACTACAAATGGCTTCCATTCTGGATTTAATAAGCAGTTTAGAATGTGTACTTCCACTTTCTCACCAACCTTTTGTCAACTGTTAATAAATGGCAAACCACTTGTTTGATAACCAAAGACCATAAAGTGTTTTATCTCATCTCGGCTACACTTCAATTTATAAGAGTTACAAGGAATACCAAATAAACCATGCGGTTTCAAATAATCCTCCTTAAAACATCACACGAAAACACAAAATCCTCCGCGAGAATTTGTCAATTTCAAACAATTACAGATAGAATGATACAGGAACATAATCACTATTTATTAGGAAATCAAAGCATGAGGAAACAGAAAGAATAAAGCATTTCAAAAACAATCATCCACAAAAAGCAAAAGCTCATACCCCTTCGACTAAATCTGCCACCCCAGCACCAAATGTCTGGAAAATATACTCATAAGTGACAAAAGCATCATCAAGCGTGTCATGTAGCAGCCCTGCAGCAACAACTGTGGAATTGGCGCCAATCATAGCCAGCAAAACAGCCGTTTCCACACAATGCTGTAAATAAGGATCCCCACTTGCACGGACCTAAAAATTAAGACATAGTTCCTCAATTCAGTAACTCCATGATTATATTTCACTACAAAGAAAACATTTGTATCTGCAATTCAAGCATATGTATAAATATACCTGCCCTCTATGAGCTTTCTCAGCTTCATAAAAAGCCTTTACAACCAAATCGTCATAAAATATCTTATGCCTGTATTGTGCATTCAAAAGCAAATCTTTAACATAAGGCTCTACACTAGGTTCTGTGAAATTATCCTCCATATTAAATGTCAGCTCATCAACCAAACCAGAGGCAGTAGAACCAATGCTCTCATACACTTCAAAACACGGCGAATCATAATCAACACAGGACCCTATAGCATGGCGAACAAAACGATCAAACAAACCTCGACTCCCGAACCGAATCGAGCTCATATTTTCACCAATTTTCATTGGAGGACTCCTCAACGTCGCAGCAGAGCCAATTCCACTGCCACTGCTACATGAAACCGGACCTTGAAGCACCGACACAGGGCTCTGGTAACACTGATCCCGCTTCAGAGACGAGCTAAACGACGAGTACCGAAACGAACCGCAGCTCAATTCCTCAACGCCCCTATCGTGCCACAAAGACGACGACAATTCCTCGGTAGCACTCGAATAACTCGAGTGCTTAACCGTGGGTTGAGACGACAGCAGCCGCGAAAGGCCACCGATGACCGGCTTCTGGGAGGCCGACGTAGACGCCGGAGATGATCTGCTAGTCAAATCAAACTCGTACGACGCGTGCGAATTGATCTGGCATGGATGCTGCGTGGAACACACACTGCTTGGTGGACTGGCGTACAGAGCAATCGTCGGAACGGGCATAGTTGTAGCTCAATTCGAATCTCCTAATACGAACCCAGGGGTAAATTATTTTTCAAAATTTCAATTTTTTATGTACAGAAAAAATCGTTAACCTCTACAAATCCTACGAAACTTAAATGTTTAATTGGAGAGATTTTGAGGCGATGTACAGTATTTACAAGCAACTTTATAGACAGAGAGATCCAAATGGAGGGGAAAATGAACAAAAAAGGAGTCAAGAAAGCGAAATTCGGAAACCTAACCCTAATTGGGGGAAGAAAGAAAGTCGTTGGGGGTGTGGGGTGGGGTGGGGTGGGGTGGGGGGTGGAGAGAGAGAGAGAGAACTGAAGGGAATTTTGGGGTTTGGTTTGCTCTTTTGCTCTCCGTCCAGTTGCTTCTTTCTTCTACTCTCCGACTTCTTCGATTGTGATTGATTTTTTGTAACGTGCTCTTTATTTTCCTTCCGGTAAGGCGGAAAATTGATTTTTTATTCTCCCCACGTCACTGAGACCAGGGAAAGATGGGCGTGGAATTACGAGAATGGCCCTGGGAAATAGTTAAAACAGCTCGAATTACATTGTTATACTTTGTGGCGGTATTATTTTCGTGTTACACTGTCGTATATATATTTATTATTTTTTTAAATAATATAACATAAATGTGATATTAAAAAATATAATGTTATAATTTAAAATTGACCGAACTCTTTGTCTGTTATGTACAAGAAAATTTGATGGGAGTGGCATGATTTCACAGTGTTCTAGATTAGGGATTTGAGTATTATTTGGCGTGACTTAATTGCAAAATTTGTATGGCTGGTGAGGAGATTAGTATATAGGGCTCTTATTAATTGCGACAATGTGGAACGTCCAAGAATGCATTGACAATAATTCCATGCTAGGATTGCGATGTTCTAACGTTCACAATAAAAAAAAAAAAAAAGTAACTCTTGACACGGTAGTGCACGTGATAAAATATTATTAAATCGATAATTATAAAATTAACGATAAGCAACTCATCTACTAGTTGAGGATAAAAAACAGAAGTTAAACTCGTCTATTGGTATCTTCACATAAAAAAATAAAAGAGAGAAAGCTCATCTGTTGGTAGAATTTCAATATGAAAACTATAAAATTCCAAATGTACTTCAAGGGTTTGTATAGTAAAAAATCAGAATAGAGGAGGATGATCAGCCCTTTTTCTTCTTAGGTGATTGTCGACTGAATTAAGAACCAATGACAGATTTAATCTCTGAGACGCCTAGTTGACCAAAATTTGGAAAATTTAATCAAGGCTCTTTAGTTGCTAATCTTCAACTTAAAGTATACATGTCGCCCTTTAATACGCCTTATTTATTTCGTAATTTCTTTGGAACAATGATGAATTTATTCTCTTTTTTATTCTTTTTTCAATTTGTTTGTGGGCGAATACTTTCAATCTATAAAACTAATTCAAATTAGCCCCCTTAAAAGACTAATTAATGAACAAACGAAAATAAGATTGCAAAAGGAAAGAAAGAATCATGAAGCATATTTGGAATTGAACGCAACTTGCAATAAATTTACGAAATAAAATGACGTTTGTGCTTCTTTTTTTTTTTTTTTTTTTGAGGGTCCTTAATAGAAGATGCAATGCACTGAACTCGAAAGTGAATAGTATACTCCAGCCAGTTGCGAGAAATAGTGAGCAAGTGGGCATGGGTCCATGCGTTGATATTTTGTTACATCGTCCCTATGACATTAGCCTATAAAAATCCATTATCAAGTCCAAAAAAAAAGGTCCCGTGGGTTAGTACTTAAGCTCCTGTGGCTCCTCTAAAAGTTACCATGACTTTTGGAGTGGGTTTGTGAGGTAAAGTTTAGGTTCTCTCCCATTCTGGCTTTCAGTTTGGGTTGAGTAGGTTGGGTTTCCTTCCCCCTTTTCCCGAATTGTCAAAAAAAGTCCAAAAAAAAAAAAAGGAAATAAAAAATTTTAACTTTTTTTTCAACGAGTGACAACCGACTAGGAATATCTCAATTGATCAGGGAATTTTGTTCCTCTGTAAAAGTCGGAGTTTAGAATAACAAGAAAAGATAAGGTAGGTGAAATGTTAAGTACATTAGTAACTACACTTCAAATTATATGCAATAAAAAATTGGGAGTTTTATATCAAATTATGTGAATTAACTAATGAAATTTGATTTAAAAAAATGAGTACGCTTGTTGAAAAAAGATTATTATTTATTTTTTACTAAAAAGATATTACTTTACAAAAAAAAAAAAAAATCTTATTACTTTATTGTGACGATTCATCGCTAAAACATTTCCTACATAAGAATAAGCAGCATCAGACTATGGCAGTACCGCGCCCAGGAAAAAAGAAATATTAACAACCGATGTTTCATGCCTTTCAAACAAAAAAAAAAAAAAAAAAAAAAACCGATGTTTCATGCGAAACAAACATAAAACGAGTAATCACATCTAAATGAAACCTTCAAGACGCTGAAGCGAGATCCGCAAGACACGATAGAGACGTGTTCAGGGAATTTGAACGACTTCTAGTGCTTGAATTGAAGCATGTTGTGTGGGGCCGCCCCCGGTTGACAAGCACATGGCGTGTTACGAGCAGCCACCGCCGACACGTGGTCAGCAGTGGCGGCAAACATCTGTTCCTATTACGAGGGTAACGGGTTAAACTGTGGAGCTAGTTGCCACGGAGGAGTTGGGACCGCTCTGGAATCTCCCGGAGGCACACCATCGTCTATCGTCTCACTCTTGTCAGTTTACACTTTTCACTTCCCGGCTGAACAAGTAGAAGTAGTATACCAAGCGTGTGGGACTAGAAGAATGTCATCAAATCTGCCAGTTGCCTGTTAGTTTATTTATAGACTCATCGTCATTGGCTCTTGATAATTTAGAGGGCAGAAAGGCGACACTATACTTGAAATGATTAGTTTGGTCAAAATAATTTGTACATAGTTTTTAAGAAATGAAATAGATCATATGTTCAATCAAACGAATTTGTCTCTCTTCACGTGTCAATGGGGTGCTTTAATTTATTTGTCTAAGAACCAACAAGAACAAAACAAATTTTCAAAAAAACAAAAAAGAACAAATCAACGATATATAGATTCCACAAAATTGACGGGTACCTTCCGGATCCAGAATGCCAAGATATTTGGTCAGTGGTTTGCGGACTATTTTGGAGGCGGGAAGGTTGATGCTTCTCGGCTACAACTAAGTCCACGGGCGCACGCTTTCGGCTGACCAACTGCTGCTGTTCAATCAAGTCAAATTTTACTTTCCACAATTAAGGCGTGTCAGGATTGTCGTTTTGTGTTGTGGGCCTTTAAAACTCTGCGTCGTTGTGGTCTGTTTCCTTTCAGGTCATGCGAGCCCATAGTAATTTATTCGAAAAGATCGGACAATGGGCCTGTACAAATACACGTCTATTAGACCGGACCAACGGATCCATCAACCAGTCGACAGACGCATTTGACTGTACCAGTGGATCCATCAGCCCATCATTAGACGGATTCATCTTCTAGGCCGAGTTGATGTTAGCTCTGCCAACCAGCCAACATGGAGTACACAGAGCTTCAAAACTTTTGAATGGAGGCTAACCGTTAATATAATAAAATCTGTCTCTTACATTGTGAAGGACATTTTTTTTTTTTTATTTGATGGAGGGGTTGAACCCATTACATTTTAACAACTCTGGCCAGAGCTACCCCTTGCACATCTTGCCCTAAGATAATTCTCAAAGGAAATTTTTTTTTTTGGGAGGGGGCTTCCATCTTGTGAATCTCTAGTTACAGTTCCTTGCTCAATTTGGCTAATTGATTGGAATATATGTTAAAAAAAAAAATAATGTCAAATGTGTAGTTGTCAGTAACAGATTGGATGAATATATACTTGACGTGTTTGTTAAACATGTCGAAGTCTTTTTTTTTTATTTTATTTAAACACCCGACGTGTTTCTGGAACACGTCGCCAGAGACACGTCGGGTTACCCATATCAGGTCGGAGCCCGACGTGTTGCTGTTGTAACGTCGCTGTCTCTTGCCCACAAAAGGGCTTCTGCCTTTTTGTATATTTAAAAATTTTTGGGGGAGTTTTGACAGCCGAAGGAAGACTTACGAGTTCAGATTCTTGAGGGATCTGACGAGTTAGAGAGAGAGAGAGGACTCGGGGACTAGGGGTAGGAAGGAAGTTGGTAACTTGGTTTTATTGATCTCGTTAGACTCGTAATTAATTTATGTATGTCTTCCTTGAAGTTATGGTGGGAGGCCATTATTTAAAGTAACTTTTGATTGATTGCTAAATTGATGTAAATTTTACAGTGAGTTTTTTTTTTTCTTTTTACCGTGTGACACTAGAATTTTACATTTTGGGGATAAATTATCAATCAAATAGTGTAGTACTTGTCTTCAGTATTTTAGAGCAGAAATAATTGAAAAAATAACTATGCAAGATCTGTTGTTTGACTTTCAAGTTTAAAAAGGACTTAATAAAATTATGGATAAAAAGGAGAGGCTAAAATTCATTTTGAGCAACAAATTTTTTTTTATAATTTCTCAAATTTTCATCTAAACTCAATAATTTATTTGGTAGATGAGCATTTATACAGAATACAATTACAAATCTAGTCATCTGTATTCATAAATTGGTTAAAAAGTACTTGAAGTGTAGTTTCATAACTGACTTTAGGATGTAATATATGAGTAAATGATAATTATGCTATCACATCTTTTTCTTTTCTTTTTTCAAATCACAAAGTTAAATGTTAGACAAGTACATTTATTTTATCATTATTTATTTTTGGGTTTTGACAATTAGAACTTCAAACTTTAGACAAACTTGAACTCAAAATCCAAGGAGTGAGGACTGAGACGTCGGAACTTTTATTTTATTGATGCTACATATTATACCGACGCGTTTGAAGACCACGTCGGCCCTGACACAGGTAGTCCGACGTGTCTCCGGAACACGTCGGCCTCGACGTGTTTCAGAAACACGTCGCGGCGGTACTTTAAAAAAAAAAAAATCTCGACGTGTTTAACAAACACGTAGAGTATATATTCGTCCAATTCGTTTTTGACAGTTATACATTTTACATTATTATTATTTTTTTTTTTGCATATATTCCAATCAATTAGCCGATCTGTTTCGTTAGGTAGTCTGCACAGTGAGTACCTTGCCTCCAAGTGTGTTGCACATTGCAAACCTAGTCCATCTGAAGTAGACTCCGTGTATTCAAAATCGGCTTGAGATGAGAACGTTCGATTGGAGCCTTATGGATCAGCTCCAACCTCACTAGGACTTTATAGAAACACAATTACAAATGTTTATTTGAGTAATCGCATAATTGGACATCATAGTACCTAAGTCGATCGATTAATTAAATATTAGTATAAATCGTTAATAAGATTTCGTTTGTGTTTCTTTTTTCCTCACAAAATCCTAATTTATAACTTTTGTTGGGAGGAGTCGAATGACTGGAGGAGAGATTGATATTGTAAAACAAACCTCAGACCAAATGTGCTACTCTACTCCAAGTTTTGGCCTAAACCAAAGTTCACGTCGTTGACCTTTTAAAATTGGAACTAGCCTTCTTGTACTGACAAATGGTTGCAAAATAAAGTATTTAGATATTTAGATATTGTATACACAAATATTTAGAAGTGTTCGATCTAGAACATGAAATATTTTTATTTAACGATTACGTCTTATTTGTTCGTTTTTTCGTTTTCTGTTCATCTGTTGAACGTTTGAATTGAGAGGCGGACGAGCTATTGATCCAAGTACGAGAAGGATTTAAAAACAAAAACAACAAACAACAAACAACAACGGTTTTCTTTTCTAAAAAGGAAATTGAGAAAGTCAAGAAATAGGTTTTAAGAAATTGTTGGCAGTGAAATTTGTGTTGAGCACTACTATAAAAGACGAGTTGTTGAAAAGCCTCCACCTTCTTCTTCCTTCCATCCATCCAGCTCTCACGTTCGTTAAATCACCGCTCTCTTGGAATCTCCTCACCAAAGTCATAGAATCACTCGTCCCTGTCAACACATACATATAAATTGAAAAAAAAAAAAACAGTGAAAGAATAAGATAGACCATAAAAATTTAAACAAAACCAAAATCCCAGAAAAGTTAGGCCCTTCATATTCTTCAGCCCAAAACCCTATTTGCCAAACATTCTCATCACAAACAGACTCTTGTTTAAGGTAAGCCTTCACTGATTCGTTATATTGGATTCCATTCATTGTATATTCGTCTTTATCCCATTGGTTTGGATAAAAAAGTGAAATCTTTAACAGAAAAAAACTATTAAAGATTTGAAAAAAAAAGTCTTGGATTAGAGAGAAAAAAAAAATCAAGTCTTGGATTGAAATTCGTTGGGTTGAGTAATCAGCTGAGTTTTTGTAGTTTAGGGTTTTAGAAACTCTAATGGATGATCTCGAGAAAGCGATATTAATCAGTTTTGATGAATCTGGAAGTGTTGTTTCTGGGCTAAAATCACAAGCCGTTGCTTTTTGTCAGCAAATTAAGGAGTCCCCATCAATTTGTAGAATATGTATAGAGCGTTTGTGTTTTAGTAACCTTGTTCAAGTTCAGTTTTGGTGTTTGCAATGCCTGCATGATGCCCTGCGTGTTCGGTATTCGTCAATGAGTCTTGAAGAGAAGTCTTTTATTCGAGAATCGGTGTTTTCGATGGCTTGTTACGAGACCATTGATGATAAGCACTCGGTTAGGGTTTTGGAGGGACCTGCATTTATTAAGAATAAGCTTGCCCAGGTTGTTGTTACTTTAATTTATTTCGAGTATCCCTTGATTTGGACTTCAGTATTTATTGATTTTTTGCCAAATCTTAGTAAAGGGCCAGTGGTTATCGATATGTTTTGTCGTGTTTTAAATGCAATGGACGATGAATTAATTAGTATGGACTATCCGCGTAGTTCGGATGAGGTGGCTGTTGCAGGGCGTATCAAGGATGCCATGAGGCAGCAGTGTATACCGCAGATTGTTAGAGCGTGGTATGACATTGTGTCAGTTTACAAGGTTTCCGACCCTGATTTGTGTTCTAGTGCTTTAGATTGTATTAGGAGATATGTTACTTGGATTGACATTGGGCTGATAGCAAATGATGCATTTATTCAATTGTTGTTTGAATTAATGCTGTCCAATGGATTGTCGGATCAAGTCTGTGGTGCTGCTGCCAGTTGTGTTCTTGCAGTTGCTTCTAAGCGTATGGATCCAAAATCCAAGCTTAACCTTTTGCAGAGCTTACCGGTAAGGAGGGTTTTTGGTTTGGTAGCTACAGAGGATATTGGCTTTGATTTGGTCTCAAGAGTTGCTTCTTTGCTGACCGGGTATGCCACTGAGGTCTTGGAATGTTTCAAACGGTTGAACTCTGAGGATTGTAAGGGCATCTTAGTGGAGCTTTTAAATGAGGTTTTACCTTCTGTCTTCTATGTGATACAGAATTGTGAGGTAGATGCAAATTTCAGCATTGTACAATTTCTTTCTGGTTATGTTGGCACAATGAAGAGCCTATCTTCACTGACAGAGGCTCAGCTTCTTCATGTGCGCCAGATGCTGGAAGTAATTTGTGGGCAGATACGTTTTGATCCTGTTTATCGTAGTAACCTTGACATGTTGGACAAAGTTGGGAGGGAAGAGGAGGACAGGATGATGGAATTTAGAAAGGATCTACTTGTGCTGCTTCGTAATGTAGGTCAGGTAGCACCTGATGTGACACAGATTTTTATTAGGAACTCAATAGTTGGTGCTGTTGCATCTCCTGCGGAAAGAAATGTTGAAGACGTAGAAGCTGCACTTTCACTCTTTTATGCTCTAGGTGAATCAATGAGTGATGAGATGATCAGAACAGGAAGTGGTCTTTTGGTAGAACTGGTGCCAATGCTTTTATCTACAAGGTTTCCTTGCCATTCTAGTCGGCTTGTTGCTGTTGCATATTTGGACACAATAACTAGGTATTTGAAATTTGTTCAGGAGAATACTCAGTATATACCTTCTGTGCTGGGTGCCTTTCTTGATGAAAGAGGTATACACCATCCGAATTCAAATGTAGGTCGCAGGGCAAGTTACCTTTTCATGAGGGTTGTGAAATTGCTAAAAGCAAAGCTTGTGCCTTTCATTGAGACAATCTTGCAGGTACTTTGAATTTGATAATTGTCAAGCTTCCCATCTTTATAGATCATCTGCTATGCTTACTTGGCATTTGGTGATTAATCACATGCTCTCACCTTTATAAATCATTCTCATTTTTGTTTGGAGCTTGATGATGTCTCTATTTTGATTAATTTGCTTTCTAAAATAATGTGATGCCATGTTACAGAGTCTGCAGGATAAAGTTGCTCAATTTACGAGCCTGGATTCTGCATCTGAAGAACTGTCATCATCCGAAGATGGCAGTCACATTTTTGAGGTAAATCCTTAGAGATTTGTGGCCTGAGTGAAGGTTTATGTTTGCAAAGGCTGTGTTTTTTGTTCTGATTTGTTTTCTCAACACTTTGTAGGCAATTGGCCTATTAATTGGAATGGAGGAAGTACCATTTGAAAAGCAATCTGAGTATCTTTCTGCTTTGCTTACTCCTCTTTGTCAGCAGGTGAGTTTTCACATTGTGTTATGGATATTACTATGACCTACTGTATCATTAGCTTTTTTAGTCTGGTTTCCATGTGCATAGTGTCTGCACAAGCATTTATTGGTTCAATTGTAAGATTGATCTATTACGACCTACACGGGTTTCAATGAATGGAAATTCCTGAATGTTGCTGGGGTGAGGCGACATATTTCCTTATAGAACAGATGGGGTCAGAGGATAGTTAACTGTGTTTTGCATTTGATGAAATTATTCATTAGTTTCCTATCTTGCCAATGAGGTGGACATGGCGTTATTTTTCCTTTTTCAGATTCGAATAGCTGAAAAATTTTTTTTTTTTTGAGCAGGTGGAGGTGGCCCTCCTGAATGCTAAAGTTCAAAATGCAGAAGAATCTCCCACGAAGATTGCAAATATTCAACAGATAATTATGGCCATTAATGCCCTCAGCAAGGTCTTCATTAATCATCTGGAATCTTTTTTGTGGTTTGAATTATACTCTGATTGCATATACCTTTTCGGCTTTTGAGTTTGTGTTCGTGCCTTTTCTGTTTCTTACTTTTTGATAATTTTTGGTGGGTCGATTGTTGATTTCTGAGTCTAACATTGTGGTCCCCCTCCCCCCAACCCCAAAAAAAAATACATACATACATACATACATATACATATATATATATATATATATTCTACTTGTGGTTGTACCTAACATGTTTATTATCCTTGGATTGTCCCTAGGGTTCATCTTTGTGGCCTGCTAATGATTGAAGTTAAATTTGGTAGTTGGTCATTTGTGGTGCCTTTGTATTTCAGGGCTTCAGTGAACGTCTTATAACTGCTAGTCGCCCCGGAATTGGTGTTATGTTCAAGCAGGTTGGTACCCTATGGCTTTTTCTTAATCTATGTTTGTTTAGGTTTCCTCTTTTAATGCTAAATAAAATCTGTATAATAACGATCATTTGATATGTTCAACTCATGTAGTAGAGTCCTAGGAATCTGATATGTTGGTATTGTGGTTCGTGACCTTTATGCTGCTGTCTGCTTCTTATACATCTGTTTAGCATTCTCTTGCATTTACATACATATGCTAAAAGCTTCTGTTTCCATAATGAATCAGCTTTAAAAGTATTGATGGATTTATTTGGTTATGTGGTACAAGGCTGGACAGTGATTATTTTCCAGTGTGAATGATTATTGATATTTTTTTAAAAATACATATAATTACATTGGAAAGCCTTCTGCTTCATGTGTGAATAAATAATTTAATTAAGCACAATTCAATGATGATATTTTATTACTGAAAATCTGTAATTTTGCAACAATGTGTTTTGTTTTCCTCGTTGCGCTGATTTTCCTTTTATTTTTGTTTGATTTTTAGACTCTGGATATTCTTCTGCAAATTCTTGTGGTATTTCCAAAAGTAGAACCCCTGCGGGGCAAGGTATGATTTTGAGTGCTTATGTGCTGCTGAACGACCTGTGCCTTTGCTAATGCTAACTCCATTTCAGGTCATGTCATTTATTCATCGCATGGTGGACACTTTAGGAGCATCTGTATTTCCTTATCTTCCAAAGGCATTCGAACAGTTGCTTGCAGAAAGTGAGGTATAAAAGGCTTATTAGCTTTATTCTTTCTATGAGCTGGCCATTGCAATGAGTACATGGGTAAAAAGTTTCATATCTTCAATTTGTGTTGTGTTAGTACATGATTATGGATATAGTTATCTAATTATGGTAGTATTGTGTACTGTCTGATTTCTCAAGCTATAATATCCTTTTACAACTTGCTCTGAATAAAATTCAATATGAAGCTGTAACGTCCAGAACGGAACTTATTTTTTCCCTAATTATATGATCATATATTAATGGTGGTTGCTTCTTGTGCTTGACATTTCTGTTGTCCTCCCCATATTTGGCCATAAAGCCACAGAGGTTGAGTTTATACATGAAATCTTGTTTTATCCATATGGCCTTTTGCTTTGATGTCCTTGTTGAGAAAATGTGCTCTTGTTTGTTAGTGTAAGTTGTATCCAATAGTTGAAATGTCATATTGATTTCCCAGCAGTTTACAATTTACCTTGTTCTCAGTTGGTATGGCATTTATATTCTCTGTTTGGTAACTATATGTTATATTTTGTGTCTGTATGTGTGCCAAATATTTATAATATCCCTACTGTCGCACTCATTGTCATTCTTGCTTTGCAGCCAAAGGAACTTTTAAGTTTTCTGCTTTTGCTGAATCAGCTCATATGCAAATTCAACACTGCTGTTGGGGACATATTGGATGAAGTTTACCCTGCTATTGCTGGTAGGGTGTTTAGTATTCTTCCAAGAGATCCCCTTCCATTAGGGCCTGGTGGCAATACTGAGGTATGCAAATCTTTTGAGTATTGGGTTGACAATACATGCAGGTTTTTCAAAATCTTGTAGTTTTTCCATTTGGGAGCATTGATATTTGTATGTATTCTTCCCAGTTACAATCACATTTGGCCAATGTTATGTTTGGCAGGCTTTTTTCCCCCCTCTTCTTTTGGGACGGGTATTTTTTTGGGAAAGAGAGAGGGGGGGGGGGGGTGTTTGATATTGGGGGCAAATTGATTCAATCTTGTGAGTTGGGAACTCCAACTTAAGGAGGTAAAGATAATATTTACTTAGGGACCAGGTCATAATTTCCTTTTTTGGGTTTAAAGTTCTCCTGGTATTAGAATGGACTACAGTGGTTATCAATAGTGGCCTCTTGCCATGTATGTTCTGCATTCAACGAGTCAGTTTTGGATGTTCTATCTGAAAGAGTGCTCAGAGTTCATTTTGCCCCTTGTCCTTCTTTCTAAATTATATTTGAGACAATTACTTTGACTTTCAATTGCCTCCTGATAGTTTGCTTTTTGCCAGGAAATCCGTGAGATACAGGAGCTTCAGCGAACATTTTATACCTTCCTTCATGTTCTTGCTACTCATGATCTGTCATCGGTGTTCCTTTCCCCCAAAAGTCGGGTCTATTTGGACCCAATGATGCAATTGCTGTTATATACGTCTTGTAGTCATAAGGATATCCTTGTCAGGAAGGTGTGTGCTGTGTATCACCATATCTGTCCCTCTCCAATTACTTTTGACCTTCAATTTGATGGTCAGTTTTCTATAATATGCTTTATGTTGCCATTTCCTATCCAGGCATGTGTGCAAATATTTATCAGATTAATTAAAGATTGGAGTGCTAGGCCTTATGGTGAAGAAAAGGTACCATTTCCCCACAAATAATTTGTAGCCTTGAGAATGATTCACTGTACTAAAGATCATTATTTTTCTAGGTGCCTGGTTTCCAGAATTTTGTAATTGAGGCATTTGCAACAAACTGCTGTTTGTACAGTGTGCTCGACAAGTCCTTTGAGTTCGGTGATACAAATACTGTAAGTTGGTGTATTTGAAACTGAAAATATTATGTGCAATCACATTTTGTTTGTATTGCATGTGGATACAAGAATATGCTGCTAGATAACAAAAAAATATTGTTGGGAACGGCACACATTGCATGAATAGCTAAATAATTAAGCATAGCTTCTCCCTTTTCATGACTAGATAAACAGTTCTATGGCTTGTGTATTTTTTTTTCCTTTCTCCCCCCCCCCCCCCCCCTCTTTTGGTTGGGTAATGAGGTACCGTAATGTGGAAGAAGCTGCTTTATCTGTGGGATTATATTTGCCTTGCACTCAACAGAGATTGCTTATTTTGTTATTGATCTCTTACCAACTTGTAGACATTTGTTTCTTTGGCAGCTTATTTTGTTTGGTGAGATTGTATTGGCTCAGAAGATCATGTATGAGAAATTTGGCAATGATTTCCTTGTCCCTTTTGTATCAAAAGGATTCCCAAATGCCCATTGCCCTCAAGATTTGGCTCAGCAGTATTGTCAAAAGTTGCAGGTATCATATCTTTAGGTTATCTTAATTTGTTAAGCAAATCGTTATTCAAATGGGCTCTTCTAATTCTGTTGCAAGTATTGATTGAGGTCTCATGAATTTATTAATTTTCTAAAATTTGCTGGAAACTAACAGTTGGAAGGAGTTGTTGTCAAAATAAAAATTAGCATATATGCACAAATTAATTTGACAAATGTGATCGGCTTGTGCTTTATCTGGTATTCGTTATTTCTATTTTCTAGTATTTAATATTGTACGTTTTGGAGGTGAAGTAAGCTTGATATTGGGTGTTCCAGCTCTGCAATCTGGCGATTAATCCTTGTTGCACGCACTCTTTCTGTTCCCTATAGGTGAATCTGTAGATGAACTGTTGTTCGTCTGACCTTTGTGTGTCATGTTAGATTGCAGTATAGAAAAGAAGCCTTAGATGCTTTTTGCCAGCTTTGCATAAATTAAGTAGATATCCATAGTTATGGAGGAGTTATCAAATTAAAAATTAGCATATATATATATGCATATATATATATATATATATATATACACACACACAAATTAATTTGACAAATGCAGTCGGCTTGTGCTTTATCTGGTATTCGTTAATTCTATTTTCTAGTATTTAATATTGTACGTTTTGGAGGTGAAATAAGCTCGATATTGGGTGTTCCGGCTCTGCAATCTGGCGATTAATCCGTGTTGCACGCACTCTTTCTGTTCGCTATAGGTGAATCTGTAGATGAACTGTTGTTCGGCTGACCTTTGTGTGTCATATTAGATTGCAGTATAGAAAAGAAGCCTTAGATGCTTTTTGCCAACTGTGCATAAATTAAGTAGATATCCATTAATTAAGAATAGTTCTGATTTTATATTTGCTGTGCCACTTAGTGTTATAATTTCAAGTTTTCCTATTTGCTTATACTTTTCTTTTGCCAGGGTAATGACATCAAGGCGCTGAAATCATTTTACCAGATGCTTATTGAAAATTTGAGAGTCCAACAGAATGGCAGCTTGGTTTTTACATAACAGTGTGGTCACATGATGAAATCCATCAGCATATCCTAGATGCTGCTAGCTGGATGCTGCTGTTTTGGTGCTCAAGTTAATCAGAAGTATGTAATGATATTACATCCTTGCTGCAGTTAATCCTTAGAAGCACTCGGTCTCATTCCCATCTTTTCAGTGGCTTATTTATTGGCATTCATGCATGTTGCAGGGTTCTTCTGCTGTAAATAGATTTGTTTAGAATCGAGGTACAAGTTTTTGAGAATGTCTTTTGCACCACACATCTAATTAAGCAATGTCATCCTTCTTCAAAGTGCCTGATATATTGTGTTGTTGCATATGGAAAACAGGTGTAAATTTTCGGAAGAGTGAAATGTGAATTATTGTTTCTCAGTGCTGAGTGTATGAAGAAACGTTCAGCAGGTGGTTTGTTTATACATCAATTTTGATAGTCCCTGATAGATTGATAGAGTTGCTTCTAGTGTTTACATCTGAAGATTTTGCAGCTGCTCTTGAAGATGTAAAAGAAACTACATTGTGCTATAGAAAAGAAATAATTTCGTTTGTACATTCTTTTTATTTATTTTTTTGGGGGGGGGGGGGGGGGGGTGGGGTGGGGTGGGTGGAAGTCTAGTGGTGGGGAGAGAATCAAATTGATTGTTCAAGTGACCTTTCTGGGCAAAGAAATTTGGATTTTGCAGTTGATGCATTTTGTTTGAGGGGTTTGTATATGTGTGTGGTTTTCTCAGCTTTTTAGTTCACATAATTCTGTTTCTTCATAGCTTGGTTATGATGAAAAGGTGACGATGGATGACCTTAGTTATGCACATGCATTCTTGTTTCAGGATTCCCACAACTGTGTCTTTTTTCCTCTTCAAAATGGATAGTTGGTCTGAATCATGTTTGCTGCTGATTGTCCATGGATTGTGTATTCAAACATGTACTGCGAGCTGCGGGTCTCACCAAGGGAAAAAAGTAAATAGTGATTTACATAACAAGAAAAGCATTTGAAATTGTCAAATTTGGAAAAGACAGAAAATTTAAAAGTGAAAGGTAGAAAGGAAATAACTTGTACGAAAAGAATCATGAGCTGGTTTTAACTTTTTTTCGCCCCCTGTTAATGTTGTTGTGGAGTTCCTAAAAGCCTGTTTCCTCGACCTGCACTACAGAAACGGTGAGCACGAAGTAACAAACTTAAACGTGACAATTGCCGGCTGCAGTCCTACGATGGAAATCAAGCATATTAAGAAAGTTGTCCAAGCCGTTTGCCGGCTGCAATTGTCTGATGAAAGTTTTTCGGATTCTTAACATATGAGGATGTAATATGTTTGATAAAAAACTGGCAAAGACTTCCATGGATCATAGAGACAATGATTTTGGCAGTACAAAAGGAGGGATATAAATATAATTCAAATCTGGTACTCAATTTGTATTATAAGATACAAAATGCTTAGTTAAGCAGTTGGTGCTTCCCAGCATAGGGGACACATTTTAATCGATATCTAAAATCAGGCATTTGTATTGCAAGATGCATTGATTTTGCAAAACGGCAAAATATATATAGAAATATGTGTAAGCCTTGATACAATAGAGTTAGACAAGGTATATTTTGTTGCCGTTGGTTGTAGGGGCATCCCCATAAAATTGTATTGACCAAGATTAAAATCTGTCTCGCAAGTGGTTCTCCTGTGAACACCAATTCATTCCACAAATTTTACGTTAGCTTCATGGGGTGTATCACGTTTAGCTTCTCTCTCTGTCCTCTCATGTACATTTCCGAGAGTGAGTTCATACTAAATAGCATGTTTTGTACGATATTGTTTAATGATATTAGCAAGTGTTTCTAAAGGCTAATTTGAACCTTTTTTTTTGGCCTCCTTGTGCATATGATCCTCGATTAGGTCTTAGTTTGGCTATTAATATCACTAACTTAGCTAAAATTTGCGTCTCAATTCCAGTTGAATACTACTCTGCTAAGATATTTAGGATTATTTGATATATTATGCTAATAATTTGTCTATGTTGGATGTAAGCGAAACAGCAGACTGTTGGAATATTAAAGGTGCGAAAGTCTAGTGATTCAAAATTTCCCTCTGACCAACCAACATGCAATGCATTAGATTTCGTTTTAAAATTTGGTATAGTGATTGGTTTTTGACAATTAATGCCTCCTTTCCGGAAAAGAAAAGTAAACAAAGGCAATCTTTGGATTGATGATTATGTTTCTCCTTGTTTCAAAATTACGCCTAAAAATTCTTGCATAATAATTCCTATTCATCTATTCGCCCACCCCACTCATCTCTCTACATCTGTATTTCATGTTGGATGCATGCATATTCCTTTTTGTGTTAGTGGAAAAAAATTTATTTAACAATGTTAGGTTCCCTAAATCTTTAAATATCTTTTTGTCCGGCTTTCTTTTCAAGATTCAATGTCCTAATCATGGGACTCTTTTTCTGATAACATATGAAGAATTGCTAAATAATCTATGCCTCGTACTTTAATTTTTTAAGCCTGAAAATTCATTTGGAGATCAAGGATTTTATCAGCTTTATAATGATTATATGACACCCTTGAAAATTTAATGCAATATCGTGAGCTATGAAAGCTTTGACAAAGTATAATGGCCAGGTTTATCTTTTCACAACATAAAGGATAGATTTTACTCATAAACAGTTCAATTAGGTGATATACATACGTATATCTTAAAAGTTAAATAGCTTTCCCCATCAAATTATTTCCTATTAACTCTAAATATCTTTGTCCAAAAAAAAAAGTCACCCAGTATTTAGACTTGGTAAGCTAGGAAGCTACTAAATGGCTTTTACATTTTTTATTTGTCCTGGTGGAAAATGTTGCAAGAAAAGATTCTTAGTCATTTTTCCCGGATTTGAGAATTCCTAAAAATCCTTACAGATTAGCTGATGGAATGACTATGGAAATTAAAGAGAACTAGGAAAGAAGTGATATGGGACTTGACAAATATCAAAGAAAGAGATGTGAACAAAGCAAAGGATCGATGTCTACTTGAAATTTATTTCAATTTGTCGCTTGTTCTGCCCTTCGACTTCAAGCAGGAAATATGAGGATTCTTAGTTAAGAAGAATGCGTTGACGCAGCTATTTCTGTTTCACTGTTATCCATTTGCATTTGAAGGTTGTAATGAAGAATTCATATATTTCTCACTAGCTGGTTCATGCTGGAGTACGAGGAATTCCAACCATTTCCTGCCAGCCTCTCAAGTCTTAACAAGTAACCCGTGTTTTCCACTTTTAAGCTTGTTATGTAGTATGAATTAGAATTCACTGGTCCAACTGAATGGCATGGTCAATTCTTGGTTCACTTTTATGCAGTGAATTCCATCACTTGTAATTTGCTGCTTTGTGGGTAGGTGTTGATTCTTTCTTTTTCAATTTGTTTGTGCTGTTGATAGGCGGATATACTTCTCTGTAATCAATTCAACTAATGACCCAACACTAATTCACCTTAAAGTTGTGCTGTGAACCCCTTACATGATTCTGTCTTTCTAATGTATTATTTGTTCCAAGCAACCCTTCACCAGTAACCCTTGCCCCCATTTCTCAGAATTTAATAGTTCAAGTGTTTTGTTTGCTTAGAATAATTATGTATGTAATAATTTCCTTTTAAAAAAAAAAAATAAATCTATATCCAGCCGCGTCCCAAAGGACCCAAACCATTAAGTAGAAATTGCAAGGAAACACGGTTAGAGATCTTCCTAGGAAATAAGCAGGCATGATTTTCCCTTTCTACACAAACTTTTCAAAGTCAAGACACGGACAGTGTTATTTTGTTTCTATGTTCTAATTCGTGGAAGGAACTAAAGGCTCATTAATATATAAAACTACTTATGTTTACACAAAGAAAACAGACAAAATAGAACTATAGAATTAGAACATGAATCATGTTCTAGACCTTGAAAATATTAAATATTTGATGCGAAGCTAGTGGGGTGGCTCGTAATCATTATGGACTTGGATATAAACCTTCCCTGTCTCCATTTATATTATCTCCCATTTCCTTCTGTTATCTTCGTTAAACTATCCCATCCTAGGTCTCCGAAGGAAACCGAGTCATACATTAATTACTCATTACCCATATAGACTTCGAGAACTATATACAAGGCCTACTAGAAACTCTCATTCAGCAACAGCAAAAAGATGGCTCTCAAGACCAAATTGAGAGCTATATTGCCTAGTTGTTTCACCTCCCAAAGCCATCCCCTAGAGTCCAGAAGACAAGCTTCTAACCAACATTCTTCTGCACAAAGGATATCAATTTCTGACATAAGCGATCCTGGCTCCCCACTCTCTGTGAATGATCTTTCTAATTCTCTCATTGGATCAAATCTTCATGTTTTCACGTTGGCTGAACTCAAAGTGATTGCTCATGGATTTTCTTCCAGTAACTTCCTTGGTGAAGGCGGTTTTGGACCGGTCTACAAAGGTTTCGTAGATGACAGGACGAGGCCTGGGCTGAAAGCTCAACCAGTTGCTATTAAGTTACTGGATTTGGATGGCACTCAGGGCTATAAAGAGTGGCTGGTGAGTCACCAGTCAATTACTGTACTATCATTGATATAATTGTCTTCATAATTGCTGTCTGTTGATTAATTTTTCCTGCATCAAGCCATCAAGCAATAAAGAATGAAGAACTTGAAAATGATCTCATCACTCCCTTGTCTCTGGACTTTTTATGTATAGAATGAAGTCATCTTTCTCGGACAACTGAGACATCCGCATCTTGTGAAGCTGATTGGATACTGTTGCGAGGATGAGCACAGACTTCTTGTTTATGAGTACATGGCAAGAGGGAACCTGGAGAACCAACTATTTAGAAGTATGTACTAATCTGCACCAATGTTTTTTGACATTATGGGCTTTATTAAAGACGTACTCAAATCATTTGATCTTTGTTAACAAATTTATGCATAATCAATTGTTTCATATTGCGTTTCTGATTGATGCAGGGTACTCTATTTCATTGCCGTGGTTGACAAGAATAAAAATTGCACTTGGTGCTGCAAGAGGCCTAGCTTTTCTTCATGGGGAAAAAAAACCAGTAATCTATCGCGATTTCAAGACTTCAAACATCCTATTAGACTCAGTAATTTCTCCCCCTCTCTTCAATCTTCAGTATTAATTAAGGTTTCCATAAGTTGTATCAAATATGAATGCAAATTATGAGTATATTTTGTTTTTTAAACAGGATTACACTGCCAAGCTCTCTGATTTTGGGCTTGCAAAGGATGGTCCTGAGGGAGATGACACACACGTCACAACCAGAGTCATGGGTACACATGGCTATGCCGCACCTGAATATATCATGACAGGTAAAAGATGCTGAATTTTGGTAGAATAATTAGTAGTTCACCTAATTGACTGTGTTCAAACAAGTTGATTGATAATTTCTTTGACTTTCAGGGCATTTGACAACCATGAGCGACGTTTATAGCTTTGGGGTAGTGTTGTTGGAACTACTAACTGGAAAAAGAGCCACGGACAAAAGTCGTCCCAGTAGAGAGCAGAATTTGGTGGAATGGGGAAGGCCTCTTTTGAGAGATTTACATAAGCTTGATAGAATCATGGATCCAAAACTTGACGGACAATACTCCTCGGAAGGTGCTAGAAAGGCAGCTACATTGGCATACCAGTGCTTGAGCCATCATGCGAAATCTAGACCTACAATGAACAACGTTGTCAAAACATTAGACAACATTTTGGAGTTAAAGAAAGACATTCCATGCGGGACGTTTGTGTACAATGTTCCTAAAGAAAGTAAAAAGGCAGACGATACCACTTTAAAAATAAAAGGCCATGTGAAAAATGAGGAGGAAAAGAGAAGTAGTAATCAAAATAGACCAGAAGAAGATAGTGTGGCGGATTTAAAAAGGAAGGGAAATGGTTGCCAACGCTGCAGAAATGGTCAAAGGCACAAGCATCGACTAAGGTCTCGGGCTGTTTACTCTGATACTGCACTGTATACTACTCAAAGGAAAGAATGAAAATCACCAAAGGCTAAATTAATTAAAGAGTATAAAACCAGAGAGGTGCCAATCATTATGTACATGAGCACAACATTTAGCCAATCATTATGTACATGAACACAACATTTATTTGTTTTCTTTATTTATTTGATGGGGCCTTCATCTCCCTCTTTACTAGAAGATCAACTCATTGTATGTTAACAACTGAGAGCCTTAGGCCCACCATTTTCGCAGGGCAGTATTGTATCATATTACTTTAAGCCTTGCATTTGATCTGAAAGAAATTTTGAATCTACATAACCAGAAGTTGATAAGATTGGTGAGAATCAAGCTAGTGCATTGGACTATTAATCTTTTGTTATTTGCTATCACATTTACAAAGGTGTAAATCTGAGCTCAAGTTGGCGCTAATGTTGTTAAACATGAAGAGGTGGAGCTCAATCATTAAATAATCCAACTGAGTTGAGCACAAATATGTAAAATTTAAGACTCTCAAGTTAAACAAGTCTATCAAAAGGACGGAATGGACGTCGGCCGAATTAGACCTCCATTTTGAAAGACATAGTCCAAATTTTAGGCTAGGCCCCCTGACCTGCCACAAATACTAGAATAAACACATTTCAGACCAAGTTGGAATCAATTTGCTATTCTGATAATTAAATATGTTGCAGAATTGTGCTTCAATCCTACAAGTTATTTTTACTTGGTAAAGTCACTTTGTTTTGGCCTGGACAAATAATTCAAATCGTGATATTATATGACTATTCTTTCACTCGCAAAACCTTAAAAAATAGTAATCTAGTACACCTATTGGGGAACTATCATCAATGCTTGCCGGCTTGTTCTAAGGAGGTTTTGCCTGATTCACGCAACAAAGAATATTAAACAGCCAACTACAAGATCAAATTCCGACCCCGAATATTATAAAAAATAACGTTAGCAACTTTGTAGCACGAAGAATATAACCACCTACCAACTTCAGCTGACCTTGGTAATCTATATTCCAATTGACAAGTGAACTACTTACCTTCCAATGTGCTTAAAAATTTAAACTCTCATGCGGGATCATTGTCTCCTTCGCCCCATGCATATGAAGCCAAGAGGTGGTGGGAATCGGAAGAATTTGAAACCATAGGAATCTGTACGTTAAAAGGGAAGAAAACTGATTATAGGTAAGAGGGGACTTTGGTATTAAGAATGCATTATCTCACCCATGTGTAATAAGTCCAACTAGACTGATACTACTGAACCCGTTTACAGATGTTTGAATGAGATTCCACTTGTCCAATATATAAATAATTTCAACCAGACCAATCTAGTTCGGCTCGTTTGGGATTCGACTAGTCCAATTGAATCGTGAACTTCAACTAGGCTGACATTGGTCTTCAACTCATTTCTGTAGGTTGAATTATGGGCTTCAAATAGTCCAATTCAATCATGGACGTCAACTCCTTTAATGGAGGATGTAGAGTGAACGATTGTCTTTTCCTCTTTTGGATTTGGGCCTAGGCAGGGGAAGGCTTAGTTTCACCCTCGTAATTTTGGTACTGGGATGACCCAAAAAAAAAAAAAATTACATTCAGAAAGGGAGAAAAACATTGAAGAGAGCAGAGAATGTTGCTCCAAAAAACAAAAAAAGACTTTTATTTTATTTTTTGTTTGTTTTTTTTGGAGGGGGGGTGGGGGGGTGGTTGTTGTAGGGGTGCTGGGATGTGGAGCTGATTGATGATAAGGACTGCAAACGTATTCAAAAGAAGGATTACAACATTGAGTAAAGATGAGAAGGAAGTCGAGCATCAACAGTCGCAACAAGAGGAATCTTTCTTGGAGTTGAAAGCCCACATGTCTCTTCCATATTCAGTTCATCACACTTCATGCTGTTGGGCAATTGCCACGTGAATCCATGCAGGAGATTAGCAAAATTGAATTGGACAAATTTAAGCCCAAGCTTGTATCCAGGGCACTTCCGACGTCCGGACCCAAATTCGTTTGGATTGTCCCAAACATCGGGGTCTCTTCCTAGGGTCCATGTACTCACAAACACTATGCTCTCCTTTATAATATCGTAGCCATCGATCTTGCAATTTTCTCTAGCTAGGTGAGGTGATAGAAGTGGTGCCACGGGGTGCAAACGCGTCACCTCTTTAGAAATAGCATCAATGTATGGAAGGTTAGGAAGGTCCTTCTCATCCACCCATCTTTCTCCTCCGATCACCCTGTCTAGTTCTTCTGCTGCCTTTTGGAATACTTCAGGCTTCTTCAGAAGCTCTGATAAGCCCCATTCTAGGATAGATGCCGCACTTTCTGCTCCGCCAGCCAGTAGGTCCTTTAAATTTAAAACCAACTTGCAATTAGAAAAAAAATAAAGTCTGAAGTTGGAATTCCAGGATTCAATTCTAATTTACTAACATCAATTAAAAAAAGACGACGACTTATCACGCAAGAAAATCCATTTTTGCTACCATTGATAAATCTGTATTCTAAAAAAATGTTTCACCCTGCATCTAGTACTGTAACATTTTTCCATAGAACTAACAACTTTGAGAAATTAAATGGTGATTATTATTATATTGCTACTTTTCTTGGTTGACGATATATATAATTTACTAAAAGCAACAAAGACAATAATATAATATGATGTAAGAAAATGCAAGTTCTAGATGGAAAAGCTTGCCTGTGTAAAAGCCTTCACGTTATCCCTTTCAAGCTTGATTTGCTTATCTGGTTTATCAGCCATCTCTAACAGAACGTCCACCAAATCTTTGGCCACGTAATTGCTTTCTGCCTTCCTCCTATTATCATGCTCTTGGAGCACACACTCCAAAAATCTATCAAACTTCTTGGCAAAATTTTCATCCTCTTAACATAACCTTGCAAGTCTAGAAAACTTATCCACGGTATAAAATCACCTAGGTTAATTACACCATTGAGCACAAATAATACGTTCAACATCCACTTGAACTCTTTGGGTGTAATAAATAATCCTTCCCTTTCACCTACATAGCTCTTTCCGATTACCATCCGGCAAATCACATTCAAACTAAGAGCTAAAAGATGATTTTTAATCACAACTGGCTGGCCCGATGATTGATTTAGTGTTTTAAGAAGCATTTTAGTCTCTTCAACACGAATGTACTCGAATGATTCGAGTCGTTTTGCACTAAAAAGTTCCGTGACACATAACTTGCGTATTTGTTTCCAGTATGGTCCGTAGGGGGACCAATTCATGTCAGTATAATTGTAAGTTGTGTACTTACCAGCTGCAGTTTTAGGCCTCGAGGCAAAAGTGACATCATTGGTTTTTAGGATGAGTTTTGCAATTTCAGGGGAGGAGCCAACAATGACGGGTCGGGAGCCAAACCGCAGCTGCATTAGGGGTCCATATTTTTGGGAGAGTTTTTGAATAGAACGATGGGGAAGAGGCCCCATAAGATGGAGGTTTCCAATGATTGGCCATGGTTTTGGTCCCGGTGGTAGTTTAAGCTTCCGACAGCAACTGAGATGATTTGATAGGAGAAGGATTGCTAGTGTGGCCAATATTACGACACCGTAAGCAGCTAATGTGGCGCAGTCCATTGGATTGGAATGCTGACTTGTTGAGAAACTGTTGGTGGATTTGCTAACTATTTTGTGTTGTGATGTTGTCAATCAGGTCTATTGGATGATTTTATAGATTAAGGGAGCTTATCTATTAAGTATTGGAGTATTTTAATAAAAATACAAACAATGGAGAATTATTAATAATGACGTATTATTATATTTTGTAACATAAATTTACTTATTACGAGATTTAATTCTATAATTATTCTGTAGTATTACCTCTATATTTTTTATCTCATAAATAGAAGGGTATAGAAGAATCACGTCTTCAAAAACAATAACCATTCTTCTCCTACTCTCTATAATTGTAGTTTCGGATAGAAGTAAAGTGTGGGAGAACCTTTTCTTTTCTAGATTGTGTAGATATAAGAGAAGCAACAACTTGATCAGTTAAGCTGTCATATCCTGAAGGCAACACACTATGACCTTCTGCATTAGAATTAAAATCCATAAGGAGCACAAATCATCTAAAAGAGAGCAAATATGCACCTCAACCCAGCTGTACTTCTTAGTGGATGTGAATGTCGTGATCATCAACTTTCAACGGTACAGAATTTTTTCTCATTTTGAATGTGATATTGGGGAAATACTCTTCTGGTTTAATTTTTGGTTGGAGTTTATTTGAGAAATTGTTGGTATTATTTGATTAATTTTATAGTTTAGGACCAACATTATCTTTGCTGGCCGAATGTCCACGCTTAGAATAAAGGTCGGTTGGATAATTTTGCAATTCAGTGTTTTAGAAGATCAAGAGTATGCTTTCATAATTGATAACTTGTGGAAGGGAAGACATTATCTATAATCGATGTTTTCAGAAATCATCTTAAGGAGTAAGGAGGAGATACATACACTAGGCGCAATAGTACTAGCTAGAATTTAACAACCCTTTCTCTTTTTAAATTGCATCAGAGGAGACATGCTTAATTTTGAACTAGTGCTTCTACTTGACGACTGGTTATCAAAAGAAAAGATTTTGATTAATAGGATTTAAATGTTCATTTGGTAGAAGAAACGAATTCTGGGTTGTTAAGGCTTTTATATAAAGTACATCCATGATTCAGACGAACAGAGAGTCAGAAGCACAAGGCAGAAGAAAAAGACGCAACAGCAACATTATAGCTTTAGTTGCAAAGGCAAATGTAACAGGAAAGCTGGAGAACTTGCTTAGATAAAAGTAATTACAGCTGTAGAGTTACGTTGTCAATGGGTGACCTAAAGATCATATTTAATCATCCACCATAATAATAGTACCTAAGACCATCTATCCCTTTCCAATAATACTACTATATTTTATTTGAACAATCTCATTTAAGATTCTAGTCATGACTACAATAATCTCTGTAGAATATAGTACAAGTCATCTTATTATTTATTGATTTGCCGTACAAGCAGGTTATTTCTTCTTAAGAAAACGATACACCAAGAACCCCTGTTATCCTTCTAATTGTAAAGTACAACTTTGTTCGACACAAGTTAACTTTTTGTCTTTTAATTGGGTCATCTTTGTCGACGTTTTATACTACGTAAATGATACTAACCAAAATGCACCACAAAGGAAAATAACAATAACTGAGATGTTCAAATGCTTAGTTACTGGTAACAAATTCGCTAGAAAATTGGTTGTTTAACAAGTAACTAGGAAGTTCAGCTTGGTTACTAACTGAGTAATGGCTTTGTCTGTCCATTAGTTACTAATTAGAAACTTTGTTAACAGCGAATTGGTATCCTTGGAAGTTACTAGCGACCCATAACTTCTTTACAAGTTATTTGCTGAGCAAAACAAAAAAAATTACAAGAAAAATAAAGTACATAAAAATTTACGTGGATAGAGAGAGAATTCTTATTTGTTTAAAAGATTATTTTTCAGTGTACATTGTAAAATCCTATATCTATATATTTATAACCCATAAAACTGGTTGGTCCATATCAAGGGCGAACGAGGTTAGTAGTGGGCTACGGACTTAGGCCTATCAACTACCACGGATCTCAAATAGTTTTCTTTTTTTAGATCGAAATCCCAAATATTACTATGGTTCATAAATCGGATTGCACCACAAAATTCAAGACGCTCGACATTATTAATTAGTTGTGGGATCTTGACAAACTAGTAACAATTTGATTTAGTTACCAGTGACAAATAAAATAATAGTGGGAATATTGTGGTTACGAAGAGTTACAAAAAAAAATTAGTAAGCTTTAGTTTTAGTTGAAAATTATTAGTTTTCTATGAAAATTTACCATTTTGTAGAAAATTGTAATAACGGAAAGTCATTGCAGTTACATTCTAAATTAACCATAGTCGGGGCATTTTGAAAGTTACTTGTAAGTTGGTTTTCAATTTTAGCAAAGTTTTTAGTAATTTTTCATTTTCCCATATAAGTTGTAACTTGGCCAAATTAGTTGTTATAGACAAAACAAAAAAAGAGAGAACATATATCAGTTAGATCGAGGAGCGCACACAAAAGATAGACTTCAGGTTTGCACAACATTATTGAGGATTATATAAAGACACCACTACAAGGATTTGCAATATAATCACACACATATTTTGATCTTACAGTGCTAAACTTATTTTGATCATAATGTGACAAAGATAACGGGAAAGCCAAATTAATCACAGTGAATAAAGGTGAAGAGGAAGTCGAGGCTCAACAACTGCAACAAGTGGGATCTTTCTTGGTGTGGAAAGCCCGAAGATTTCTTCCATGTCCAAATCCTCAGGCTTCATATCATTCGGCAACTTCCATTTGTATCCATGCAAAAGATTAGCCAAATTAGATTGGATAACCTTGAGGCCTAGACTGTAACCCGGGCACATTCTTCTTCCAGAACCAAATGGCAACAACTCGTAATTTTGTCCTTTAACATCAATATCTTTTCCAATGAATCTTTCGGGATAAAATTCATCAGGATTTTCCCACAATTCAGGGTCTCTCCCAATGGTCCAAACATTCACAAGAACTCGAGTTCCTTTGGGGATATCATAGCCAGCAACTTTACAGTCTTCGCGAGCACATCTTGGTACAAGCATTGGTGCGACGGGGTGCAGGCGCATTGTTTCTTTAATAATGGCATCAATGTAAGGAAGGTTTGGTACGTCCGTCTCTTTCACCCACCGGTCCTTACCAATAACCCTGTCGAGTTCTTCGGTTGCCTTTTCGAATATCTCCGGCTTCTTCAGTAGCTCCGAAATGGCCCATTCCACTGTCACTGCCGAGCTCTCGGTTCCGCCAGCCAGTAGGTCCTATGAGTTCAAATCATCACAAGAAAGACCAAGTACAATTATTAAGGTTGTTTAGAGAAAGAATTTGACTGAAAAAAAGGACACTCGGTGGTAGTAGTACTTTGTACAAATTATGGGCTTTTGCAGCACGGGCCTGCATATTATGTTAATGGGAAGTTGCCGCCACTAACAATGGTGATAATGTCATTCAAGCAATAAGACTCTATGTTAACAACTATAAATTCGTCTACGGACTTTTTCTTTTATTTGGCTTTTTCTATTTATGTTTGTGTCTGTAATTCTTGCTGCTTATGTTCATAACCCTATCAATCCCTTCATGCCTCAAGATTTAAAACGGAGTGGAAAACTTTTCAATTTCAAGGATTCCACTCCTTATTAACATCCTCAGATATTTTCAGTCTAACCAGAGGAAGGTGTGATTTGTCCAGTTCATATATTTTTATTGTTCAAAGGGTGAAGTCAAGATGATTCACTTGATAATGATACTCTTTGAAAAAATATATTGTATTCCGATAAAAGCCAAAAAAAAATTATATCCCAGATTCCTAGTCGATTTCCTTCGCATTATACCCTCTTCTCAAAGTCCACTGGAAAATACTTTTCTAAGTTGATGTATGCAAAATCTCTATCCTAAACAAATGTTCAACTCTTGTTAACAAAAGTCTGTGTTATAGTTTCAAAGGAAAAAGCAATTTTCAAAGGAGAGGACTAATATATTATTTATTAAATTTCTTCGGATGATTACTCTACTAGTTAAAAGTTGAAAGCATCATAAGCAAGCTACCCCTATGTAAATTTTGATTAGGGAAAGTTCAGTAAATAATTCTACACTTAATTAAGCTATTATAAGCTTATGACAAATCTAGTTTTAGTAAAGAAAAAATATTCACAAGATTATTTCAAATTTTCTTTCATCTTCAAAAACCCACCAAAAAAAAAAAAAAAAAGTACGAGAAACTTCACAATATACACTAAAGTTTGTGATAAGTACGCATACCTGAGTGAATGCCTTGACCCCATGCCTCTCTAACTTCACCTCCAAATTGGGATCATCCGCAAGGTCCAAAAGGACATCCACCATGTCCTTAGCTGCATAATTATTGTCTACTTTCCTCGTGGCGTTGTGCTCATCAAGAACATGCTCCAGAAACCTGTCAAATTTCTTGCTCAAGATTTTCATCCTCTTAATATAGCCCTGCAAATCCAAGAAATTGAGCCAAGGAATTGAATCACCAATATTGAACACCCCATTGAGCAAAAACAGTTCGTCCAACATCTTCTTGAAATCATCGGGCGTCACAATGGAATTCTCAGACTCATCCAAATATCTCTTTCCCAACACCATCCTACTAATCACGTTCAAACTCACTGTTGAAAGATAATCTTTCATCAAAACAGGCTTCCCTGACGATTTAAAAAGCTCCAGAAGAAGTGAACTCATTTCTTCCGTACGAATATATTCATATGACTCCAGTCTTTTTGCGCTAAATAATTCCATTATGCACATCTTACGTGCCTGGCGCCAGTATGGTCCGTAGGGGGACCAAGTAATGTCGGAGTAATTGTAGGTGGTATATTTTCCAGCGGCGGTTTTAGGCCTGTCGGCAAATGTGACATCCATAGTTTTGAGAAAAATTTTGGCCATCTCCACGGAAGAGCCAACGACAACGGGAAAGGAGCCGAAGCGGAGTTGCATTACGGGACCATATTTAAGGGAGAGTTGATGGATTGATCGATGGGGGAGGGAGCTAATGAGGTTTAAGTTTCCTATTATGGGCCATGGTTTTGGACCAGGGGGGAATTTGAGTTTTCTTTGGCACAAATGTTTGGAAAGAAGGAAGAGAACCACGGTTGCAAGCCATGCGGCTGCGTATGCAGCCCAGGTGGAGGTTGAACTCTCCATTGGTAGGACAGTGGCAGTGGTGGTGGTGGTGGTGGTGGAAGATGCAATTTGTAGCACAAGTAATGGTGGTGATGGAGCATGCTTGGAATTTGATGGGGTATTTATAGTGGAGGATGAAAGGGGCGGGACTGACTAACGACTGTGGAAGTAAATAGCTTTTATCAAAGATAATCAATGGTCATCCAAAGGAAATTGTCCTTTTCTTATTTAAGTATTTAACATTCTAAACTTCAAATTTTTTTTTTTTTTTTTTTTGGGTTCACTATCCAGCCATGTCTTGATAGTGATAAACTTTACATTTAATTAATTGTTTTTATCAAATGCGTGGCAAACGACTCTAACATTCGCATCCTTCATCTATATTTACGTGGTGATTGCCGCTGGTTGTCCGAATAGTCGAATATTATTGATGTCCTACCAATTGCTGCTTAGCAGCTTAGCTGTCCAAATCAGAAATGCAAATGGCTCCTCTTTTATCGTTCGGTCCGTTATCGTGTGGGAAAAGAAAAGTTCAAGTGATAGGCAACGTTACGAAAGCAAGGTGACATGAGTTTGCTGATTGATTGTAGACATTATGATAAATCCAGATACAATATCCAAAGATCTAAACTTTGGTGACAACATTACTAAATTCACGAATGAATTATGAACCTAAAAAACAATTTATCAAAAAGATGACAACCGTACTTCGTATCTCTCTTCTTTTTTTTTTCAAATGGTTGATCAATAAAATATCTTTTACTAGCATGTGGAAGACAGATTTGGAGCTTTGGATGTCAGTACAACTTATATAGAGGCTAAAACAATGAATGTTGAAGTAGAAATTCTAATAACTTCTTCTTCTTTTGTTTGGGATTTTTTTTTGGGGGGGGGGGGGGGGGGGGGGGGGGGGGGGACGGGGGGGGAGTTAACTGTAAGATCAACCATCAAAGCTTCAATGTACAGAATGTTGCTAGGGCACTCCGATTAATGATAAACAGAAAAGATTTTAGTATTAAGGTTATGATCACTGTCAGTTAACAAAGATATGGCAATTTAGTAGTGCAAATTAGACAATTACTTCGAGACAAGTTTAGATTCTCAAGAAACAAGAATCTAATAATGGTTGTTTAATCACATTACTAATTTTGCAAAATGAACAGGGAAAGTTGCAGATGCAGCATTAGACACGAGGTCTCGGTCGTTGGTGCGTGAAATTTTGTGGTGCTTGAACAGAAAACACCACGAAAAGCAGCCCACTAAACCTAACACAAATATAAAATGCAGTATTAGTCGAAAGAGAAGAGTAGGAAATCAAATTGAAAATGCTACAATAGCATATGTACACTTGAACGGTCGAAGAAGACAAATTCTTGGTAGGTGCAAAAGAGGTGCATGACACACAAAAGCAAAAACAAAGTAAATAAGAAGGGAAACCTTTGCTTTGGTCAAGACATCGTTAAATCTCTGCCCACATTCTCATTTTAAGTGCTAATAAAATAAATCATGAGCTCTCCTGTGTCTTCACTTTTGAGAATTCTGGATTTTCCCCTCAATTTCCTGGAAGAAAGTTAAGAAAAACGAGTAAGAACAAGGTAATTAGATGAAAGTTACCCGATTGACCATAGTCAACGCAGCCGGTGGCTCTATAGTAGTAATCTATTGCGTTTTGTGGTGAGGGGATTTGTTCTTCTAAAAGAATTTAAGCTCTTGTCAGAAGTAAAATTAAGTTCAATTTACACTGTAGATCAACTCGTTCGTTCTAAAAGTCTCTGTAGGATTTAATCCCTAACATTCCATCAAATTTTAAGAAAATTAATAAAATAGTATAAAATACATAAAAAAATAATACAAAAGTAGTAAAAATTTAAAAAGACATAATTTATAAAAATTCATTAAAATATCAAATAAGTCCCCGATTGTGTGTTTTAACTTTTAATTTTTGTGTATAAAATTTTAGATCATTAGGTGATAAAATTTTAACTTTATAAATAAAACAACACGTGTAGAGCACGTGATTTATTACGTTATTGAATTGTTAAAATCTATCCATTATCTTCGGTTGGTCAAATTGAATCCATTGCATTTGTTTTAATTTTTATCACCATTTACAATTTTTGTAACTTTTCTTCATTTTTTTAGAAAATGTCCTTAAATTTTCTGATTTCTATGAATTTTTACTATGATCTTTTATAATTTTTTTAATTTTTTAAAAAATTTTGGCAAATTGAATACTTCAGGAACTACATTTTGTTTCTTCCAAAACATTTGGAACCAAATTTGGACAAAATTAAATCCTTTGAGAATTATGTTGATTTCGACTAGAACTCCATGAACTTGTTGCTAAGTAATAAGGGGTAAAACTTTAAGGATGAAAATGCTTTGAGGATGATTCAATAAGAATATTTAAGTTAAAGGAAATTTTAAAGATTTCATGGACATTTAGACAAGGAAATGATTCAATAGGAGTACTTAAGATCAAGGAAAATACAAGGAGCACACAAATTTATTCAAATATTAAGGCTTCTCCTTAAAGAAACACTATACATAAAAAAATCCTAGATCTTAAGCCAGGTTGCTGAGGGCTATATGCAGTCTATATGCTATCTTCTACTTTCTACATAAGTTGCTTGTGGGCTACATTTACAATATACCTCCACTTCAAATTCTCATGGGCTTGCTTTAAAGAAGAAGGCCTTGGACTTTGGTCTCATATTGACACACTATTGGGAACGCCTCTGCATGTTACCCCGGGTCCTGATGTGGGTGCTAAAAGCTCATATGGTATCACCCCAGGACCACATCTATTCCTTAGTTTTGTATTAGTATTCCTACTCTCAATCTCCTTTTCAATCCTCCCAATTTCTGCTGAAAACTCATAGAATGCTTCAACAACCTCTGCATCCCCCGTCCATGTCGACGGATGACTTCTCTCACCTAGGTATTCCTCATCGGGGGAGTGAGTCGATAATGTGTCTACTACAGCCATGTACTTAGTTGCTTGTAACAAACTTGGTAGAGCTGACAGGAAATATTTTTGTGGATCAGCCAAGAAAACAGCGTATTCGGGATCATTTTCATCGGGAATTAATCGACGCATGAGCGGTGGCCGGTTCGGCACGTAGCCACCATAAGGATACTGCCCAAAATTCAATGAAGCATGCTGTGCTGAAGCAAGCCAGATGAGGGTGGTGAGAACAGCAGTGAGATCTTCAGGAGTGGCTAAAGTGGGCCACCAGTCTGCATTGCAGAGATCCGCGTGGCCCACGTTAATGGACTCTGCATACCAGGCTTGTAGTTCCCTGTCATTGCATACTAGGCTTGAATCGGGATAATAATGGTTCACATAGTTTCGGACCCATTTCTCAATGGCGTCCCATATCATGAGCCCATCCGCTGCATACGGATAGTCCTCCATTACAAGCTTTAACCCATGAGGTTGGGTTGGGTCCGGGACTGCCATCCCCCTGCACGAAAAAGTTTGCAGACTCTTATTTTAATTTCTAACCATCAATTTTTACAAAAGCCCAACAAAGCATTTTTCAATTCCGCACATGATTGGGAAACATTTGGCAATAAATCATAAGAGAAATGAAGGTAATTAAGATGGTACCTGCGGATTAGATCAGCAGGAAGGCCCTCCAAATCAAAACGCCAGAAACTTTTGTATGCAGCAGCACTGATCTCCATACAATAACGACCAGGAGTGAAGCAAGATTCGATGACACCATCTGCATTGATCAGGGCTTGCCTAGCCAGAGCATTGATCTCCATTGTGTACCTCATATGTGGATCAAGAAGCTTAAATACAGGATGCATTGCACTCATTTGCCTGTGTGCTGCCAAAATAAATGGTTCCACGGATGCATGCGTACGCAACCTGTGTTTGTACAATTCAAGATTTCAAAATCAAATTCCACTGATGATATAGACAATATTTTTTTTCTCTATTTTAAGTCTTATTAATTGATCAACTACCACAAATGAAAAATGGAAGGAGAATTTACCAATGATTAACAAGTTGATGAACTCCAGCATCGTTGGAGCATACGTGGGCTTTAGCCAGCTGCCACATCCAATTGGTGGTTGCATCAACAGGTGGTGTGACCACACGTTTCGAGCGGGAACTTGGGCCAGTTGGTGGCAGGCTAAGCTCAATAGCTATGGGTTTGAGAGTGCCTAATTCGCTCAAGAAAAATATGGTCCGTGTTGCATATGCTTTACGGCCATCGAGGGCATTAATCTTGTCAAGAAATGGTATGTAAGCATCATGGTGGTCCAACATGTAAAGCTTGTTTGCATCCATAGCCTATAGAGATTGACATAGAACAAAATTTTCAAACTTAAATCATAACACGGACCTTGAAAGGTGCTTAATTAAAAAATGAAAGCAACTGATATTGCTTTTATCATGTGTCATGACTATGCTTATGAAGAAATATTCAAAGCGATTGGATTGGGATTGATACCTCTTTCACACTCATCCCGTTGAGATTCCCCATGATGTGTTCTTCTTTGAGAGCAGAATCTAAGGGGCCATAGATTTCAGGATCCAGCTTACTAACAGGTGGGAATGCTTGAAGCCTCTCAATGTTTACAGGGTTAACTCCTGCTATTGCTTGCCGGGCAAACTCATCATCACGCAACCACGCAAACTTGTCCTCTGCCATTGCATAAAGATTTGTTATCATGCAATTACTCATAATATTATAAATATTAGAACTCGATCTTATTGAGAGCAGTATAAATGTGCTTACTTGATAATATTTTGGGAATGCTATACTTGAGTACATCTCCATCACGAAATTTGTTGACTGCCTTGGGCAATGGGAGCTTATTCAGGACATTTTCCTGCCCGCCTAGTTTCAAAAGTAGCCCTTCAGTGTAGAGGCTATCAATGTCAAAGAACCCCTTGAAATCATGACTTTTAGCTGAAATGTTGGCCATTAACGATGGCAATAAGTTGTGAAGCACTGCTTTAAGCCTCCCAGTTGAGAATGCATCTTGCTTAGACTCCTCAAACTGTTCATCTCTAGGTACATACATGGGCAGTGGCTTCTCCACTCTGCTCTCAGCATTCAAATCTAATTCATATAAAATTTTAGAGAAACTAATTCATCTGACTCTGCTTTTAGAAGTTGCTAAGTACATAGTTGAATGAATATATAAAAAAATCAAGAATTAGCAAGTACTAACCAGTATCAGTTGGAAGACGTCCAGTGCGACATCTCCTCGGATATGGGATTTTTTCACCTCCTAGTGTCGGTCGAGCAAAATCAACTCCTTTATCAGGATTGCCCAGATCGTTGTAGGTTGCAAAATCGTATATCCTATCCGATAATTTCCGGGCACCTTCGCCATCACCCCTTAAATCTCTTAGCTCTTTCTCTCTCAATGCTTTCAGCCCAGCAGGAGTCTCACTAGGTAGATATGGCTGTTCAAACGTTTCAAGATTTCTCTTTAGTAAGTGAATTTCTACACTACCCTATTAAACAACTAGTATTAGTTTATCAGGAACAGCTACTCAATAATGAATGATTTCTCTATAATCGATGCTTGTCTTATGTGGCATTGCTTTTTAATGTTTCATTGTACATTATGAGTGCGAGAACACTATCCAGGCCAACCTCAATCAATACCTTTTAGAATCTAGAAATTGTGTTAGATTTATAATTTATGAAGAAAAGGCCAAAGGGACAGTATAGTATGCAGATCCACATTTTATGAGATTTTTCTCTTTCAATATTGAACAAATCTATATAGATAGTTAATGAAGTTCCAACCATGAATATGGCCCCGTATGGGAGCACAAAATGACAATTGCATGCGCAAAAAAAAAAAAAAAATAAAGGAGAAAAAATAAAGAAGTTTGAAAAAAGTGGTTGGCAAACCTGCCGACAGCCTTGATCAAGGACACTTTAAAACTTGTAAAATACAGGGAAGATTAACACTAATACGTAGTGTGCGGAGGGAAAAAAGGATGCAATGAAATATAAAAATGGTCTAGAACAGTTTTGAGTCAAAAATTTGTAAACAAATTGTTATACGATATATGCAACCAATTCAAATACATAAATGGGTTCAATTCAACTTATCACAAAGAAAGGAATGATTCAATTCAACAAATATGAGCCTTAATGGCCGACTTCAAAATATGGTTGGACGAATAAAATTACATGATGGTCAAAGAAGAAAAAGTCGTAATGATGCGTTGTACAAGCACAAAAATCAGAGTAAACTCAGAAAAATTCAAGCCCAGCTGGTTTTACCTGATTAGAGAAGAATATCCTCTTTCCACGATGATCTTTTCTGGCTTGAACCCATGAGTTACAGGAAAAATGTACTGGACCACATGCAAAACCTTCAAGAGTGATGCTCTCCAAGAAGAACTCTTGCTGGTGCTTGTTAGCCACCGTGATCGCCCCCGGCACCCCAAAATTTGAGTCTACAAGAAATTCTGCTGTGTAATTTACTCTCTCCGTTTTAAGGTTTGATTTCTTGGACCAGTCTTTCAACACCGCTTGGTTGCTTTTTTTTGGAGCCTTGGTTTCTTCATCAATGCCAAAAAAAGAATGTCCAATCAATAAATAGTTTCAAGATGAAATTTACCAGAAACAGTAACTCTGGAGCTAAAATAAACGTCATATGGGATCAAGAAAAGAAGAGAAGAATGGCTTACTTGGATCAATTTCGGTGCTAACAAGCTCTAACACAACATTTCTTCCAATTTTATCAGTCAAAGCATCAAATTGCTTCACAATTGACTCCTTCAAGTCTTCCTTGTGCTTGTTCCTCACAGTCACCACAGCTCTGACCTTGAATTGTACTGCTTTCTCCGGCACAACCTTTATCAAGTTTTGCTCACTTATGGCTGCCACCACCGGTTTCCTACTACCTGTCCTCCCTGCTTTCTTTATTTGCAGACTTCTTCTTTCAGTGGTCTTAACTTGAGCAGGGCACGGAGAAAATTGACCCTGTTTCTGATTAATCAAAACAACCTTGAATGAATTATTAACAAATGCAGATTTCTCCGTCAAAGAAACACCCAAAATTTCTTTAGCTAGTGCCATCTGAATAGCTAGCTCTTTTATTTCTGTGTCGAAGTTGAAGCTTTTTGGAGTGGAGAAAAGTGACAAGATTTACTGTAACCAATGAAATGAAGAAAGAACTGTGGTGGGCTATGCAATTAATAAGACCATAAAGGTAAGAGAATAAATATATATAGAGAGGAGAAAGATAAAGTATGTATTTGTTGCAAAATAACACAATGTTCTCACCGTCCACACGTTTTCAATTTTGTTCTTATGACCGCCGGGGCCGGGGCCAAGTGGTGGCACTCTTAGTTGTACTACTAGTTAGTTAATTTAGGCACGATTTTTCGTACGTATATTTCTGCGGCTGCTCAGTCAAAAACGAGTTTCAGTTTCCCTGGTATACACGCGGCGAGGGAAACCAAGCCGAAAGTGGCAGAGAAAGGCAAATACTCTATTTATTAGTACAAGTGTTTATCTTTATATGATGACATAATTGGCCTTGTCTTATATTACAATGGCAATTATGTTGCTGTTCGTAAAAAAAGTTGCCTAAACGTTTAACATCTTTTGTGGGTAAGTGAAGAGAGTTTAGAGTATTTATTCCTGTATCTCTATCTATATCATTGATGAGCTGGACCCTTTTTACCAGTTACCCTCCAATGATTAGAAATTTTCACCTTTTCCTCAATAAAAAGTAGCTTTCTACAAGTCTATTTCTTCTGCTTCTTCTTTCTTTTTCTGTGTTTTTTTTCCCCCTCAAACAACTTATTCTTATACAATAATACGATTTGCCGAGATTGAGGCTGAAATTTAGAGGGATGACACTGACTACTTAATTGTTCTCTGTAGCGCTTTATTATCTAGTTGTACAATAATTATTATGTATACGAAGGATATTAAACTTATCTAAGATAAAATCATAAACCACTACTGGAGGGACCGAAAAGTGGGGGATCATACCTTACTTTTCTTTTCTTTTGTTTTTATTTCATTTGGATGTATGCGGGGATCCATATTCCATTCTCTGATTCGTTATGATCTTTAGTTGTGATTGCATTAGCTTTGCTTTCACTTAGTATTTACAGAAAGAAAAAAGAGGATGATGAATCCCTTTCCCAATGTGTAGTGGAAAAGTGACACAATTTTCGGGTTTGGGTTTTCAAATTCTGTTATCGAATAACTGCTAATAAGCGATTCTAATCTACCGTCCTAATTAGCAAGATTTTATGCCTGATTAGGGTGGTCTTTTATCCTCAATATTTAATCTTTTTTTTTTCTTTTCTAGGGAAATCATCCTTTTGTTGACAAAAGAGAATATCAGGACTCTTTTGCCATTAGCAGCAAAGACGAGGGCAACGAATGGAAAAAAGCTTCCAATTCTTATTTTTCCGTTTGGAAATAATAAAAAAAAATGGGGGGTTGGTCATTGGCGTGCTAAAATTCTACTTCAAATAAAAAAAGGAGAGGCATTGACCAAGACCGTGCATGCAAGTTCAGCAGCTTAACCATATATATACATGTATTGTATATCCGTTCCCTTTTGAGTCATTATATAAAATACGACGCTCTGCCTTCGTAGCAGTAATTGGTTCCGTAAAGAATTTCTTAATTCATTCTTTTGAAAACGGACTTTTCGTTTTAATTATAGTATTAATTAAATTAATAGATGTTTTAATTCTCTCTTTTTGTTCTTTCATTTTCCGTTTTTAGTTGGAATTGAATGAGATTTGATCATATAAGTTGTAATAATGTACTCTTTTATCACTATTATCTTCATACAGTGGAAGTGATACTAAACTATGCGCGCTAGGACAAGTATATAATGAGGTCTGTGTATATTTATGAAACAATGTCGAGCGCCTACAATTTTACGGTTCTACTTCAGAGGTAAGGGTTTGAATCCCCGCCAATACTAATTCTCTTTCTATGTAGGTATAATAAAAAATATATAGAGTGTAATAACGGTGCGGCTAGTTGGGCTTTTATACTCTCATAAATATTCAAGAATTGTCGTGTAGGATACCCAAAGCCACGGAGCACAAGTAAGACACTTAGAGCAACTAAAATAAATTTTAGAATGACTAAAATTTCTTTTATATTATTTGAAATAAGGGAGAAAAAAATTTACTTACAGTTTGTTTTCATCACAACATATAAATGATATAATGAAAAGAAAATATATAAAAACTAATATATTACAATTGCCATGAATTATCTTCTGCACTAAAGCTTTAGCAAGCAACAAATGGGAAAATAAAGACTATAAGTGTTGGTCAAAAAAAAAAAAAAAAAAAAAGACTATAAGTGTAGGGGCAGCTCTTTATTGAAAAGAAAACAAAAAGACTAGCACGTAGTAGACAATTAGACCTAGCCCTAGACTGGTCGAAGTATAAAATTCTAGCAAAGAATTTTCAGACTAATTAGCAGTCCAAAAAAAAAATATCCTAAATGGTTAATTTTATAATATAATTTGACTTTTATTTCCCTTGGTTTTAATGAGGTCCAGCCACACAGTAGACTAAAGAATGCTCCTTTTGCTCCGACCATTGAAATTCTTCAAAACTTCTCGTATGTTTAGGTTGAGGGTCAACACGACGACCACAGAATGATCATCAACAACCCTGAATTCCCTGTTTGTTATTTTGACCCGAATCCCTCTCTTTTCGTGTCATACAAAGTTATCTAAGAAAAAGAGTTTTTGAGTTTTGACAGCTTCAAACGTTGACTTTTACAAAATTCCACTTGCTTGCTCCACGTTAGGAGACTTGTGGATCTACCATATGTAGAGGAAAGGCTCGAATAATATGAAACTCAGTCATTAAAATTAAGGATGTTTACACATTAACATGTAATAGAAAATAGTAAGTCATCAAATACGTGATAAAACATTGACACACTGTCTCCTTGTCTGAAAACGCGACGCAAACTTAGTCCAGTAGTCGCGATGCTCGTGTTTGGAAATCAAAATAAATTGCCAGGCAGTTGAGAACTGAAATATGAAATGTATGTGAGGATTTTTCAATAGTGCATTAAGTAGACCGAATTGGCAAAGAATAGAGATTGAACTTTTGAGTATTCATTCACTTGAATTGTATATAGTAAAATGTAATCTTCCGAGCAACTCTAACAACCCTTCTCTAATAGAAGTCTACAAGAGCAAGAAAACTATTTCATTTTCATGTTGTGATCCTTGTGGATGTGAGGCGTTAATCTTTCAGCTTCGTATCTAACCAACAGCAACAAGGCAATATGCCACCGTCCAAGAGAATAATAGAGGAAAACAAATGAAGTAATCAAAATCAAGATTTCTGCTAATTTCAGGTCACTATGAATGAAGGGCAGCAAAAACGTTGATGGCGTTTTGGTTCAACTGTGGGAATTGGGAAATGCGTCTGAGGATATTTAACGTTCCGCCCACAATCACAATATCAATCTGCGAGAAAATTGACAAGGCCCCATGCGGATCTTTTTGGGGCCAATTTTGTTGATGAATTATTCGTTTATTCCAACTACAACTATAGTTAACATGTTAGAAGACAGACTAATTCAACGCCAAGAAAAGAAAAATCATTGGGTAGGACCCACAATGAACATCTTCATTCAATAAACCAAGATGGAATGGTATGTTTGCGTTTTGATCTTTTCAACTTTCATTTTGGTCGGAGCAATTTTGTGCTGGATCTCATCTCGCTCGTGAATTGTGTGTTAGTGAAATATCCTCCCCAAGTGAAAACAAATTTGTGGGTCATTTACACCATTTAAACTTGACATAATCAAAGGACCTCTCTGGATTCTAAAGTTACAATGGAATTTCTAATTAACTTTTCCAAGATACTTTTACAATTTTGCATACATAGATAGATTCCCAGACATACAAGCTATATGAAAATTGAAGGGACCTCATGGTAATATTAAATATATTAAAAAAAAAGCATATTTTTATAATTACAATATATCTAAAGACAAGGGGTGCGCACGTCTGTATCAATTTGAAAACGAATACTTGGAAAACGGACTGAACTTATTTTTCATGGCCAACTCATTCATAACTTTGCTTTTCCTTTAATACTAAATTAAACAAAAAAAAAAAACTTATGTAAGCTTCATTTAAGGATTCACCTCTAGATTAGATAGTCAATAATATCTTATGCATATCCATCATGATACTGAAATTTTCGGTTTGAAAATGGTCGTTTGTATTGTAAGACTCATTCTTCATCTTATAACTTTCTAGCAATCGCAGTCTGTTGTTCAAGCATAATAATGACCTTTTACCTTCTCCTCAATGTTGTAAGGATCGAAAGTTGTTTCTGATTCTGAAGTCATGTGAACAACAAAAAATCATACACAGTACTGGTCCTATAAGTTGAACTGAAGTTCATGGGAATTGGGATGCTGAGAGAACCACGTTGTTCCTTGATCCTCCACAACGAAGATTCATCTAACTTCGGAACAAATGATCATTTAGCAACAAAGTCAAATAAGCAAGACTGAGAAGGAAAAAAAAATCATCAAATCTATATAGCTAAAGAGAATATCTAAGGAATCACAGAAATTTTTTCATTTGCATATACATAGTCTCAACAAAAAAAAAAAAAAAAAATTACTAGCACAAAACTTCGAAAAAATCCTACACTCCTAATATGGTAAATTTGGTAAAAGTCGAATATTTTCTAGTGTCATATTGTGGATTATACACCTTCTTGTTATTACCTATGTTTTCAGATTCGGACCGGGTATCGACCCGGCTGAGCTCAGGGGTCAGGGGTCAATGGGTTCGACAGGGGGTCGATTCGGGGTCGAACCGAATGACGTCATAAATATTATATATATATATATATATATATATATATAACACACATATATACACTTACTAATTTTTTTCTTAATTTTAGTTGTTAGTCCAAAAAATTATAGCCAAAATACCCTCAATAACCATTCTAATATCTTGTTATTAATAGTTAAAAAAGCATTGAATTGAAAAAATTAGCAATAAATATAATGGACTCAAATTATTCACTTTTTAATATAATTAGTATAAATAAGTAAAAGTGAAGCACCGCTAATATTTTGTAATTGGTCAAAGAAGTTGGTTGCCTTTTGACCGATAATTGGGACAAGCAAATAAAAATCATGTACTGATTTAGCATTGATATTCATTTGTTGGATGTATGTCAATGGGCCCATATCATTGTCAAAACTCAAAGACAAATAATTGTTGGAATCCATTTTTTTCAAACAATGAATATAGAAGCTCACAAACATGTATAAGGACCCATATCTAATGAAGTGTGGAGCATTAATGTGGCTAGATTTGTAAAAAAAAAAAAAAAAAAACTGGGCGGTTTCCAGTTTCCGGTTTTGTCCGGTCAAACTCGGTTTTTGACCGAGTTTGACCGGATTTTAAAAAACCGAATTTTTATTCTAATTCGGACCGGACACTTGGCCGGTTCCCGATTCGACCGGTTCGACCGGCCGATCTGGTCCGAGTTTAAAAACACAGGTTATTACACTAGAAGTTGTCTACTTTTCAAGAGTTTTGATTTAGTCAAAACGTGTTGGAGTGCCAGCAAGGACATGAACATGTAACTTGTAAACATAGGATGACAAGTTGGCAGGATGGGACAGTTGAAGTCTCTCACCTTGTTAATGGATTTTGCTAAATCATAATCCACAAGCTTTAGAGATCCAAGCATTATTTACGACTTATTCAAATACATGAGAAACGTCAATGCATGATTACACTCTTCCAAAAGTTATTGTCCATTACAAAAAAAATGGAACTACTCCAGAGCTGACCAAGAAAATTATTTTGATTTTCCGCATAGGAAGAATCATGCTTGATTATGTTTGGTCAAATACTTAATGCGAATCAAAAGAAAATTCTAACGTCCACACCACTTAGTTGGACTTGCGCACAAAAGGGCCCATTTCTCAATTTAAACACACACGCCCAGAAAACTGCATAGCATGAAACTTTGGGCTTTTGCCCTGGAGAGGCCTATCATAGGCCGCCTCTGATATTCCTATTTGGTTACTATGAAACATGCATTACAATCACTCGAACAGCGTTATGGATCAAGTCCGCAAATATCTCTGGTTTAATAGCTGATTTTTATTTTTATTTTTTTTTTTATTAACCTATACTATTACAAATGAGGAATAGAGAATGGTATTGGTGGGATTCGAACTCCCGACTTCTAAGGTGGAGTCATTTTTATTTTCTTTTTTAGTCAGGTACTCTCATTGGCTGTCTCATTCTTCAAAGTCTACATAAGAACTTTTTCTTATAAATAAATTAGTGTTGGTTGATCAAAATATTTAAGGAATTTCGTGAAAATATAAATAAATAAAAAATTAGTTGTTAGTCGATTTGATGTTAACAAACAAAAATGAAAATTTTTTCAAGTTCTTATACACACACAATTAGTTTAGATGAAATTTTGAGAAATCAAAAAAAATTAAATTAATGCATATGTTCTTGAAATGGCTGCAAATTTTTTTGAAAAAAAAAATAACGATCAAGACAGTCTAATAAAAACGATGTTGTCTATATATGGTTCATTATTTGTCACTGGGAAGAGTGAAAGTGCAATGCCGGCATTGGCATTTGGCAGTGAACACATATTGAAGGAATTAATATATAACTTTGGTTTTTGGTTTTTGGTTTTGGTACTTTCGTTGGAAGTTCTCCAAATGGTCATATGATTTGAGAAAAAACTGAAAGCTTATAGCATCGTTCAACTCTTTCCATTTGTTCAATGCTGCAAGAGTTTTCAAATTATCAAGTCGAAATCCAAGAATCACTACTAATTATTAAACTACATGTAATGGTACTGGTTTCGATATGGCTGGTTCCATGTAAGTCCAATTCATAGTAGCTATTTTCGAACATGATAAGCTTCTTTTCAAGTTTTCAAATGCTTTCTTGTGATTTGTGACTCCTTGAAGCGATAAACAAGTGATAACTCAATGATCTTTAAATTTTTTTCTCAGGGACGGCTCCTCATAAAGGCGTGAAGAACTATACTATTTTTTTTTTTTAAGCGAAGAACTATACCTATTTTTTAACCTACTGCACTGTGGAATAGATATAAAGATAATTGAAAATTATATAAAAGTGATTAAAAATTATATTTGAAAATTTTTTCAGAATAATGCATGGATTTGTTCAAACGAATCCAACAGCTTCGTCATTCAGTCTCCCGTCCAGGCTAGAACTGGATCACGAAATCAACCCTCGTAGCCATAACTAATATTTCTCTAGGAAAAAACAAAACTTTCATATTTCATAAACACACGGATCTTCATTCAGTATTCTAACCAAGCACTTGAGACAAACGAAAAACTTAACTTGGCAGGAAACAACTTTATATGTATATAGTTCTGTACTTTTCAACTTTATATTCTTATCTCACTTTTTTATATCAACATGTTATGACTATGATATTTGTTAAAATCATAATGTCCACTTGAGAACGTAGATTGAACCATTTAGTAACTTTCCAACCCAATTAACAAGTGTGTAAGGAGGACTCCTTCGACACCCTCATCTATGTCTATATCTATATATATATATATATATATATATATATATATATATATATATATAATACCCTTACCTTTTAAGTTTTAGTCACATTATAAAAGAATATTAACAAGGAATATAGATTAATCAAATTCAGCCTTCCTCTAAAAGTGTTTTAAATCTTTTACGATTACAAATTTAAAATTTTGAAATATTTTTATCGGTCAACATATAAATTAATTTCATATTCTATATAAAAAATCAAAAACCAATAAAGAAAATTACACAAAAGAATGCGATCGTGCATGTTTTACGTCTATAAGTTTTTGACAAATAAAATTGTATTCTATAATCAATGTATTTGACACGTGCATGTTCTGTTCTATTATGAGGTTGACATATGCTTTCATTTGTATATAACTAACAACTGCAATAGCATCCATATAAATATTAAATATGCTAGGATTTTTATAACTAGATAATATGATATGATCAAAAGCTTAACTCTTTAGAATTAAGCATCAAGTGATTACAAATTTTTAAAGTTATAGCAGTCATTTGAAAACAGTCATCGTGTATGTAATCAATGCCAAAGACCTTAAGTGATTTGGTGTTTTAATATTTAATGTATTTTTTAAAATATCTCTTATTTTTAATTTACAGTCACATAAAAAAATGAGATATTAACAGAAATATAAAATATTAGATTAATCAAATTTTAATCAACCCAACCTTCCTTTAAAAGTCTTTCAAACCTTTTATGGTTACAAATTTAAATTAGAGTTAGTATATACATTTAAATTTCATTATTGACAAGAGATCCAAAACCAAAAGAGAAGTTATTAGCCCAAAAAGAAAATTGGTTTAGGACAAAAAAGAAAAATATGTATAACCAAAAACATCGAAAGAGAAATCATTTTTCAAATATTTTGCAATAAGAATTAATCTTATATTTTAAATATAATTTTAATTTTAGTTAACAGATATTCTTAGTCACTACAGAATAAATAAATTAAATTATCCATTTAAAACAACCAATTTACATATTATTGAATACCGGATGCAGTGTTACCATATTTTAAAGCATCACAAAAGTATATACTGTAGTGCAAAAAAAGTGAAAAATATTATATTTAACTCACCTGACATAAACTTGAAAATAATTACAAGAAATTAATTAATCAAAGTTTCGAACTTTTAAATATCATTAGAACTTAAATTTAAAAGATATAGTAGTTAGTTTATTACAATAAATTTAAATCATAAAGATATAAAGAAAATTGCTTTGTCATGTATTGATTAGCAAATATTTACCTACAATATTTAATTTATAAAAAAAAACTTTGAAAAGAAGTATAAAATGTCAATTCCATTTTTTAAATTATAATTTAAAATAAAAATAAGTTAAAAAAATCTTTGTACTTTGAATTCATTTAGCACTATTACTTTGTTTCTATTTTTTATTATGATTTCATTTACTAAATTTAAAAACAAAAGTTTTAACAAATTAAATCTTATACGAAAAATAACTACTATTACACTAATTTTTAAAATTAGTAAAGTAGCATATATCATGGACCAAGAGGTAAGAAAGTTTTGTCAATTAATCTTGATTGAAGGAATCTGAACAATGCCCATATTGAAGGTAGGAGACGTGGCCAGAATGGATTGGATTTTGAATGTGGAGGAATTATTTGATTATAATATTAGTTATTCCAAGAAAGTACTTATTTTTCTATTTTGTAATCATATCATAGGTATTAATATAAAAAGTAATCTTAAAAACCTAAACAGGAAATGTCAAATGTAAATTTTACTAAAACTTATTATAGGAAATTACTTGAAAATCTAAAAATTACAAATAAATTAAAAAGCCAAGCTTTCTAGAGACTTAGAGTTAAGTTTCCAAGAAACTACTTCCCAATATAAACAAGTCATATAAAAATTAAACTTTTAATAATATTAAAACTCATGCTTTTAAAATGCTCATTCATGCATAACAAGGTTGCTATGATTTCTTTAATCATTAAATTTTTCATTAAACCAGTTTATGATTTTTTTCCTTAATACAACCCAAGATTTTAAGCGTATCATTTTGAATTCAAATCAATGCTTCTTAACAAATCAATCAAGATAGTTGGATAAATATTTATGATCTTATATTGTGATAACATATACAAAGCTAATTAACCAATTACAAAGGATTTTATGTATTTAGTTAAGGAGTGTATTAGGATATTGATTACATGAGTTCTCAAGCATTGTTTATTCAAAAAGTGAAATTAATTCATAAAAAATTCTGAATCTAAGGATGCCATAAACATGAGTGTGTGCATCATAATAAATAAATAAAATGTGTGGTTTAAATTTCTATATAACACAAAATTGAGGCATATCATATTTTTTGGACTCCTATGATAAGGCAAAGATAAAACCAATTTGACTGAAGGTGGAGGTGAAAAGCTCAATATATACAAATACATACAGTAAATATAAAATATGAGAATATTTCAAGCATCACAAGGCTATAGTTATTCAACAAATTTTTTTTTGAAAGAATAGTTATTAACAAATTTTAAAAGTCACTATTCTCATAATATATGATATTTCAATTAAAATTAAAAGTTATATATCCTTATTACATAAATATGTGTTTGACAAATAACTCTTACTAATTCTACCAAGTAATCTATTAGACCAATGTCCAAGAAAAAGTTAAATACTCAATAATACTAATTTATGAAACAGGAATTTCATAAAATCTACCTATAAATTGATTAAAACCACTAAAATGAGTCAAATTTAAAGAAATCACATACTAAACAATACTTCATCATAAATATATTAAAAGTGTATCTTTTTTAAATATCATATCACAAAATTTTTTTGTGACAATATATATTTGAGCTTTATCATTAGGAAAATATATTAAGGCTATTAGCTTTTTAATATCCATGTAAAAATGCAACCCAAAATATATTAATTTTCAAGTGTATGGTATATATAAAAATGTGTTTTTATTATATAATTATCTTTTTGTTTCATAGGATTATTTAGGATAAAGAAAATAAAGCATAACATATATTTTAAAAATAAAGCATAACATATATTTTAGAATATTAAACTGTAAAATATTTTTTTATGGGTAGAGAATAGAGAAAGAAGATGAATATTATCAATTATGCAGAAAGAAAATAACAATTATGATAAATATAGAATTAAAATTGTAAAAAATATTTCATTAACTAAATAAGATAAGTCATTGCAAGATTACAAATGACATATTAAAAAAATATAATTATAAACTTTTATTACAAAATCAATCCAAACAAACAACATAACTTAGCTAACTTAATAATTTTGTACAATGATAACGATATGTTTTTATTTAGAAACTTGAAATCGGATACAATATAAGAGCATTTACTAAATAATAATGTTACCAATTTAGATTGCAAACTATCTCTATTTGGATGCTCGCATAATAAAGTTATTAATCCATGTTTGATTAAGACCATTAAAATGAGTCAAATTTAAAGAAATCACATACTAAACAGTACTTCATTATAAATATATTAAAAGTGTGCCTTTTTGAAATATCATACCACAAAAAATTTTTTTTGGTGACAATATATATTTGAGCTCTATCATTAGGAAAATATACTAAAGAAGGATCTTGACTATTAGCTTTTTAATATCTATGTATATATATTAATTTTCAAGTGTATGGTGTACACAAATTGTGTTTTTATTATATAATTATCTTTTTGTTTGACAGGATTATTTAGGATAAAGAAAATAAAGCATAACATATATTTTAAAATATTAAAGTATATAAATTATTTTTATGGGTAGAGGATAGAGAAAGAAAACGAATATTATCATTATGCAGAAAGAAAATAACAATTATGATAAATATAGAATTGAAATTGTAAAAAAAAAAATCATCAATAAATAAAATAAGTCATCACAAGATTACAAATGATATATTAAAAATATATAGTTATATACTTTTATTACAAAATCAATCCAAACATATAACATAACTTAGCTAACTTAATGATTTCGTACTATGATAACAATATGTTTGTATCTGAAAGTTGAAATCGGATACAATATAAATGCCTTTTCTAAACAATAATATTATCAATTTAGATTGTAAACTATCTCTATTTTGATGCTCGCATGATAAAGTTATTTATCATTTTTAGATACATGTTTGATTAATAGTACTAATTTAAAATAAGTAAGAGTATCAAAAAATTTTAAAATAAGTCATTTGGAAATACTAATTTTTATACAAGTGTCATTTGATATTTTATGGATTAAATACTTGATATATAAAATTAATGGTCAATTTATAAAAAATTTAGGGACTTCAGGGCATAATTACACGTTTCTTATATAATAACAAATTTCCTTTCATATGATAACAAGTTAAAAATTTTGAACGATTTCATAATTTCTTTTGTAAGGATATTTTAAAGAAACCATCATCATGTCAAAAAATTTCTTTACTATTGGATACATTCTTTTGTACTATTAAAAAAAAATAGAACAGAAAATAATGTGTGAAATTACGAAAAACATATGTAAAACTAAAAAAGTAAAGGTAATAATATATTAGCACTTGAATGGTTCTAAATGATAATTCTAACAACGAAATGGGGGTTTTCATATAGACTTATCCTTTATTTGCTTTTTAAGGATATAATTAATTAAAATTCATATAATTCTTATATATGTCTTAAAAAAAGAAGGAAAACCAAAATTAACATCCATGTTTCTCTCTCTCTCTCTCTTTTATTGTATCATTTAGTAAATTATTAAACGTGCAAAGCACGTGCCACATTCCTAGTTTAAAAAAAAAATTATAAAAAGTTAAATGTGTGTTTTGAAATTTATGAAAATTGAAGGCATCATAGTCCCAAACTGGGTCACCCAATTGATGGGACCGTCAATTTGGTGACATGGTTGCCCAAATCGACCAGCCAACTCTGCCCTACCCTCAAACTCACGCAAAAGGTTGATGAATTCTCTCCCGGTTTTTTAGTTGGCATTAAAATTGCATGATCAGTTATAACAAGATTTGTAGGGAACAAAAATAAAAAATAAAAAAATTCTAAAAAAAAGCGCTAATAAACAAACAAGATTGATATCATAGACTCCGATTTATATGATTATCAAGTAAAAATATTTTATAGGACATGATTTGGTCCAGTTGGATGGATTCAAGAGCGGCGATCTACGCCATAGTTGTTGGGGAAGCTAGCGTGGGAGATGCCCATCACAGGAACCACAAACGAAGCCTCCATTAGCATTTTCTGCGGGAACGACTCGATTGTGCTTCCTGCTTCAAAGACGTCTTTCACCAAAGAACAGTAACAACTTTTAAGCTTCTTAAGCATGCAAGAATACGCCTGCTTCAACGACCTCATCTTCACACGTCTGAAAAGTCTCACCGGAAAGAATCCTTTGCGCGGCTTCTTTCCTCCTAGTCGGGCGGTGGGCAGCTTCCTCCTCCCTAATGATAGTCTGCGGCGCATTGGCCACCTGGAAATGGTAGCGGAATGCACATGGGTTAGGCTGAGGATTTTGCTGGAGTCATCAATGTGATCAATTTCTAAAGCCATCTCTGGGGGAGGAGAGAATGGAGAATTTTTTTTGGCGTTGGAGATTTTGTTTTGGGACATGGGGATTAAATTTTGTAGAGACTGAAAACTAGGGAGTAGTAGAGAGGAGGGAATAAAAAGGAATCCTGACCAGGCGGCTGTGAGCATATTTCCTTCGTCTTAAATATTAAGTAGGTAATAACATCACCTTGATTATTACTGGCTATAATCTTTCTCATGCCTAATTTGTAAACAACATTTTGTCTTTTCTCTGTTGGTTTGAACAAAGTAAAAACAATTGTGTCGTTCGGAACCCTGTTAGTAGACTGCCAATATGTTAAATATTCTAACTAAGAACTCATGTGTTCTTACTTAACGTTGTAATGTAACAGCAAAACAAGGTGAGCATATGAAAACACTGCAAACAAATTCGGCATCTTCCTTTCGAGTTGCTTTGGCTGAGAGGCGAGAAAAAAGTTCGGCATAAAGTTAAAAGGAGCCATCAGGCCCAAAACAATACTTAAACGAAATGGGCCGAAGCTCGCAAGTCGAACCACTCGTTTAGATAGGAAAGGAGAGTAAACAAAATTACATCTCTATTTCATAATTGTCTTCTAGACAGTCCATATAATATTGGGCCACACCCAATTGCGGGCCTATCTTATACGATTTCATCATCCAAGCTCATTTGACCATTTGGACAGACTGGGCATATTTATTATAAAATAAAAAAAAACTTATTGGAAAACCTCTATTTGTTTAAGGCTTGCTGTCTAATTACTCAAAAAAAAAAAAAAAAAAAAAAGTTTGCAGTCCAAAAGTTATGTATATGATCAATCGACCATGGAACTGAGAAATTGGCAATTGGAGCTTTTTTTAATACCAACAGTCAAACAATAATATATTACATCGATTTTGGGTGTAAATTTGAGTATAGTTACTTAAATTAAAATCAAATAACCGCTTGTAAGCTGCCAAATTAGCATCTTAGGACCTAAATAAAGATTTTCAGCCCTATGCTCTAACCAGCTGAGCTACCTAAACCATATATACCTCATTGTTTGTCTCATTTTTCAATTTTTAACTTTTTCTCATAATTGGATCCTGATATTCTATAATAATATTATAATATTTGGAGCCAGATTAATGTCCTATGAATTAATGAATTACAATAGCCATTTGATGGTGTAAAAGAAAAAGAATAAAGTAAAAAAATAAAGGAGGAAAAAATTAGCCCCCGGATTTAAAAAAAAAGAAGAGAACTACTAATATAAAGTTCCCAGCCATGTTATTTTATTTCCCCTCTGTCGCTAATATTGAGCTCAACGCAGCACAGCTACCCAAAAGCCCTAGAAAAATAACAATTTACCGACAGCGGCAATGGACACAGATGTCACTATGGTTCCCGCCGGCGAAGGAAGTTCATCAGTCGTGGTTGCTTCATCGTCTTCATCGTCTTCCAAGAAGCCTAAGCGCTTCGAGATCAAGAAGTGGAATGCTGTTGCTCTTTGGGCTTGGGGTCCGTCCTTAATACTCTTCCTTTAACCCTAATCATCTTATTCTGGTGTTGTAATTGTCATTATTTCGTAAAATAAAATAAAAAAAGGTTATTGCTTTATTAAGCTTTATAATTATGAAATCTTTTAAGTGGATTGTGGATGGAATTTATGCAGATATTGTTGTGGACAACTGTGCTATTTGCAGGAACCATATCATGGATCTGTGTAAGTGTTTTTCGCTTTTACTTTTTGTTCATTTATGGCGAATTTATGAAATAATTAAACTATTTTGTTTTTTCAGGTATTGAATGTCAGGCTAATCAAGCTAGCGCCACCAGTGAAGAGTGCACCGTTGCTTGGGGTACGCTTTCAAATCTAATTGCTAACGCAATTAATTGCCTGCTTAGGTTTAGGGTGTAGTTGTTAACGAATAGTTTATTCAGGTACAACTCTCTGTTATTCTTTTGTCTATTTCCATTGTATTGCAACTCTCTTGCCACAACCATGTCCTTTTGTTTAATTGGTCCAGGGTTCCTTTTCCAAAGAGGAAATATTTAGGCATTACCGGTTATCGTTATTATTGATGTCCCAACTATATTTGTTTCACCATCTCTTCTATTGTTTCTCTCTTGCCAATACTTTTGGATATGCTTCTCTAATTATACAAAGTAGAAGCGAATACATAATTGCCTGTCTTTAATTTGATTCCTGTGCAAAATAACTTGCAACCGTGTGAGAAAGTGAATTTGGACTCTTTTCCTTTGAAGCTCTTCCTGTTTGATATCCTTGAATGGTAAAATGAGTCGTTTGTCATCTTACAATTCTTCCTGGATAAATTGGAAATGCATTGATAATTAAAGCTTCTAGATTACTCTTATATGACAATTTCCTGCTGCATTGCCGGTAATGATGGCCTCAGCGTGTATCCTTCCAGGGGAAGCGGGGAGTTGAAATGTATAAACTATCTGTATCTTGATTTTCTAATCTTTTAAGTGATTGATTGACACAGCGTTGTACTTTTCTTTTGCCTCATGCAAGGTCATATTTCCTACTCACATATGACAATTCCACTTGTGCATTAGCATTATCCAATTCGGGGCCTTTTTATTTTTTATTGTTCCGTTTGTAATAAGAGAAGTGCAACAAAAATTTTAACTTAGTTGTACAAGTTCATTATTTGATTAAATGATGCTTGTTTCTCAATCCTATTCTTGTTTACCTTTATGATTTTTTTTTTTTCGTATGTTCATAGGTGTGTGCAATCATGCTTTCCATTTCCACTGCATCAGCCGTTGGCTCAAAACTCGTCAAGTGTGCCCTCTAGGTATCGCTTTATTTCATTGTTTGTTTGAAATTCTTGACCATCAGGTCAAGTATCCAAGTTGAATGTTTGGTCTCTTTTGCAGACAACAGTGAGTGGGAGTTTCAGAAATATGGACACTAGAACCTGCAGCGAGAAACAGTGGGGAAGGCATTATCTGATTCTTATAGTAGTGTAAGAGAACTTAAAACCAGTGTATTCTCCACAGTTTTGTGAAACTAAAAGGCTTGAGACTGGAATGCTGTGATTGACTTTTTAAGACAGTTTGATAGGGTAGATTTGGAGTGCACGCAGTTTCTGGAGTTCGTTGTACTTTTCAAAGGATTCACACATGAATAATATGTTTTGGATACTGGAACAGGTTGGAGGTGAGATTGGAGTATCTAACCTAATGTATTACACGAGGCCCTTTTTCCACCAGGATTACTCTCCAACCTGGATACACTTGTTACTTCATTTTAGAAACTGTGCTTGTGATTGATCGTCATCACCATATTACCAGAAAGGCGCAGCTGTTACTATATTTTGTTATTATTTTGTGGTGAAGTTTACAATTGGCTTGCAAAATATGTTCTTTCCCAGTTTTGTTATACTGATGTGGCAATTGCTTTCATACGGGATGTTATTAAGAGAAGCATGGTCAAAATTTTTACCTTTTTTCTTGCATAATAGTTGATGCGAAGAGAATTGTGTGCAGCAAGGGCTCATGCTTGTCAAAGTTATGATGCTTTTAATTCGGAAATACAATAAATACATGGATGCTACGTGGAAAATACAATACAAGCATCAAGCTTTGCCAAGTCCTAACACGAAAAGTAAGAATGAAGTTCTAGGATAGCAAATTGGTCTGATGCGCCAACCAAACAACCAAGCTCTAGAACCATGTGATGCGAGCAACATTTCTTCCATCGACTCGTTTGTCAAGATTTTTGCTAAAACTTGTCCCGGGGCATTACAAGTTGTATCCTTGCTTATCCTTGATACGCCTTGGCGCAGGTATTTACAACACCTCAAACACCCTCATTCGTGCCGTGAGACCATATGTTTCATATATTCCTTTTGAAACTCAGTAAACCTCCAATTATACAACTCTTCTTCAAAAAGGCAAAGCATCCCTGGGAATTGATCCATGAAGCCAGTTGTATCACATTGAATCCACAGATGAACTCAAACGCCAGACTACTGCTATTGGGCTCCTCACAAGGTGTTCCCCATCACTCCACTCTAATGACCCAAACGCAGACTTAATGTCACCAACATTCATCCTCTCCATTCCAACACCACTACTAGTAAATGAGACCTCATACGACAGCGTATCCTTGCCTTCACTAAATACCAGCTTGCTTGGGGACACACCCACCTCCACAGATGGAGGAGCATTTACTTTAACCTCGTACACAGCATCTGCTTTACTCCCCACATTCTTAACCACCCTTGTATACTTAACCACGCTTTCATTAGGACGAAAAACAACCGAAAATGATGGATAGTTCAAATTCCCCGGACTACCCAATCCCTGTGCACTGCAATCCACCGGAACAGACCCATCCCTCACAAACACTGCTATGCTCTTCGGGCTATATCCTATGGCACATAGAAATGCCACGTAATCACTAGTTCCCAGATCGTAAACCAAACCCGGATTGAGCGCCCTGTTGGGATCAACATGACCCGACCCATGAACAAATGGGTTGGATTCTTTGCCAGTGGCAAGGTCCGTAATATTCTTGCCACTGTTGTCCACATTATAAGCAGTCGTCATTAGAGCTGATTTAATAGCAGCTGGGGTCCACGTAGGGTAGGCTTTGCGAAGCAGTGCCGCTAATCCACTCACATGAGGACACGACATGGAGGTTCCGGATACAATATTGAACTCAACTCTTCTCGGGTCAATATCCAAATCGGTTGGACCAACGAACCCGGTCCACCCAGCTAATATATTCACTCCGGGAGCTATTACATCCGGTTTCAATATCTCCGCAGTCAAATGATTCGGACCACGACTCGAGAACGACGCAATACGTGGCGCCGACGGTGAGTTCCCGATCACAGTTCCCCTAAACACAATTGTAGCCGTCGGAGACGGATCAGACCTGAGGTAGCTCTTAATTTTGCCCCCGGCAGTTTGTCCGACCATCGTAGCCGGGATCAGATGTGAATCCGAGAGGAGCTCCTCGCCGGAATCGTCCAGGTTGGCTAAGATCATCCCCACGCCACCGGCGAGCTTGACGGCGCTTCCTTTCGCAACGCGCGCATTACCTCCACGGTCACATATCACGATCTTCCCCTTGACCTTGGAGGAATTAAGTTGACCATCGAAACAATACTTGCTTCCGCATTCTGCAGCATAAACCAGAGGAAGCTGAGCATCCCCAAGTCCCTCGCCGGAGTACAACGACACGCCGCCGAAGATCCTTCCGTCGCCGAGGACGACATCCGCCGGAAACTCCCTATCAATAGTTGAAGCGCCGACGGTGAGAATCCAGGGGGCGATATTTACGGCAGTATAGGGAATAGGACCCGAATTTCCGGCGGAGCAAGAGGTAACAATCCCGTGCTCCGCGGCCCCAAATGCTCCAATTGCAATCGAATCGTGATCGTACTGGGGAGCAAATCCATTGGCGCCAACGGACAGGGAAATCACGTGAACCCCATCGGAAATGGCTTGATCCATAGCGGCTAATATATCAGAATCGAAACAACCAGCGCTCCAACAGATTTTATAAGCTGCAATCCTGGCCTTGATCGCCATTCCTCTGGCTTCTCCCCTTGCAAATTCATACAAGCTCGGCATTCTTCACCACCGACCCAGCTGCCGTGGAGGCCGTGTGGGTCCCATGACCTTCTGTATCTCGAGGGGATTTCGATTCTCCGGCTTGTTCTAAGGGCATTCCTAGATAGGCCTCGTAGCCTTTGTAATACGCTCTGGCGCCGATGATCTTTTTGTTACAAGAAGTTAAGGGAAAATCCGGCGCTGTTTGGCATGTTCCTTTCCAACTGGAGGGGGCAGAAGGAAGACCTCCATCGGAGAAGCTAGGACGTTCAGGCCAAATGCCGGTGTCGAGGACTCCGATGATGACGTCCTCGGCGTAGTGGGAGTCAGGCCAGAGGCCGAAGGAGTCAGCTAGGCCGAGGAAGTTAGGGGTGTGGGTGGTGTGGAGGTGGCGGATGCGGTCGGGGATGACGGAGAGGATGCCGCGGCGCAATCTGAGCTGCGCGGCCTGGGACTGTGTGAGACGGGCGGAGAAGCCGTGAACAGCGCGGTCGTAGGTGTAGAGGAGTTTGGAGGGGTGGGTGGAGAGGGAAGAGACGGAGTGGAGGATGGAGGAGTACCAGTCGTGGTGGGTGATGAAAATGGGTGGCTTTTGAGGCTTGGAGACGTGGATGATGTAGGTTTGACGACCGTCGGATGAAGTAGCAGTGACTATTGTAGGGATGTAAAAGAGGAAAAGGAGGAGAAAGAAGGACGATAGAGAAGAGACGGCGGCCATTGTAGAGGGAATGGGGATTGTTTAACTTGAATATCAGTTCCAGAGTAAGAGAGGACTGATCGGCGCTGATGATGATGATGATATAGGTAAAGTTATTGGGATTTCTTCTGGGTAGGTCGATTGTGGTTGACGGGCCTCGTTGGGCCACGTTGTGAAAAAGTTTATCTTAACGTTCCGTTTGGGAGACTACAAACACTTGAGAAGAAATTGCAACTATTTTCTGCTTTTTGAGAGTTCGATGCGTTCAATGTGTGTCAAGAATATGTTTTAGGAGACTTACAGATAAATGACTTTTAATTACTGTTTATTTTTGTATTTTAACACCCAATTACCATCTTCTTATGGTTTGTCAAGAATTGAAAATTGGTGTAATACTTATAATGCCTATAAGTACCTAAAGATTTGATATCATTGTACATTTAAGGAAAATGTAAATTAATGAAGCATTTGTGTACGTCGTAATTTCAACCTAAGAAGAGAAAATTTAGAATCACACACACATATATATATGTATGTATGTATATATGTATATTTATTAGTTCATCTCGTTCCTGAACTTCTGACAAGAATGAGACATAACTCTTAGCAGCAGTACATTTTAAATGCATTTTACTCCATTTCTTCGTTTTTATTGTAGACTCCCAAACACGGTCTATCTTACAAGCAATGAGTTCCGCGGTTCCGATAAGGCGAATGGCCGGCTACTAATGACGCTTGTGTCAATCATGTTGAAACATTAACACTTGGTCTTACTCTATAGGCTAAACTCCACAGTCCAGCTTGTGGAAACGGACGCCTAAAGGACCGTGAACCGTCCACGTCTCTGTCTGCTAATCCTTTTCCTTCCTTTGAATAGGAAAGCAAACCGAAAATTAAATTGTATTTACTACATCTGTTTTTATGTCAATAATGACAGTTGAGACAAGGTCGGAACTTGGGCTGGGTTCATAGTTCAATTATTGAAGTAAAGCATGCCCCCCTCTCCCTCTGAGACAAAGAATCCACAGCTCCCAACTAGATTCCCAACCGGAGACTTTGCATAACAGCATCAACCTTTTAACTAAAACTCTGATCTCATTGTGGGGTTACTTAAGCTCAAAGTCGAAAAGAGAACTGTAATAAGCCAAATGCTAAGCAATGACAGAATAATTAAGAAAGCATATTAATAGTGTAGATTAATGGAGAATGGGGAAAGGCTACATGGACCATATGGACTATTAACACATTCAGCAATACATCAGGTGTCTGAATGCAATCTACCCGGGCTAGCTAATGTGCGCGTCTAAATGTCAGTTAGAGTTACAAGAAGCTCTATCAGAGCACAGCAGAGCTTCTGATGCTACATAACCACTGCAAGAGATCCCTCTCTAGAAGCAACTAGATACGATTTCACAAAAACTCTGCCCTCTAAATGTAAACTTCAGGGCAATGTAATGGCCAAAGTTTTCTTCTTAGTTATTACACCTTCTAATACAGGGAATAAGAAAAGTCAACTCAGTCAAGTCATGAAAGGATTCCTACTGCACTGCAAACCCTTGAGGATAAAAATATCAAATATATGGTAATAAGGCCTGTCCCAAGCAGCCTGCCAGGGCGCATGTCATTCCTGGGTAGAACAACTAGTGCCCACAAGAGTCCCAAAAAAAGAAATCCCATGGTGTAATACAAGCTTTTGTCCTGTGGAACTATTAACAAACTTGGTTTCTCTGACCAAGCTCCTAGCAACATTGAGAACCCCAAGCCAACAAGTGTGTTGAACATTGGACCTGCATAACATCCGGACATGGCAATCTGCACGCCATCCCCTCCATTGCTTGCCAATGCAACATTTGATACCAAATCACCCATAGAATTACCCCATGCTAGTACAGTTAACCCAAGTATTGAAGGGTTGATTCCCAGGACAACACCCAGTCCTACCAACAGGGCAACCAGCTCATTTGCAATCATATAAAACCAAACTATACTCATAAAAAATCCACCTAAAACCCATGGAAATAAAAATTTGCGAGGTGGATGATCTGAACTCGTGTACATGTAGGTAAGAACACCTAGAAAGCAGCCAACTGCAACACCAAGAAAAAATGCAACTTTACTGCTTTGACCACTGGCAGTGTCAGCTGTATTCCAAAGACACGCCAGAAGAATCGGAGCCAACGAAGCACTGCAAACAGCATAGAACTTTGACCAGCTTTCCTCCTCAATTAAAGGAATTGTCAGTCGCCTTGGTACTGTAAATGGAAGCTCCAGTATTAAGCATAGCTTGGAGCAGGAGCACAACGAGGATTCAATCTCTATGCCCTCATCACTCCATCCCCACAAAGGCCCATCCCCATCAAGTACCTTGAGCGACTGGTTTGAGTATATTGCAACATTTGATGCCCACATCCACTGAGGCAAGGTACTATGTGAGTGAGTTCCATCAGTTCCTGTCTCAAAGTCAAGTAAAGGGTTGTAAAAGGACTCATCCTCTTGGGTTCCTTGAGCAAATATACTTCCTCTTACTGGAAGCAGGGGAGTCATGGCATCCAATTTCATCCTTTGCACCTGCTTCCTTAAAATCTCATTAGCAGCAACAGCAAAAGCATAAACCACATATATCATCAGAAATGCAATAGCTCCTCCAACACCCACCTTACCAGAAAGTAAGATCATCAGTAGAGATAACAGCGCCACAATGAAAAAGGCAACATCCCTAATAAAGCAGTTTCGATCAATCTGAACAGCGTGGTCAGCGACACACAAAGAAACAGCCCCAGCAACAATGCAAGTGACGAATACAGCACCACCAAGCACACTATTTAATCCCACCTCTCCAGCACCAGTCCCCATAAATGCAGCAATACTAGCAAAGACATCAGGAGCACCATTTCCAAGCGGAAGCAAAGCAACCCCGGCAACTGAAGGGGACAGCTTCAGTAAGCCCGAAAGCTTCTCCAAAGAGCAACAGAAGTAATCTGCCGCTGTATTACCCAAAAGATAAAACAACGCAACAAGCCAAACACCAAAAACTACAAAAGCCCACGAACTCCCATTGCAACTACAGTAGTAAAACCTTATATAATCAAAGAACCCACCCGCAGAGCACTGGGGATGGGCTTTCAAGAATTCACAGCTACTTTTATAACCTGGGTGCTCAATCAAACCAGAACAAAATTCTGGGTTTTCATCAGATAAACTATTAGGATCAGAACCATTAACAGGGGTCGAAGAATTAACACTCAATTCCACCATTCGCCGATGAATTGTTCCAGTATATTGATTAAATCCACTTCTAGAGCCCCATTGGTCATTGTAATCCAAAGACGAAGAATTTCTCAGAAAAGGGTTCCTAATAATATCTTCCCCGTTGTCAAAGAAGAAGATTAGGACAAGGGCACAAAACCCATTAAAAATCCCCCGATGTCGATGCCTCTTTCTACTATTAAATCCACTAAATTGCCTCATTTTCTGTATTTACAACTCAATCTTTACACAAACACAAAAAATTCCGAAACCAGACTGAAAATAAAAAATGGGACTAGGAGTTCATTAATGAAAAAGAAAGGAACCCCTGTGCCCACCACAACCAATCATTTTATTGGATATCAAAAATCGATCAGAAGAAACAGATACAAATGAATTATTGATGAAAGATGAACCTCTTACCAATTGAAACCCAGTGTTTTTGTTGATGAAGATAGCTAGAACTAAAAAAGAAATTTCTCTATGTAAGATGAAATGCTAGTTTTGGAATTTCTTGAGTTGAGGAGGGCCGCCGTGAAGTTTCTCTAGGCGATCTTCTTCTTCTGATGACTGCAGAGCTTTCTCTTGGATTAGTCCTCTCTTTTACTTTTCCCCAACAAACCCACCATTCAAAACCCCAAGAAAACTATAATTAATACCAATTATCTCCTCAAACTATCGTCTTATTAGACATTTCACCCTCAAATTTTCAATACCATGAATTGTATACCCTACCTCTTCTTAATTTTGTCTAGATTATACAAACCACGATGGTATAATAATGGTCATTTATGTATCCAACGCATAAAAAGAATTTGCAGTACTGAGAGATGTAGGAGATTATAGTAAATCAAAGCATAGTACCTCAAAATACTTGATTACAGGCAAAGGAGGGGAAGAAGGGGAGGGGGCCCGTGGGCGTGGGGGAGTGGGGTGGGGGGACAACCGTTGAGTATTAAACAGCTGCTACGTCTCTCATCACTTATCGTTTTCTATTACAATGGGACGCTATTAAGAAGTTGTGCTACCATTACAAGTACTGAACCGATAAGCTTCACCAATAGTCGCTCATAATCTTTAATATTCAGCTGAAGATTTTGTCCTTTTTTGATCATCCATGCTTCCATCTGTTTTCCAATCCCATTTTGTGAAACGGTTCGACTTGGTATGTAGCCAGTCTTTCACTCTCTTAAATTCTTTCTTAAACATTGGCTTATGTGAATTTGAACAAACAAAGATAATAAGAGTAAATTGGGAATGCAGGGATGAGTTTTGGGAAGAAAGAGTACAAGTTCTTGAAGGAGCTCGGTATCGGCCCTCATAACCCTGGCTGTTATATCAACGGTCATTGGAAAGGGAGTGGCCCTCTTGTTTCCTCCGTCAATCCTGCCAACAATCAGTTTTTTTTTTTTTTTTGTTCCTTTCTTTTCTCCTTTTCAATTCTAATATGTAAAACTCCAAAAAATGCTAGTGTAATTCGATTTTTTAGTTAGCTTGGTCAGAAACTGTTTCAGGGTTGTTAGGAAGCTCATCCTCCCCCCCCCCCCCCCCCCCCCCCCCCCCCCCCCCCCGGCGCCCCGCCTTACTCTGTAGTATTCGTTGGAAATTTATGACTGACTTCGTGTTTATATAATGTTTTAGAGGGCAGCTGAAGATTTTAGAATTTAATTTGTAACAAACATAAATCTTTATTCCTTTTTTTTGGTGATCTTGTTGCTTGTTTCTTAGCCAAGCCCATCATTATGTTTTTGTCTGAATAGAAAATGTAGTACTTTGTAACAACTTGCAAAATGGTAGCTTTCCATTTTGGTCATTTAATTTATGTCTTCTTTTTACGGACACAAGATTGAGAACTTTCGATTTGAGTATTCCTCTGGTCATTCTTTAGAAATTACCATCCTCTTTTCACCTCCCTAGAAGTAGAATTCTTTTAAAAGTTTGGCCTTTTCTGTCCGTTCTTTATTTGAAAAGCATTGAGAAGTATTAATGATTACTTTACGGATTGGCCATTCAAAAAATCACTTTTTTTTATTCAGACGATTGCAGATATCGTCGAGGCATCCTTGGCAGATTACGAAGATGGCATGCGAGCATTGAGAAGTATGTTCTGACGCCGCAAAAATATGAAATGGGGAAAAGAAGTGCGTACTTCTTCCTTGTATCTAAAGTTGTTTACTTTAGTAATATATGTAGTAATTTTTTTTCATGTTTTACCTTATTTTAATTTGGTGCCAACCAGAAGAGGATGATTGTCGGTGAGAGATTAAGTCTTTGGCTAGTTTATCACTACTGCCTTTTGCCTCAATTGTGCACACGCTGCCTATGTTTCAAACAATTACCTTTCTTGTTTCTGCCAGCTTAAATTTTGTGCAGGAAGTGGAGCACTTTTTCTACATTCTCTAACTATAAATTACTGCAGGAGATCATTGATATGTGTGATTTTGCTGTGGGATTTAGTCGGCAACTGAATGGTTCAATCATCACTTCAGAACGTGAGATCAACTATCTTAGTCCTCCATCATTACGAATTTTACCGGAAATATATTCTAAGTTTTTGGTTTTTGCTTCAAATTGCTCATATTTTTGTATTATTTGTAGCTTCTTGTTTTCTCTCTTCTTGGCAGTTTACTTTTTCAATGTTAATATCTAGCTACTTTTGTTAAAATAAGTGGGGCTGTTGGTAATGTTCAACTTCTGAATATTGCATTCTAGACAATAGGGAGGGAGTGAGTTTCTTGTTCACCAACAAAAGGTCTTACTCAAAATCATTGTGGCTACTTTTTAACAGGTCCCAATCACATGATGTTTGAGGTTTGCAGATTTTGATTCTTAGAAATTTGGAGAACATACACAATTTTGTATCCATTTATATACTCTTCTTCACAAATTTGATGTGCACAGATGTGGAATCCTCTTGGAATGGTCGGCGTAATTACCACTTTCAACTTCCCATGTGCTGCTCTAGGTGAGAAATTATTGCCATCTCCTTACCTCATACTTGCTTACCTGGAAGGTTCTATTTTAACGAAGGCAATAATCACAAGGAAGTCAGGTTCTTTTGCTATTTTTTCCATTCTTCTGAAAGTAGTACCTTTTCCAATTACTCTTGACAGTGTTGTTATTATCAATTGCTTCATGTGTCCTTTTCCATACTTTATTTGAGAAAGTACATTCTTAAGTCTACATTTTCTTCAAGACTTCGTACATGTGTCTATCGCACTCTACAGCATTTTGGATTTGACAAGAAACTTTGTCAGACATTTCATTTAGCTCCAGCATGCTGCACATTTAATAACACGTTACAATCCAATATTTTTGGATGAGTAGTCTGGCTTCTGTTACTCATTGAATTGTAGAAATTCATGCAAACAGTTCTAATAATGACACTTTCACTTATCCTTATTTGTTCTAGAAGGGGATGCCTGGAATGTTATATTTTTCATGTTGTTGCTGTTTAATATACAGCTTGATGAGCAACAACATGTTGCTGCTGTTTTATGTGCAACAATGACACAAGAAAGTTAAACTTTTCCTGTTTGATTCATATCTGATCTGGTTCATTTCCCAAAGTTGATTTATAATTATTTTGACATTTGAGGTTGGATGTTGCCAGTGCCTGTTTTCACTTTTTTTTTTTTTTTTTTTTTTGGTGGTGGTGGTGGTTTTGGTGTTCTTTTTTTGTTGGGGGGGGGGGGGGGGCTGGGGCCTGTTCCGCTTTGTTAAATATTTACTTTCATCAGGACTGATGCCGTTTCTCCACGGTATGACTTGACAAAAGAACCTGATGTTTTGTTTATTTTTATTTCCTCCCTGGGATTTGATTACTTAACTATCTTTATTTTCATTGAAATTTACAATGAGCAAATGATTTGACACAATATTGTTTCTCAGAATTGTTTGCTATAACCTGTGCTTTGATGTGCTTAACTAGGATGGAATGCATGTATTGCTCTGGTCTGTGGCAATTGTGTTGTCTGGTGAGTTTATAATGGTTACTTCTGTCTTAGAGTAGTTCATTCCATCAGACCATTACTGACTTAGCATTAAAGGAGAGTCTAAGATTCTCTACTTCATTATGGAAATTTACTTAATCTTGACATTTTGATGTTATCTAAAAATTATAAAGACGTGTTCATATTTGAGTTTGTGTTTGAATCTGCACTTTTCATTTTGTGTGTGTGTGTGTGTGTGAGCATGTGTATTGTGTTTCTGTTTTGTGTGAATCCCTACCTGAATCCTTTTTTACATGTTTTGATAACAGGAAATGTGCTCCAGCAACTCCTTTGGTCACCATAGCAATGATGAAATTAGTTGCCGGGGTGTTGGAGACAAACAAATTACCTGCTGCAATTTTTACTACCTTCTGTGGTGGTGCTGATATTGGGCAAGCCATAGCAAAAGATGCACGCATTCCTTGGTTTCATTTAGGGATAATTACAGAAACCTCCCCTGAGGTTTCTGACAATTACACCTAGCACCCCTGAGGTTTGAAAAATTACACTAACCTCCCCTGGCCACTTAAAATGACTATAATAACCCTTGACTTATTATTCTTATTATTATTTGCAAATTGATTTATGAATTTAGGGTTTGGAAGTTACAAAGTTACTAATATATAATTGGTTTTGGGTAAATAGATTTGGATGTCTTGCTAGGGAATATTTATGAATTTTGCCTCTATAATACGGTTGCTTGTGATGGTAGTAACTGATAAAAATAGAGCTAGCGTGATATGGTGGTGGTAGTGGTTGTTGTTCAAGTGGTAAAAACAAGATGAATTTTTTATTTTTATTTTCCTGATTAGTTGGCAGTGGTGTACCGGTGTTGGTGAGATTGTTTTGTGGTTGCTAATAGTGGTGTTCATGAAGTTGGTGGCGGTAGTTCAAGTGGTAAAAAATATATATATATATTTTTTTGGTTTTTAGATTAAGAAGGGCAAAATTGGATTTTCATTTAAAACTTATGTTGATAGGGGAGGTCTTGTTACTAAAACAATAAATGTAAGGGAGGTTTGTGTAATTTTTGAAACTTAAGGGGTGCCAAGTGAAATTGTCAGAAACCTCAGGGGAGGTTTCTGTAATTATCCCTTTCATTTACTGGGAGCTCAAAGGTACATAGCCACTGTCTCTTTACTAAGGATTTTTCCTTAATCCCACTTACATAGCATATGTACTTTTTTACTTGTATACTCTCCTCTGTTTGCTTTGGTTCTTCTTCTTCTTGTTGCTAAATTTTAACAGGGAAACAGTCCTATGATTTCTCAAGATTAAAGATGTAATTGGTTGTTTTATTGGTGAAATTCTTGAAAATAATTATATTTTCTATACGCCTCCATCTTCTGTCTACAGACTAATCTTGATGTAATCTATATTTGTACATTGCAATCAATAAAAATGTATGCATATTCAGTAATCTGAAAGGTATTCGCATCTGCTGCTTCTATATCACACAATCTTATGAGCAGCACAACTTCCATGTATGACATTCGTTAGCATCTGGTGGTATAACTCTGTTCCCAGTCACAAATTGTATGGTTCTTATTGTGAAAATGTGTTTCTCTGCAAGTAAATCTTGGTGTTTTGTGTTCTTTTAGGTGTATTAAATATTGCAAAACTCCTTTTATCTGTTGTAGTAAACTTTTCCCATGTCCAAATATGAGCCCTGTACAATAGCAAGTGTGCCCTTCTGAATTCTGACAATGGCAGCCTCAAGCACCATGTGTGCCCCTATTGATGAATACGTTGTGATTCCTTCTGCTGTTATAGTTTTAACTAATCCCAGAGGTTTGCTTGGAGAACTTATTCAATTCATTCTTTATGCCAACAATAGGTGGGCCTAATGGTTCAACAGACAGTGAATCAGAGATTTGGTTAATGCCTGTTTGAATTAAGTGGAAATAATGCTATAGGTGTCATGGATGATGCTGACATTGAACTTGCTGTCCGGTCGGTTCTATTTGCTGCTGTTGGTACAGCTGGTCAACGCTGTAGACTGGTATGATAGAATATGCAATTAGCAGGCAACAAAAGTTTTAAGAAATATTTTAATTTAATTGGTAAGACTTTTCCATCTGAAACTAGAATTTTGGATACGGGGCAAACTAGAAATAATTTAATTTAATTTTACATCTTTCTGAATACAAGCCTTACTGACAACTGTTCTTCCTTTCACTTTTGGTGATGTAGCTTCTTCATGAGAGTATGTATCAGAAAGTACTCGGCAAACTTCTTGATGTGTACAAACAAGTTAAAATAGGGGATCCTTTGGAGAAAGGTACGCTGCTTGGGCCACTCCATACTCGCACTTCAAAGGAGAACTTTGAGAAGGGAATTCAGGCCATCAAATCTCAAGTATGCATTTTCTGGAATAATTTTAATAAATCTTTTCATTTATGCTGTGTCTAGCTTCTCCTTTGTTCATTGGTATTGTTCTCAGTGGTAGACAATCTTAGAGAATCTGGATTGCATTTGCTCAATGGCTGTGTGGTAGCAATCATTTCTTAAAAACTTGAAAAAAAATATTGGTTCGATTGTTCAAATGTACTTGGATTCGGGAATCATCACTGAAATAGCACAAGCTTACTTCTTTTGTTAGTTTGTTCATTGGATGTATAGTTTGAGTATATACTTCCAACATTTCTAATGTGATCTGAACAGCATCTTGATATAGTGTCATCTGACCTTGCATGAGACTGTAGAAAAAATGCCCGGTAAGTTCATTAATTTTCATTCTTCTTTTCACTTTTGCTTTTCTATGTTTTTTTTTTTTTTAAAGAGAGAGGGGGTGGGGGGGTTGGTGTTGACGTTAGTCTGGTGATTTGGTATGGTAATGCTTTTAACAACTTGGAAAAGCACCACACACACACACACACACACACACACACACACACACACACAAAATCTTCGCAGGGAGGAAGGATACTGACTGGTGGTTCAGTGATAGAATCTGAAGGAAACGTTGTGCAGCCCACAATGGTTGAAATTTCTCCTGATGCTGATATAGTGAAGTTAGAATTTTTTGGTCCTGTTCTTTATGTTATGAAATTTCAGGTAGCTTTATCAGATGCGGATTGTAATTGCCATGGTTCCCAGTTTTATTTAATCCTACATGACTACAATTAGGCAGCATGTTTAATAATCCAAATGATATCTTATTCTCAACTACCGAGGGAGGATGAGAGGCTGGAAGTGATTCTTGGAAACAGTACATAAGACGCTCAACTTGGTAAACATCATTATTTTCCTGGATGTATTAAAGACTTTGAATTTACATGGAGGGAACACGGATCTAGTTTCGTATTTCCCATTGTTCACCTGTGCTTTCAACATTTAAACCTGACCTAGATTAATGCCATTCCTTACAGCACAATCAATTATGGGAGTGAATTGCCATTGGCTCAGGGAATCAATTTCGGTTGGTGAGTATCCTTCCTCTTTTGACTAATACTTGTCTGACTCATAACATTGCAGTAATTTTTCTTTGAAGTAATGCAGCTTATGATTTTTGTTTTTCCTCGTAGAATTAACAACTTCATTGCAGCTCAGGTCCTTTACTGAAAAAGGTTTCTTGTTAAGCAACTGTAGTATCAGATTCGAATCATCCAGATACTACCATAGTCATGCAATAAAACATTGTGAATAAGTAAAACTATCTTTCTTAGTCATTCCCTTTGATATTAATTTTACATGTATGGTCTCCCTCTTTATTTTGCCCCCTTTGCCATCTTATACGCAATTCCTAATCCCCAATCAATTATGTCTTGAGTTAAAAAGAACCATTTTGCATTCTCAAGCATATTGACGTTATTTTTCTTCTGTTTTTGGATTGTTTTGTGGAATCTTGGGTTTGGGGTTGGCAAAATGGAGTAGGGCAGGGAAATACAGCTTTTCTTGAACCAAGAAACTAGTAAACCAGAAACAAACAAAAGCCACAAAGATGGAACTAAAAGCTGAATAACCAGCTGAGCTTTGCTTATGCTTTTCAAAAAGTTTGTTACACCTAGTGCTATTACACTTCACATTTTTCCATTCTATATAAGGGTGGCTGATTCGATCCGCGTCATTAGGAAACAAAAGAAAACAAAAATCATCATGGAAATCCTTGCTAATTGCAGAGTTGGCCAAGCTTAGTGGGGGCTAAAAGAATAAATAGCAAAAGATGAAGCCTAATAATAAAAATATTTTTTTCACAGCATTCACCTTTTCAAAGCTGCAATTGTACCTATATAAATCTCCCTAAGATTTTGGATAACCTTATTCAGACGACCTCAAAAAAAAAAAAAAAAAAAACAAATGCTAAAAGAAAACAATAATGAATTTTATTACAAAATTATAATATTTTTATTATTATACTAATGTGATATTATTTCTGTTACCACAAAATTAGCTTTACACAACACCAGTATATAAAGGCATATAGTTTAAAGCTCTCAAAAGCAAAGATTAACTTTGAAAAGCTAACAAGGGAAGTAACCAACATTGGAAAACTTCAGGGTATAAATACGTTAATATGCCAGGTCTCTGGAGAACACAGTAGTACAGCTGTACTCATTTATGTATCATTTATGTATAGACAAGTATCAAATTGTACTATTCCTCAATTATTGGAAATTTCTTTAATTGGTTATATTCTCGTAGTTTTAGGTGTAGGATGCATAATAAATAAATATTTGTCGCTCATTTAAGACCATTTATCTACTAAAATACACCACTAGTAAGTAGTAAATATTTGTTGCCATATCGCCCATTATTTAGCGTGAATCATTGGGCAGACGGGCGCCTGTCCACAAACTCCAATCTCCACCAACTTGTTGAGTCGACCCCAAGTAGAGTAGAGACAAGGGAATAATTGAGTTTGTTGTCTGCAAGATTTAGACGAGAGAGATAATTGAATTGAAGCATGGTGTCCGAATTCCCAAAATGAAGTTTCAGGTTGAAAATGGGGACCAGAAAACTGATATTTGTGATCTCTGCCATTACTGACCATAGCAAGTTAGCAAAAACTTAGGCCCCATGATGTGTTGTTATAACTTCCTTCACTGTGTTTTTGGTAGACATGATCACGTGAATGGATGCGCTGATTGATCAGTATGGAATCCTGCATGGACTGATTCAGAGAATTGTCTCCAAGATTTGGAAAACTAAATTGCGAGATTTATTCAAGAATCCCTTTTTAGATACTACACATTGCCTCTGCAAACTGTATAGAAAAATCTTATATCCTTCCAACATTTGTTTGTGTCATTTTATTCTATGTTCTAAAAGCAAGAATATTGCCTATGGTTCTGAGCATGGTCACGTACATTTAAACAGAATCTAGCAATCAATCCTTGCAATTTTGGTTCTTAGTTCCACATGTATTTTGCCAGTAAAATCAGAAGCATCAATCCTTCATGAGTTTCTGATATCTGCCAAGTATACGTATCTACTTTATTTAACATAGTTCTGGTACAGATTCTCAAGTCCAGATGCCAGAACTGAAATAAAAAGAGTCCATATTTACTACCATTCATCTACCAACGAAGCGTAGGGCAACTATTCTCCACGGACAAAAGCAATGATTCAACCCGTGTAAAGATCACTAGCTACCTGTGCATGACAGACAAGATCCGTAGCCAAGATGAGTCTTAATATGATCCTAATACTAAAAAGACTGTCGTGACCAGTGAATTGAGCCTAAAACTTCAATAATAATAGCAGATGCCCATGTGAATTGAACCAAAAACGTAAAACTTGCAGCTCCAAATACAATGCTGAACAACTCTCCAGGTAACAACAGGCTACAAGTGTCGGTTTAAATCCAATTGCCAATTGTCCACAGCCAATATTTTGGAGTTTGATGAACAAAGGAATCAGGCAAAGTACCATATGCCTTTGCCCTCCTGAGTTTGGTCATTAGGCACTCCTGAGGCCAACCTAATGGAATTAGGCTATCCAGATTTCAATTTCTTGTACAAGTCAAACTACTTTTCGTCAACAAATTCCCTCACTATCGGTTCGTATTATGTATGTGATCGTCCCTTTCGTAATTAGAACGAACTTAAACTAGAGGTAACCCTTGCCATGATTGAGAAGTTGCATTCCAATAAAAGGTTTTGCAGTCACTGCCAATGCTACAGCAGGTTTATCCAAAATCAGATCATTGAAAAGAAAATTTGGACAGCAACATTTAATTTAATTTAGCCATCAGGACACTGTTTAACACTTGAAAAAAGAAAATAATCAATGTCGAAAAGGTCATATTCATCGACTAATTAATTTCGCATCTCACATCAATTATTTCATATCATCATAGCCGCAAAACAAAACAAATTCCCCCAAACCAACACTTTTTTCAGACAAAAATTTCCCCGCTGAACTTCGCACGCAAAAAGGAAAAAAAAAAAAGCATAAATAAAAATCGAAGAAGAGAATGTGAAAAAGCTAGTAAATTATAAACTAATATTATTTAATGTCCATAATATACATAATTCTTGTGTTTACAATTGAGAGAAACTGTGATAATAAGCCAACTAAGAATAACTAGTATTACTAGTTGCAGTTGTTCTTTTGTCCTTCTTTATTATTATTATTTTTTTCTTTCTCCTCTAGTCCCTGCAGATATAGAAAATAAACTAATACTATTACTACTACTAAGTAAGAATTTCTGTACCATTTTCCACCGTTTTTATTCAGACTCTCCTCCGATTCCACGAAACTCAGCTGAATCAACCAAATTCAAACTCGGAATGCAACTCTCCGACCGTGTCAACGCGCCACCGAGCATACCGTTCTTGGTCGTCGGACTACAAGGCATGGACCTCAAGGATTTCGGCGAATCCAGACTCTTCCGTAAAATCTGCCTCAAAGCAGCGATCAAACGAGACGTCGGATCCGGCGGCGGTCCGGAGGATCTAAACTTGTTGCAGAAGTTAAAGTGACGACTCATTGCTTCTTCGGTGCTTATTAGCCTCTCGCATCGGACGATTTCGTCCTTGACCGCCTCCGAACACAGACCGCATATCCACTTCCCTTGATATCGCTCGCGAATTCTTTCAATATACGCTAAGGTGCATTCCTCCGTAAGTCCGCAGCAATCGCATTTAGCGAAATCCACGTCAATCGCCTGCGCCGCTCCAGCAAGCTTCGCCGTCACCGTTTGCGAATCAGTCATAACTATTGAGTCGGTGATGATTGTAGCAGACATCTCGAAAACTGAATTTAAAATCAAACGAAATCGAATGAATAAATTATACGACTAGCACTGAACTATAATAAAAATTGAAATTGATATTGCTGTTGCATATTATGTGTAGAAGGATATCAAAACAGAAGAAATTACCTAAGCAGAAGTAGACCGAATGGAATATAGGAAAAATTATTAGTTTTTTTTTTTTTAAAGATTTTTTTGATTGAGAAAAATGAAATTGATCGGCTTCTGCTTTATGAATAGGAAAGGATGATTATCTTTCTCTTTCCCATTCGCCTTCTTCAACGTTTGCTTCCTCCGGAACGAAAAACTTGTACATTTTTTTCCCTCAGAAAAAAAATATATACTCGCGCTAGTGAATTCAATTACAAATACAACACCAGTTGTATTAGATTAACGTTTTGCGAATAAAAGTACCCCAAAAAAAAAAAAGTCTCTCTCTCTTCCCCCCCTCTCTCCCCTTTTTTTTTTTTTTTTTTGGGTTCCCCTTCCTGGCTATGGGGTTAATTAATTGAAGAGAGATTAGAGAGGGAAGAAAGAGAAGAAACGTATAAATAAATGGAGGACGGCTCTTGGTGAGAGAGGAGGAATGATTGGAGAAATGGAAGAGGGTGCGTGCGTGGACAGTGGAAGGTGGGGCAAGTATCAGAATCCATGTCAGCAATATGCTGTCAAATAAATTCTTACCTCATATGATTGGTTTGCCAGCTGGGCATTATCTTATCTTCCTTCCCCTTTGCAGTTTTGCAATTGACTTGGGGGAGGCGACCTCCAGCTTTTGTCTCCTGTTTTTCTTTTACCCCCTCAAAATTTGGAAAATTTACATGGAGTCAATAATGTTTTTGAAAATGATAGTGCTGGTTCGAAATTTTTCTTTGTTTCTTTTATTTTTTTATAACCTACGCTGTTGCATGGGGAGGAGATTTTTGGTGTCCGTAGAATTCGAACCCCCAACCTTTAGAGGGGAGTCATAGGACTCTAATCGTTTGACTCTTTATTCGTTTCTTTCTTTGTTTCTTTTTTTCATTTTATGCTTTCTTGAGGAACGGGTCTTTGCCTCGTGTACATTACTGACGTTTATTTGCATCTTTTTATATCTTACCTACTTATTTGCATCTTTTTCTTGACATTATTTAAGCATGCATTAATTAGTTTAGATAGATTTGATTGCGTTCATTAGGGGGTTCACATCCAAGATAATCAAGCCCTATAATTTTCCCTTTTCCCTCACGTTTCTTCATTTTCTATAGTGTCTGTTTCTTATGTTGTAAAGTTCTCCACTGGTTTAAAAGATTGTATGAAAGTCAATTGGAGCAAATCTAGGTGTGAAATGAGGAAATTGATGGGATAGTAAAAGGGTATTGTTAACACTTAAGTTCAATGGACAAGGACTTATTATTAGAGAGCGTTTGATTGGACTGAAAATATTTTATTTTTTATAATTTTTTTGTGTCAAACACCTGCATAAAATATATATATTTTTAATTTCTATATCTTTGGCTGAAAAAAAAACTTATGCTGTTTTAAAAAATATAAGTTATTTTTTAAAAAGTTCAAGAGCGACAATGTGACATCAAACCTTAAGCACCTGATTTTCTAATTCTAGTCATAAACTAATTTTTTTCATAATTATTATTCACTCATTTTTTCTTCATTTTGGGTCCAACAATGATACGTCTATAGCTATACATATTTTACTAGTATATTATCTTATAGACTAACTTTAAACAGAACAATCTCTACTTGACTCTAATTAGTATTAAGCACGAATTAAGTTATTAATAGTCTTTTTAAAAAATTTTCATATTGTAATCCAAATACCGGAATATTGTAAAAGAAATGATTTTTTCCATGTAAAATGTTTTCCTATGAAAATAATGTCCTAAGGAAAATGTTTTACATACAACCAAGTAGACCCAAATGATAAGATGTCAGCAAACTAATTTGATTCGCAAATAAAATCTATCTCGACAAATTAATTTGATCCACAAATAAAATCTACTTATTTGGAAAAGATTTAATATTGTTTTGATTCATACTGTCAGAAATTCCAATATAAGGTGTAAAAGGTGACCTAATGTTCAAATCAAACGGAGCAATTTTTTTAGGATGTAAAAGGGAGGGGAAAATTCTATAATTGGAAGAGATCCACGATACGAGATAATATAGCAATCTACACTGAGAAAAGATTCCGTAGAAAAAGTAGAATAGATGCTATAATGCAACTTGAGTTCCTATCTTCTTTTCCACTTCATTATTGTCTACAAAGAGCCAAAGAAATGAGTCCCAATGTTCCGTTTTCAACTTTACGCTGAAGCCCTCGTTATTAAATTAATGATACGTATGTTAAACATTTTGATATCTTATTTTTGATTTCTTGTTCTCAACTTCAAAAGTACTCTTATTCTAAAACTTTTCTTTTTGGTTTACAGAACTTGATAAAGAAAAACACTTTAGAACTTTTTAAAGCAAAATATACGACTGAAATATGTTTGCTAATTATTTTAAACTTAAATAGATCTTTAATTAGTATACCATTATTATTCTAATTGTTATTTAGATACATAGCATGTTGAAGGAGAATCTTGGCTTTCCGCTTATTTTATAAAGGGAACATTAATATGACAAAACGAAGATTGTTCTCAACTAATTTTCTATACCTGCCTTTACCTTTTGATATTAAAAAATCTAATTATTAATGTTATCAACTGCTTTTTTTGTCATTTTTTTATTTTTTTTAAAGTTTAAATTAGATGACCTGCTTTTGGATTTTGATATTTTCTAAAATCAGCTTTTACAATAATTATAATCAGTGGATAACAAGCCCTTACTATATCAATTTTAGCACTGCGAGTTAATTTCTTCATCCATTTCATCTGCTGACAATTTTCTAAATCATAGCTTCGGAAAATTGCATTTGTAATACACATGAGTGCATCTAAATTACTATCTAAAACATAGTTTATACTTGAATCTTAGATCTCTAATTCTCAAGTCTTTAGATTAATTCCTTCACCACTAAACTATGGTAATCCTATTGGTCAATTCGATGTAACAGAGACTGCTAAATTTTTTTTAAAGCACTTAAACTATTAATATTACATTTGGGTCCGTTTGGTTGGATGTAAAACATTTTCCTAAGTAATTGTTTTCCTAAGAAAATATTTTACATGAAAAATATAATTTTTCTTACAAATTTCTGGTGTTTGGATGACAGTGTGAAAATATTTTGAAAAATACTTTTTTTATATTTTATATTTTTATTGTTAATACGAGTTAAATAAACTAATAACAATTGTAACTAATGTTTGACAAGTAAATAAAGTGACTTGAGATTGTTTTGTTTATAATTAATCTTCAAGATAACATAATGGTAAAACATACATAACTATAATCATATTATTGTGAAACCCAAAATTATGAAAAAAATTAGTTATTTAGTTAATGAGAATTAAAAACAAAAATTAGTTTGGTAATTGAAGTTATACAAGGAGTTACTTAAGGTTTAATGTTATTTTTGAACTCTAATAAAAATAACTTCTATTTGAACTCTGTTTGTTTGGACTGCAAATATTCTCTAGTTTTGCCGCAGACCCAAAAAAAAAAAAAAAAAAAAAAAGAAAGCAGGAAAGCCAAAACATGCCTCAGCTCAGATCCACAGCCTAGAAGAGTGAGCTAGTAAACCATACAATGCAATGAAAATCGAATCTTCGGACAGATCAAACATAGAACCACACCATCTAACAGAAATTCAATCTTGACATATGTAAACTGTAATAAAAACTTGTATTCACACATAACTATAATCGTATTATTGTGAAGCCCAAAATTAGGAAAAAAACTTAGTTAATAAGAATTAAAAATAAAAATTAGTTAATCGAAGTTATAAAAGTAGGTACTTAAAGTTTAATGTTATTCTTAAACTCTAATAAAAATAACTTACATTTAAGCTCTGTTTGTTTGGATTGAAAATATTTTCAAAATTTTCTTTAGTGCCAAACACCATAAAATATTTTTCTGTGTAAAATATTTTTCAATTTTCCTTTCTTTGACTGAAAATAACTTACATACTCGATTATTTTTTTTTAGAATTCAAGAGTGACATTAAACCTTAAGTAGCTACTTTTATAACTTCAATTACCAAACTAATTTTTGTTTTTAATTCTTATCAACTAATTTTTTTCATCATTTTGGGCTCTGCAATAATATGATTATAATTATGTATATTTTACCATTATATTATTTTGAAGATTAATTATAAACAAAACAATCTCTAGCTAATTTTATTTACTTGTCAAATATTTATTACAATTGTTTTGAGTCTATTTAGCTCATATTAACAATAAAAAATAAAAAATATCAAAAAAATATTTTTTTAAAAATTTTCATACTGTCATCCAAACACTAGAAAATTATAAGGAAAATGACATTTTCCATGTACAATATTTCTTAGGAAAACAATTTTCTTAGGAAAATATTTTACATCCAACCAAACGAACCCTCATTGAATATGGAAGTTATTTTCAGCCAAAGGAAGGAAAATTTTAAAAAAAATATTTTATATAGAAAAATATTTTAGCTATTTGACATCAAGAAAATTTTTAAAAATATTTTTCAAAAAAATATTTTCAATTCAAACAAATAGACGCTTTATGTTTCCAATTTTCCCCTACGATGTACGCCTTAGAAAACGACACGTTATCATTTCTCTAGAAGGAAATAGAAGCATGCTCTTCAATGGAGACAATGGTTGTGAGAAATAAATTAAAATGTTATTATTATTATTTTTTGGGGGGACAAAATCTCTATCGGAATTATTTGTTGCAAAGTCGAAGAAAGAGTAAAATCTACGCTATCGGAATTGGTCACTTCATTATTGTTATTAGCTATAGAGCAACAATAAAGTCGATGGACCCTCATGAAAAAGACTGAAGAGTCGCATTCGCATGGTGCTTTTGCTTGTTTTTACTAGTAATTATTAGAGCTGCACGGACCAAGCAAAAGCAAGGGTGTGAGTTTTCTTTTTTATGAAAAGGACCTCCACTTCTTTGAAAACCCAATTACAGAACAGAAAGATTAAAAAATAGCAGCCGGAAAGAAAATGGAAAGAAGACAAAACGATATTAGTTTCTTGCAATTTCTTTTTTTTTTTTTTTATGAAAGTTGATAAGACTTATATTCATTCTATCTAGAAATTTCTCAATACATACTATGTATGCTGAGAAAAATTTTCAGTATGCAAATGTTTTATTTTATTTTATTTTTTGTTTCTAATTAAAACTCCGAAACAAAATCTCATTTTCTCTTATTTATTCTCCAAATCCGTCGAATCTCCTTCCAAACTAGGTGGAGTACCATCTTCTGCATTTTGTCATAGAAATATTCTCCATACCTATATCTTGTGTCAGCTCAAGCATATACTGTACTAATTCACCTGTTTGACCCATGAAGTCTTGCTCTACAGTTGCAGTCAAACCCACCAAAAAAAAAAAAAGAGAAGACCTTTCAATAGTGAAAAATATTGTAGTGTCCTTTGACTGGCAAAGTTGAGTTTTGTAAAAAAAAAAAAAATACAGATATAATAAATTTGATTATAAAGTAGTAAAAATTGTCAAAAAATAACTAATAAATTTTAAATAACGTTTCGATATTGCTATATGAACAGTAATTGTAAAAAGACCAAACTCGCACCTGTCAGCACTTTCAATTAATTACCATATTTCTTTTCACTATTTGCAATGTTTAGGAGTGACAGGACTCCAGTTGTTATGTGCAAGCGTTACTCACTTCACATTCATTGCACGTTTCGCATGCTCGTTTAGGACAAATTATCAAAGAGGTTGCAGCCTTTCATATGAAGGCACCTCTCAAAGAAAGAGGGGACACCCAAGATTTATTTGAATACTACTTTCCATCCCCACTGGGAAAGTTTCACATGGCTTTGGACTTATTGTTCAAACTTAGGGAGGCCTCTTGTGGAGTGTGATGTTAAGATTCTTGTAGCAGCTACGACTTTAAACGTCAAAGAAAATGGGATTTGAATCGAGCAGTTCCTTTTATATTTATGGCCATGGCCATGGCCATCTGTTATAACTGTTGAGAATTAATGAAAAGCTTCTTATTTTTTAACAGAAAAGGATAATTTTTTTGATGAGTTAGTCATCTGATTTTGACCGTTATGTATTCGGTCCCGGAGCCAATTTGGGCTATGAAGCTAAGGGTAAAACTAGAAAGATGATTGTGGCTGATTATTGTTGATGAAAATGCTGATTAAGAATGGTAGTGATCCATCATCATCGTCCATCTTATGAACATTATTCATTCGGCGAGATGACTCACGATTTGGAATATACAAAATGAGCAAAAAAACACCACAAATTATAATGTACGTGGCCTATTTTGATTAATAGGAGTGTCAAAAGGAAAGGAAAAAGCCCTCGGGACGTGTCATATTATAAGCATCATCCTACAGAAAAAGGCAAACCAATATGTGAATTATTGTCTTTGATTGTCTATGATGTGTGCAGATCTTATGGTATATACTTTTTGATGCCTGAGTCGCGTTGTCTTCATTACTCTTTCAACATAAATAAATAAACAAATAAATAAATCAGCGGTTCCAATATTACGCTAAGAAGGTCCAAAACCTTAACTACTTGGATTCTAGCATTTTTTTTTTTTTAAGTTTAAACTGAACGATGATTTGAATATTCTAGTACTTAAGTATGTTTTAGTTTCACACCATTTTACGAATGCTTGTACCTTTATATTCCCCATCTATATTAAATTTGTGTATGTATGTATGTATGCATATGTGGGTTTGGTTGCTATTAGTATAGGATGAGGAGAAGTTGGTGAGTAGGGAGTGATTTGGCAATCCATTGGGAAAGTGATAACATAAAACAAGTCCTTGTCTGAATTTTCTTGTATATTGTTTGATCAAGAAAGTTCCTTGGAAAAGCACGGTCACAACCACCACAAGAGGACGTGCCTATCCTTTTTCACTAGAACAAGAGTACAAATTGCTGTAGCCTTGACAAGTTGGTGTGGTGCATACTATTGGTTGTAAACTTGTTCAGTTTTTGAAGAGATGGAAGTTTTTCAGTCCGTGGAAATATAAAATATATATGTACTCCCAACTTTTAATTTATCAATCAAGTGTTCATTATATTGTTCTCACTCTTGAAACAAGTGATTATTGGCAACTGTAGTCATTGATTTTTACCGCTATTGTATACTCTTCATGAAGTTATCATGCACGTACAGGAAAAGTATACAATACACCACGTGCATTGCCACGTGGTGTACTAGAATCAATAATTTATCGCCATGTGGCAACGGTGGGCCATACCTTGTATTATTTGGCGATGTGTGATTGGTTCTAGTGCAGCACGTGGCACGCCACGTGACGCGCGTGGTGCACGCAATACTCACTCTGCACGTACACGGGTCTTGCAAAACCTAATTCTCCAAAGATACTGGAACAGCCATTATGGGAGCTTAAAAATTATGAAATTTAATAACCATTGCTTTTTTTGAAAACGAGTTAAGCGACTTGTATGAATGGCAGAAGAAGTTGAGCATCCACATGTGGGAGTTAGAAATGAGGATCGAGTTGATGAAAAGACTCACAATAAACTATTGATGCGAGACTACGTGCAGAAATATCAAGCGTCCGGTTTGTATGACCACCATCTTCCAATTAGTCGCGTCGTGAGGGTGATGAATTAATTTAAGGGAGTCATTCAATTAATTCTTGGTAGGGAAAGTGTCGTTTTAGAAGTCTTGGCAATACATCGTCAGTCACCAGTTTGTTGTGGGTTTTTGTCTTTGTGGGGGGGGGGCTTAGAATTATGTTTACATTCTAGTCTAAGCATTTTTTATGTTGTTAATTTAATGTGATTTTTCATGTTTATCTGAGAATCAATTTTAAGATCAGCCCATTTTTTTGGTTTTTTTTTTACCCAGAACACGTTGCTGCCAAACCGGGGGAGAACGCCAAAGCCCCAATAACGCCCTCCAGGTAATATCACGGGATTCGAAGTCCAGGGTCTCGAACTCAGGACCTTGCGGTTTTTCCCCCAAGTCGCTACCACTGGACTGGCCGTGGGGGAAGTCCATTGAATATTGTGGAAGACAATTACTCGGAGAACACAAGTACCAAATGGCTATTATAAGAATAGTGTTTATGAGCTGGTAAGGTACTGATATATTATATATATATTCCTGTTAACTACTTCCATAATAAATTGAATTTTACTTTTGTTAACGTTTGCTTGGTCACCGCAACCTAATTATTAAGCTAGAGAAAACGTGTATCTCACTCGGTAAATCGTATGGATTGCGATTTGCGATTATGGTACTAACTGCAATACAACTGGCCAAGATCTGCCTCTCCGTCCGAAATCAAATCTGGGCATTAATTTTTCTTTTGTTATGTACAGGAATTATTGACAAAGGTATCCAATTCAGTAACTGCTCTGATCTTTATTGGTATATTTTATTTATTGTACAAATAGACCATTTCCAGGCTGTATTTTGACGATCGATACAAATCTTGAGTCAATCTGCCAACTAATATGCGCAAATGTTTGGTTGAGTCTCCGCTTGGCACTTGCCAATGCCACCAAGTGGGCCTTCCAGTATGCTAAAATTGTGTTTATATGTAATTGCTCTATTGTTTACATATACATACCACTAAAATCAACAAGTAATACATCAAAATAGTCCTCTAGCATGGTGGTTCTTTTGTTACTTAAAAATTCTGAAATGGAATTTACTGTGTCTTCCGTAAAAATGTTACCAAATGATCTTAAAACTTCTTCTTCTTTTAATATCAAATAAACAATTCAAAAGTAATGCTGATAACACTGGAAACAAAAATTGACTGTTGTTGTTTAAATACAATTTCCTTCCTAGCTGGAAAAGAAAAACAAAAAATTGACCCTTATGTACATCTTCTTCTTCGTCTTCTTCATCCTTTTTTTCCCCCAATAGTGAGCTGCATAATGGATTCATCATGCGTTAATTTCTTTGGGCGGTGCAGCCCGTTAACTACAAACAACGGCATATTTGTTAAAATATTGTTCAAAAAAAAGAAAATTCGGCATTTATAGGTGTCAGAAAAATTTTTTTGGCATCTAAAGGCGCCGCGTTTGGGAAACGTGGCGCTGAAATTTTTTTTTTCAAATTTGTCATGTGCCGCGTTTCCCAAACGCGGCGCATGAACAGTAGTCAAGCGCCGCGTTTGGGAAACGCGGCGGTTACTGTTCACGCACTTTTTTACTGTTCACTTTTTTTTTTTTTTTTTTATACAGAATATGTAAGTATTTAAGGTTTTTTGTATTATTGTTTAGGTAGATTTATAGGATTTAAGTAAAAGTAATGAAGGTAATTCAATATTTGAATTGAAAAATTTTAGATTTAAAAATAATAAAGCTATAAACACCAAATTTTGATATACCACTAAATTTTTTAATATCTTGTGAGCCATTTTTTATTTTTCAGAATGTGAAATTTGGTTTTTAGAGAAAGTGTGCAAAAGTCTTCCGGAAAATTGTAATTTCAGCACGTAAATATATTTTTTGTTAATTTTTTATTTTTAAATTCATATTTATACCATCATACAAATTTCTAAATTTTGAAAATTTTCCAGATGAATCACTATTTTTTTAGGTATTACGTCAGTTCAAGGACAAAATAATCATTTCAATTTTTGAATACCTTTTTTTGGCTATTTGTGAATTCCAAACTCATATTTCATACTTTTACGTATATTCTAAATTTGTGATAATTTTTCGGGTTCAAAAACTATTTTTTCTATAATGCATACATATCTGAGGCAAAATCGTTTTTTTTTTTGTACCTGAAAAATTATCACAAATATAAAATGTGCTTAAAATTATGAAATATGAATTTAAGATTCTAAAGAAAATTAAAAATAACTATTTTGCCCTTGAATTAACGTGGTACACAAAAAAATAGTAGTTCATTTAAAAAAATTACAAAATTTAGAAATTTGTACAGGGGTATAAAATATGAATTTAAAAGTTAAAAATTGACCAAAAAGGTATTTACGTGCTAAAATTATAATTTTACCAGAAGACTTTTACACACTTTCTCTAAAAACTAATTTCGCATTCGAAAAATAAAAAAATGACCTACAAGATATTAAAAAATTTAGTGGTATATCAAAATTTGGTATTTGTAACTTTATTATTTTTAAATCTAAAATTTTTCAATTCAAATATTGAATTACCTTCATTACTTTTACTTAAATCCTATAAATCTACCTAAACAATAATACAAAAAACCTTAAATACTTACCTATTATGTAAAAAAAGAAAAAAAGGTGAACAGTAAAAAAGTGCGTGAACAGTAACCGCCGCGTTTCTCAAACGCGGCGCTTGACTACTGTTCATGCGCTGCGTTTGGGAAACGCGGCGCATGACAAATTTAAAAAAAAAATTTCAGCGCCGCGTTTCCCAAATGCGACGTCTTTAGATGCCAAAAAAAATTTTCTGATACCTATAAATGCCGAATTTTCTTTTTTTTGGGCAATATTTTAACAAATTTGCCACAAACAACCGGTGGCCTAGTCAGATAACAAGTAGCCCCAATTTTTCCTGATAAAAATTGTTCCTATTTCTGCCCCAGGATATTCTTAACAAGATCTTCCGTTTATCAAAACTTTTTTTTTAGTTGGTCTCAGGACAGGATGCAATTTGACGCCAAAAATACAAGCACAGCAATTGGTTTTGTTTTTATAACGCGAATTTGTTTTGAGAGTTGTTTGCTTTCTTTAGGAACATAAGCATCACCGTCTCCATGTCCCAACCCATCAAACATACAAGGATTCGTGCCGCTGAAAGAAAATTTCCGAGTTTACACATGAAAGCAGAACAGATTGAGGTATCAGATTTAGTTTAGACTAAATAAAGTGTCATTTTTGTGAACCTAAACAGAGCAATGCTATAAATGATGGAAATAATGCTGTGGAAAAATGATAAACAACACAGAATTAACTAATCATAGTTAAATTTGATTAATACAATCATGGGTTTATAAAGAAATGAACAAGAAGCCAATTTTACAATGAAGAAGAAAGCACGATTGGGGTAGTCTGTAGGATTTCAAAGCAGATGGCAAATAATACAAGCTGTCAAGCCATAAAAATTACAAATATGTAATCGTTTCAACTTTATGAAATTCGTACTTTGGAAATGTTGCATATCTTCATCCATTGCTCCCCTGTTCTCTTTTGGTATTGTTGCTGCAGAAGTGGACAGTTGTGGATGTACAACTTTCGTATGGGACTCTTCTGGAGGAGGAGATCCGGCAAAGCCTTCAGCTTGCTGCAACCTGAAAGCTTCAGATAGCAGAGATTTGGCATAATACTCAAATTTCCGTTATCAGCTCCTCTGCCTTTGCTGGTTACTTCCCATCCTTCCCAACTAGTCATGCATGAAAATTTGAGTTTTTTCAGCTTCGGGAATATGGTAGCTGCAGCTGTCGATGATGCAGCCACTGCACCATTTGTTTGTGTGCTACTACTCAAATCACAGCCTCCCAAAAATTCGCTGCCAATAAGCTTCAGTGCACGCATATTCTCCAAGTAGAGATTTTCAAGGGAGGGAAGTCTCCCCAGAGAAGGCAAACTGGTGCAATTTGGACAATCTTGAAGTCGGAGCTTTCGTATGTTGGCTAGTGACGTCATCCACTGGGGGAAGCGAGCGCCACCATATAAACTTATGTGCAATGATTGCAAATCTGGGTGCAATTGAATAGCATCAGCAACATCTGTTCTTCCTCCAGCTCGCCCCTGAGTATTAAAATCCAAATGCACATCAGCCAAGTGTTTCTTGTTCCTCAACTCGGCTTTCTTAGCCTCATCTGCATTTGCCACGAAACCCAGACCTTCTATTTTGAGAAAGCCTCTAAGTTGGTTCAGACAACTGAGATCTCCTATTGAACAGACTATTTCTTCACCATCAGTACTGCCAACTAGAACAAACTTGGTCAGTGTTTGAAGAGATGACAGCTTCCCAATCCCTTTAGGCAAGGTCTTTAGACTACCCGTCCCATCAATCTCAAGATGCCTCAAATTTCTTAGTTTATCAATCCTTTGAGGTAATCGCCTAAGATGGTCACATGCAACAAGCTTGAAGGTTTGCAAATTATATAAATCACAAACTGTATCAGGCAATTCCCAAAATGGATTATGGGATAAGTTAAGGTATCTCAAATTCATCAACTTCTGTATCTCCTCTGGCAGTTCACACAACCTATTACGACTCAAATCCAATGCCTTGACATGTACCAAGTTATCAAGTAAATCTTGTGAGATTCTGTCAACCTCACTAACAATTGGTGGGGAGTCATAAAAGGATTGAACCCAAAAGGTGTGTAGTCTTTTTATATTGCCTATGGACTCAGGAAAAGGGGCGTCTTCTGAACGTATCAGTGTTAAATGCCGAGCATTGCCATAGGATGAATTGATCCGGTTCACCAACCCACTGTTAACCTCCATTACATGGGATTCACTTCTAAGATACTTCGCCAAATCAAGAACCATGTCATGCATCTTCAATCTAATAACATTATCACGACCCTTGTACTTTTTCGTTTGGAAGAAAGACATCATTTCCAAAAAATCCACATATTCCTTACCTTTTGCTTCCATTTCCACAATTCCACTTGAGCTAAGATAGCCTTGTGCCATCCATAGCTTGATTAAATTGTCAGCCTCTATCTCATAATCTTGTGGAAAGCAAGCACAATATGAAAAACACCATTTCACTGGTGAAGGCAAACCATAATAGCTAAACAGCAAAGGAGGGAAGATACCTTCTTTTGCTTCCAAGTCCCACAGATCACTATCCAAAACATTCTTCCAATCTTGAACTGAAGTTTTGAACCGCATTAAACTCCCCATAGTCTCTGCAGCAAGAGGTAAGCCCTTGCACTTTTTAGCTATTTTCTTACCAATACCCTCTAATTCTTCACAGTCCTTTGGGCTTCTCTCAAAAAAAGCTATTTGACTGAATAGAGACCAGCAATCTTGTTCAGTCAATTCCCCCAAAGGCAGAATGTAGCTACTTTTCAGTATTTGTGCAACTCTTTTATCCCTTGTAGTTACCAGAACTTTACTACCAGGGGCAGCACTACTGAGAGAGCTTATAAGTGGTTCCCACTTTGTGTATATGTCCATCCAGACATCGTCTAAGACAAGAAGGATTTTTTTCCCTTTAATGCGGTCCCTCAGACGACCCAAAACATTTTCAAGTTCAGCTAAGTTTGGCGCTTCACCATCAAGGCATTCAACAATTGCTTTAGCAACTCTCAATTCATCAAAAGGTTCAGAAACACAAACCCAGATTCTATTAGTAGTAGGGAAATGGGAATCCAATTCATCACAATGGTAAATTAGTTGTGCAAGCGTTGTTTTTCCAATCCCACCCATACCCACTACAGAAATGGTCTGGAGGGGCATATTTTTTTGGCTAGTACTCGTCTCCTTCAGCAATTCTGTCACAAGACTAGTCTTTTCTCCATCTCGACCGCTGATCTTTGTTTTATTAACATAAGAGGTGGTTTTAAGTCTCTCAGGACCTTCATCTCTGGTGACACTAGTAAGATTATACTTATCTTTATCACTGGCAATGGCATCCAATTCCCTATTGATGCCCTGAATCTTAAGTGCTATGTCACGACGCAAAGCAACTCTGCCAAAGCAAAAGCAAGGTAAGGTGAGGAAAAAGCATACCTTTTTCTGAGTAGCGGCAGCATTTTCAAGTCCTTCAATTTCAATTTTGAGACGTGCTGTGATCCATTCATTCAATACATCATCCATGTCATATACAACTTGCTGGAGCCTTTGCAACCATCGTTCCACAGTTTTATCCTTGACTTGCTTCTTCTCAGCATCCACGATCACGGCATCGATGGAACGCAAGGTGTTTTTGAGATTTTCGATGTCTCTGTCCACGCCCGTCACCAGTCTCAGTTCTTGGCGGATTTGGGCCTCCAGGATGGAACCCAACTGGGTTAGGACTGCAGATAAAACTGGATCAGACATGGCTTTTTTTTTTTTTTTTATCAGTATATTCAAGAAGGCAAGAAATTGAAAGATAGCTTGGATGGAATTTTATATCGGCTGGTAAGACTGAAAGAAATCTTGGGTTGTTTAACTAATGAAAATGAAGAGCAGGAAGGATCCTTAAATGGAAAGGATTTGCCCCACCCCCAGGGACCAGGCCTTGAATGTTTATTCTACCAGTGATCTTCCCTTAATCTTCTGTGTAACTTCCGCGGAAACTTCGGTAGAGCTGCTTCGAAGATAACTTTCCATTAGGTACTGAGTGTGGGCCAGCTGCCTACTCTAGAGGGATTCTTCGTTGACTTGAGATGCTAATTTCATTTTAATTAGACAATTAAATGTTATAGTAACATATCGAATTGAGTTTCTCAGTAACTTACCACTACAAAGTAAGATGGACCCAGATAACTAACTAATTTTGCAATCTACGCGTATTATAATTATGTAATCAATCCTGTTATGAAATTGATTCATTCAACAAAAATTTATAATCCAAAGCTCAAAAACCGTTAAAATTAATTAATCTAGTAAACGGACATTTTAGCTTAAAAGGTTTTCACTAAGTTTAGGAACCAAAATGAGATATTTGAAAAACCTTGGGTAGCATTTTCACCGATTTTTAACAAGAGACAGGGTAAAATGAGTGTTTCTTTTTTTTCTTTTTTTTTTTTTTACCATTTTATGATAGTTAAAAGATATCAAGGTGTTTTGAAGGGATTGTTTTAATTTGCCTAAATTCAGTAAATTCAACCCTTAAGAGATTTATTAACAGCGGGTCTTCCATCAATTTTTATTAGAAAGCTCCCAGCTGAAATTGATGCACGACTGGCCTAGTTGATTTTATGTTGTTGCGATAAATCGCCAGCTGAATTCAAGATATCAGAAAGTTGTTGGACAACGTTATAGCTAACTATGTTCAGCTTCAGCAACTACTCATAGTAAAAAAGGAGATCAACTATAAGATCAACCTTCATTGTTTCCTCCATATTTTCTGTAAGCTTGTTCATTTTTTCTGTCTAATGCTGGACAACGTACAAATGAAGATTGTTCAAAATGAACAGAAAAAGATGCCTGCTCCCCTAAGCGTGAGAATTTGGTAATTTCTTACTTAAGTAGGCAACTTAGTTTAGCAAGGAAAGCATGTCGCTATTCCTCATATGAGAAGTCTACCAATGATGGATCTTCATGACACTTGGACTTGTGATCTAAATTCAACAAATCCACTGCCGAAGGTGTTGGCAAGATGAATAGCATAATAGTAAATGAAAAAAATTTGATATCTGTGTTTTGAGTTTTTGGGCAAATGGCCAGCTGTGTCCCTTATTTACCTGTTTTGAGTGTTTGTGGCAAATGACCAGCTCTATCTCTTGAAGTCAAAAGGTTAATGAGTGGACGGGCGTCAACTGCACAAAAATTAATATTAAAAACTTACTTACTAAAAGATAATTTTGAGTATAGTGAAGAGTAGGATCGTCTCCTCAGGGATTGGTCGATTTATCTATTCCTATGTCACCAAAGTAAGAGGGGATTGAAATAATTAAAAATAACTAATCAAAAGAAAATAAACGAAATTGCAGAAAGTAAATTAAAAGAAATCAAGTGAGAAAGCTTTAGCCAAAGGAATGATATTGGAATTGGTTCATTCGACTGATCATTGATGCAAGGATGAATTCTAACAATTATTGATAAATTGGTTATAGCTGCTGATACAATCTAACAGCCAACTCTTCCTTACTGTTTCGGTAATCAAGGTACAACCGTTAATTACTTCCCTAATTGAGAGACAACCTAGGTACAACTATAGAATTTAATCTCACAATTGCAATACGAATTAGAAAAGCCCAATTCTAATCAACAAACACCTACAAGGGTTCATTTAAATTAGATTGTATATCCCTCAAATTAGTTGTCACAAGTATCAAACTAGTTAAACAATCACAGATTTAACTATTTTGAATGACAGAGAACTATATGATAGAACTAAATATTCGGCCGTTAATATTTAATTCAACATAATAATCCTAAGCGCTAAAACCAAAAGATATACAAATACCAATAATCAAGAGAAACAGTAAAGATAAATTAGATCTCACAGTTTGTAGAACCAATCCTTCAATATTCCTTTAACCAGAAAAGTGCTTTAGTTTCTTCTCATGGAGAAGAAACTAAGCAGAGAAACATGAAACGAGTAGAAAGGAAGAAGTCGCTCCTCTCCAAGAGGAGAGAACGAGAGAGAGAGATCAGACTAGATTGAGAGGTCGTTCCTCTCTTTATTCTCACAAATTCCTACTTTTTCTATCCTAATTAGAATCTTATCACAAAAGGAAGTGTTTCCTTTTAGATAGATGTCTAATTAACTAATATTATTTTCCTATAAAGCTAATTGATTCTAATTGACAAAAGATAACAATTGATTCCTATAAATCTGTTGATCTTCCAAAATCTCACACAAAAGATGTAGCTTGAGTCAAAATAGGAAGTTTATGCTTTTAATCCCGCTGCTTAGTTTCTCAGCTACAGCGCGCCCACGCCTTACGAACAAAACTCTTCTGGAATTTGCCTTTTCTGCTCCAAATTGCACCAAAACACCTATAAACGACACAAAACATAAAACTAAGTAAAATCAACTCATAAAAACAATAAAACACTAAAACATAATGGAAAAACACACAATTAACATTGATTAAATACGCCCTATCAATGAGCATGATGAGAAGAGGTGAAAGAGCTAACGAAACGCAAGGAATTCTACCACCTCCTTAATTGAACTGGAGGAAAAGGCAAAGAAACTGAAAAAGAACTACTAGTAGAGAAGAACCCAAAAGCAAACTGCTGTTAGGTCTTCAGCTGCTTTTGCTCCAAATTTATGACAAAAAATGAATTTAAATGATGCAGAGAACACCAAATAATTAGTTTATACACTTCAACTCAGTAACACTAACATCTTCAACAAGGCAAAAACATAAAGCCTTCTCCGTGCTATTTATTATGGTAATATCCATGCATACACTGCCAGCTTGGCGGAAATCCACCATACTAATGAAAGTGGTATCATGAATTTATTTTACCAAAAAAAAAAAAGAAAGTGGTATCATGAATACAAAATGCACCTATGAATTTTCATGTACATCAAACTTACATAAGAATTCACTTTAAACGAAACTACGACTGGAAAACAAACTCGAGACCTTTTCTTTCAGTTCATTAGCAGAATACATAATATACCTCTCTCGATGCTTTCCCCTATCTATGTGGCTCCTGAATTTCCAAAGAAAGTCCTCATAGAGAGGAATTAGGTAATCAAGTATATGCCGGTGAAGCTCATCACGGAGCTCAATTTCTGGTACTTCCCACATCCTTTGGGTCTCATGAATTTTTCCAAACAAGGTATTGAAGGTCTTGAGTCTCTTTTTCAGAGCTTTCTTTGACAATTTAGAACCACAACTAAAACCCCAGCAGACATTTAGTCCCTCGTGTCTCAAACAATGCAGAAGCCCGTACCAAGTTCCACTTAAATAACTAATCATCAACTCCTGTACATCTTTAGCGAGCTTGTTGAGATAATTTTCCCCTATTATCTCTGTTAATAATGCAGACCCATTAATCTGCTGGAAAATGCAGTGAACATTATTCAGCATGAACAAACTTCTTACCGAAGGATCTTGATAGCACTTGGATTTACGCTCTAAATTGAGTCTTAAGATAATAATGATCCACAACAAATGAGCATCCAAAGGTGTTCTCAATTCAAGTTGAATGGCCTCTGATTCTGAGATCACTATGTCTCCTGAACTGAGTGAACGATTTGATATTATTAATTCCACGAGTGAAGGCTTTGAGATTATTACTTCCCTGAGAGATGCCTTATTCTCTGAAACACTTATTGTATAATCCATCACGTACTTTGTCAAGCTGTGAACAGTCCCTTGCGGAAGAGGAAAATTATCCAGATCGCCAAGAATTGTTGCCTCGAAATCTAAAAGAGAGTCTCACCACTTCAGCAAGCCTAGATAGTATACAGTCCGCACGAACGTGAATGCTGCTTTTTACTTCTTCCGATGCTCCAAAAAAGTGGTTAATATCTGACGCAAGGCAAGAGAATCTTACGTACAGGACTATATTCTTGCACAGCCTTTCTGGTGATGGAGGATATGAGCACAGAGCTTCTGCAAAATCAATTAACTCAGTTACAGGGTCTCTAACTATTGCAGTGAAGCATGACTGCCCAGTAACGTTTCCGAGACCTTTAAAAACCTCTTCGGTAAGTAGCTTCTCGTATGAAAAGATATCCCAAAAGCTCCAATGTGCTGCTCGAACCCAGTCCCTGATCTTTAGCTCCAGGAGTTCCCACTCCAACCTCTGGATATCATCCGCTCTTAATTTCTCATCCCAGAGCTTTTGAAAACGAAACATTATCACAGACTTCCTTCCACTAACATACTCGTTAATAAACCGGCTGAGACACCCTTCTGCGTTCATCTTTTCTGCACAAGATCTGAGATCATGAAGCTCTTGCCGAGTTAGTTGCTCATTAACAAATCATTTGACTCGACCTCCTGCAGCTGCAGCTGGAATTCATTCCTGCGCTCTACCAGACTCTCCTCAAACATCAGTGACGGATCGAAAGTAAATGAACTTGTCTCAGTAGTTGTACTTGGCTCTAGCATAAAAGTACCCATAGCTTCCTCACCCCAGCTAATTTGAATCAGTAAGTGATGGTGATCAGTCCTTGACGGTTTTGTAACTAATCGCGGAAAATTCAAGAACTGAATCTCGATCGGTATTTAGTGGTCAGTTGGCAAGTTGGGAATCATAATTGAGAAATAAAATCCTGTTGGATAACGGCTATGACTTTGTGAATGAGAGTAAGTCAAGACAGATACCTTGTGCAATTGTGGGTTTGCCATTGTTGATAGTAACATTGAAGAATAAAAATTACTAATGCCACGCGTTTTTAACTCTTTATAGGAAACTTCGCTGCAAATGGACCGAAGTTTTCCCACCCCCCCCCCCCCCCCCCCGCCCCCCGCCTTTTTCCGGCTTCGTCAACACGTTGCTCATAGATGACTAATTGACAGGTCCAATTCCACCTGGATAGTAGCATGCACTTTAAACGAAATCGAAGAGAAGATCATCATCTACCGAGGGTTATGAACAATTCAAGCCACCGTTGAGGATCAAAGAATTGTGAAGCAAAAGAAAGTTACAAAACACGCAGAGAATAGAAAGGATAAAAATCAGAACAAGATATTATATTCTCTCTTAAGGGAAAATTTTCTATTAGCCTCTAAAGAGTTTAACCACCCTCTCGAATTCCCCATATAGTTTTTAACTATAGCACTGAGACATGTGACAATTCTTTGGTTAACTAGTTAGAATAAAGACACTAAACAAGAGCGTTCAGCACTTGTTATTTGTTTCGAGTTTTTAGGTGCAAATGACCAGCTCATTTCCAGAAATTGAGAGGATCATGAACATGATGGAAACAGGTCGAAGAGCTAACGAAACGCAAGAAATTCTTCCACCTCCTTAATTGAAGAAAAGGAAAAGGCAAAAAGCTAGAATGGAAAAAACTATAACTTGTGATTAATAGCAGTGGCTCCAAAGCCTGTTTCTCCATTAAGACACTTTGAAGAAAGAAGATACTAGACGAACTGATAAGAAGTCAAAAGCAAACTGCTGTTAGGTCTTAAGCTGCAAAGACAAAGTAAACAATTTAACAGATACAAAAAAGACCAAAAAAAAAAAAAAATTTACACTGCAACTGAAATTACACTAATAGCTTTAACATTTACTACAATGCCCAAAAAAAAATGTCCTATCCATGCCATATTGTGGTCAGTATGCATGTACTGCCTCCTTAATAATCCATCATAACAATTACCGTGGGATCTAAACAATGGAATTCATGTACATCATACTTAATGAGAACTCACTTTACAGGAAACTGCGATAGGAAAACAAACGCGAGACCTTAATCTCCAGCTCCTCAGCTGAGTACATTATATACCTCTCTGGGTGCTTTCCCCTTTCTATGTGGTTCCTGAATTGCCCAAGAAAGTCCCTGTAGGGAGGAATCAGGTGATTTAGTATACAATGCTGAAGTTTCATACGGAGCTCATCATCTGGTACTTCCCACATCATCTGTGTTCGATGAATTTCTTTAAACAAAGTATTGAAGGTCTTGAATCTCTGCTTCAGCACTTTCTTTGATAATTTAGAACCAAAAGTAAAGCCCCAGATGACATTTAGTCCATCGTGTCTCAAACAATACACAAGCCCATCCCAAGTTCCACTTACATAACTATTCATTGACTCCCGCACATTTTCTTCAAGCTTGTTGAGATAATTGTCCCCTATTATCTCTGCCAATACTGTGGACCCCCTAATCTGCTGGACAATGTAGTTAACATTATTCAGCATGAACAAATATCCCAGCAAAGGTTCCTGATAGCACTTGGATTTACGCTCTAAATTGAGTCGTAAAATAATAATAATCCACAACAAATGCGCTGCCAAAGGCGTTCGCCCTTCAAGTTCCTTGACATCCAAATCTGAAACAATTAGATCTCCAACACTCATTAAAGGCATGGATGTTATTAACTCCGTTAGAATTTCTTTACTCTCTGAAACAAGACTAATGATATAACCTATCACGTACTCTGTTAAGCTGTGAATTGCCCCGCTAGGAATGGGGTAATTACGCTGCTCGTGAAGCAATATATTCTCAAAATCTGAAAGAGTAAGTCTGACCACTTCACCACCAAGCCTGGACAGTATACAATCAGCTCGAGAACGAATGGTCTGTGCAGCATCCGACTCAAAGACAGAGTTAATATCTTGACTTAACCAAGAAAACTTTCTGTACAGGATTAAAATTTTATGCAGCCTTTCAGGTGATCGACGACAGGAGCAAAGAGCATCGGCAAAATCAAGTAATTCAGTTACAAAGTCCCTAACAATAGCAACGAAGCAAGACTCAGCAGTGGCATTGCCAAGACCTTCAAAAACATGATGGGAAAGCTGCTTCTCAAGTGGAAAAATACTCCGAAGGCAACAGTAAATTGCACGAATCCAAAGCATGATTTTAACCTCCAACTCTTTCCACTCCAACCGCTGAATATCACTGAGTCTTGATTTCTCGCCCCAAAGCTTCAGAAAATGTGCATTAATGAAAGACTTCCTTTCTCTCACATACACGTTAATCAAGTTAGCAAGACGCCCCTTTGCATTTATCTTCAACGCAATAGATCTCAGATCATTAAGCTTTTCCCTACTCGGACCATCGTAGCCTGTGTAATTCTTCTCCATGGCCGACAAAGCCGACAGGGAAAGGCTCAATGAACAACTTGAGTCAGTGGTTGAACTGGGGTCAGTGAGTACTGTAGCAGCAGCAGCTTTGACCTGCAGGTGCAATATATCCTGGAAATCATTCTTGAGCTGATCCATTGCGATTTCCGTAGCATCGTCTCTTTCGGCCAGCTGTTGATCATCGGAGCTTGTCTCCTCCGGCGATTTCGGCTCTTCATATCGAAGACCCAGCTGAATGTTCTGGTAAACGTGCTCCGTTGGCTTCGAGGAATCACGAAAGGCGAGATTTTGCACCGGTGCCGATGTTGAATTTGAAGCTTCCATCATAGTCACATAAGTCATAGCTAACTTTGATTGAGGAAGTGATGGTGATAAAAGAAAAAATAAATGGAAATTCAAGAACTAATCTTTTTTTTTAATGGCAACTAGCGGTGTGATTTCAGTTTCCAGAAGGGGGGAGAAATCTGGGGAACTAGCAGCAGCAAAACCCTAATGGTTGGGGATTGGTGAAGGGTAAATCGGGAAACGGCTTTGATTAATCCTCCTACGTTGTTCCGCATCTGATTGATTATTAGTGTAGGAGACAAAAAAGAAAGGTCGGAAAAGAACGGATATGCCTACGCAATTCATTTGAAGTTTCGCGGAAAAAATTGGTCAAAGATCAAAATAAAACAAACCCGAACTTAAAAATGGCAGTAGTACAAAGAATGCATCCAATTTTTAAAAGACAAATGTGGAAGGGAAATGATTTTCAAGTTATCACTACAATCTTTTTAGTTTGTAATCGTCTCAATGAGATTGTTTTATGGTCTCGTCTAAGAAATAGAAGATTTATAAGTTTTGTGATTATATATTTCTTGATTGTGGATTGAATGTTATCTTTGGATTGGGGTTAAATAAAGAAAGACATGCTCAATTGTGATTATTCGTTTTTAGTGGCAATTAGAGGTGGTAATTAAATCTCAAGACCCAATGGGTATCTATACACAAATTTAATTTGGGTGGGATGAGTATCAAAAAAGAGATTGGGCCTAAATGGAAATATACCTAACAATACCCATTTAAATATAGGTATAAATGAGAGTTGTTTGAAACTCCTATGGATATGCTAAATAATTATTTAAATATTATTTAAATGACTTAAAATTAAAATTTGAAATATTTGATGGCCAAATATCATTTAAGGGATAATTACAGAAACCTCCCCTGAGGTTTCTGACAATTTCACTTGGCACCCCTGAGGTTTGAAAAATTACACTAACCTCCCCTGGCCACTTAAAATGACTATAATAACCCTTGACTTATTATTCTTATTATTATTTGCAAATTGATTTATGAATTTAGGGTTTGGAAGTTACAAAGTTACTAATATATAATTGGTTTTGGGTAAATAGATTTGGATGTCTTGCTAGGGAATATTTATGAATTTTGCCTCTATAATACGGTTGCTTGTGATGGTGGTAACTGATAAAAATGGAGCTAGCGTGATATGGTGGTGGTAGTGGTTGTTGTTCAAGTGGTAAAAACAAGATGAATTTTTTATTTTTATTTTCCTGATTAGTTGGCAGTGGTGTACCGGTGTTGGTGAGATTGTTTTGTGGTTGCTAATGGCGGTGTTCATGAAGTTGGTGGCGGTAGTTCAAGTGGTAAAAAATATATATATTATTTTTTTTGGTTTTTAGATTAAGAAGGGCAAAATTGGATTTTCATTTAAAACTTATGTTGATAGGGGAGGTCTTGTTACTAAAACAATAAATGTAAGGGAGGTTTGTGTAATTTTTGAAACTTAAGGGGTGCCAAGTGAAATTGTCAGAAACCTCAGGGGAGGTTTCTGTAATTATCCCATCATTTAAATGACTCAAAATTACAAGTATATCTAATAATTTATTTATTTTTGCTAACAAAAAAATTACTCTTAGGTATTTGGACAGTACTAAAATGAGTCTAAACCCATTTTAGTCCCACTCATATTGATCCCATAACTAATATGGAACTGTTTGGGTACAGCCCATATTTTATTGTTTCAATTAAGTCTCGCCCAAACCCCGCCCATTTGTCATCTCTAGTGGCGATAAAATTATAGTTACAGTTAAAAATTGTTAAAAAATGATGAGTTTTTTTTTTTTTTCCCAAGAGAAGGCACAAGATGAGATTAAAGAAATTCGATTATAAAGAAGTATTGCTTTATACAAATTAAAAAAAAAAATGTCCCTGAGTTTGTGACTCAAGTGTTAGGCTGCTAGCTAAATGGTATGAAACTCCTAGGACCAGAAGCCAAATTGCCTAGTAAGATTGGAATTTTCTAAGTCAATGAGGAGAAGAAAATCAGAAAATACAGAGTAACGTGTAAACCACATACTTGACATATGTAGATTCTTTCTTAAATAGATTAGAAGCTGCACTGCATATAAAACGAAATTGCTTAACATCGACTACCCTTACTTTTATTATTATTATTATCAATTTTTATTACAATGTATTTTGTCTTCTTCTTTTTAATTATTATTATAAATTCTCATTATAATGTATGTTGTCTTACACATATAGTAGGGTGAGATTCTCAAATTTGTGTTTAAGGGTGATTTTCAAACTTTTTGCCACAAGCAATTTTGGGTTATGGCTCCAGTTTACCCACCCTAATCCCCTCCTCTTTTCCTTCTTATTTTTTCTAACTGCCAAGTCGGTGAGCGTTTTACTTGATATTTAGGCTGAATAGACAATTGGTTTATCAAAAAAATAAAAAATAAAAAATAAAAAATAGACAATTGGCATGAAAGAAAACAAGTCACCGATAATTGTAAAGGAGCATACGGCGCTTGGTTAGTCCTTACCTTTCTTTCATCATGATGGTTGATTCATTTACGTCAGCTCTTTTTTTTTTTTTTTCCCCCGGTTTGTTTGGTTTTGGGTTTTGTTTTGACTTAGCTTCAATTGATCTTAAGGCTGCGTTTGGTTGCTTAGAATTTGAATTGAATTGGAATCACAATTCTGTGGAATTGTAAATCTATGAATTGAAATTCCAAAATATTGAAATTTTTTTGTTTGGCAAAGGTGTAGAATTGACATGGAATTCACTTGGAATTCCAAATTTTCTGTTTGGATGAGAGAAGAATTCATCCAGAATTTGAAATGCCTATATTTGGAATTGTTGTGAAAGTAAAATAGAGAACATGTTGATTATAAATTTTATTTTTAAAAAAGCATAACTTTACCTAAAAGTGCACAAATTTGTGATTGCCATATGATGTTACCCATCACAATATATATATATATATATATATATATATATATATGATGTTAATATTCCAAGTATATGGTATTTCTCGTCTTAAATTTTACAAATTTTGATGTATTTCACAATTACCCAAGTTATTATTTGCTACATAATTTTCTTCTTTGATACGCTTGCTACATACACATAAATTGGCATGTAATAAGATAATATTAAATGGATAAACTTACAATATTGAAGATGATTTAAGAAAAAACTTATCAACATATATACTTGTTGAACCTCATTCATGCAATATGAATTTGTGCCTAAATACTCTGCAAATTCCCATCAAAAGTGAACAGCTACATAGAATCATGTAATCTAAAATTCTTATTTCATAAAAAAACCTATATATACATTTTACATATAAATCTGTCATCACCAATTGCAACATACTTGTAAGATACCTATATATTTTACAATCTGTAAAAGAATAAAGAAATTGTCAAAATTCAAAGTCCAACTTTAATTCCTCTCTTTAAGACAGTTTCAATAAAGAGTGGGAGGAGGATGATCATCTGGGAAAAAAAAATGTAGGCTCATCACCACTAAAAAAATTATGCAACATATGAATAAGTTGTTCAAAGATCTATCCCAATTTGGTTGCTTCCTCTTTGCAAATAAACTCCGTATAACATGAATAAATTGTTCCAAGATCCATCCCAATGACTGTTCCCAATTTGACTGCATCCTGTTTGCAAATAAACTCCCAGTTTCAAGGTAATCAGTTAGTCAACAAAAATTAACACTTTTACTCTCAATATCCAAATATTCCACATGACGTACTGTGCTGTAACTATGTACAAAAATGTTTGTACTCCAGAAATTGAAGGCAATAAACCGAGCCAACAAACAAAGCTTTAACCAAATACAGAGACACAAGCAAACCTGAAATTCCAAAAAAAAAAAAAAAAAAAATTGTTATAGTGGTGTACTCAGTGGGACAGGTTACAAGTCCAAATCACACTGTCCCACTGTGTACAAGTCCAAGTGGAATATTTGCCCAAGTGACACAAAATTTGGCCAACTTGCAAATTTGCCCAACTTGCAAACAATAAGATGGTAACAAAACAAAATAAACTATTTAACTAAGCAATGAGTTAATCTGTAAAGGCATCATAACATGAGAGTAATTGTTCCTATAACATATAGATAGCTTTTCTGAGTTATTAAGTGCATTTGGCTATCATATAAAACTAGCATATCGTTTAAATTTGATACAATAAAAGGGACAAGCTAAGTTCAATGCATAAAGATCGTGGACTTTAGAAGGAATTTTAAAATAAACTATTGCTGCCTATTAGCCAAACAACATTTATGAAAATTTTGTGTTATATGTCACAAGTGGAGTTGTTCATTCCTTATACCACGGTTCTAAATGGTAATTGATCTAACTTATCCCCTTAATCATAGGCCCATCCCTTCACAGAATTTTTCAAGAGAAGCACACGTAATCCAACAACATATAAAATGATTTACTTTCATTAAACATAAATAAAGAGATTCAAACTACGATTTCAAACAAATAATATCTAAGAAATAGTAAAAGGAGGACTTAAGCGAACGTGGTTTACTAAAATAAGTCAGCACAACGGACTTATATTAGTCTAAAAAATTTATGTATTAGGCTTAAAGGATTCATTCATGAAAAGGAAAAGTCACCAGATTAGCTTGGATGTAAACCATATAATTATAGGCCATGCCTAAGAACACTATGGACTATCAACAATCAACTAGGTGTTAAAGTTTATGGCAAATAACATAGCATTGCAGCAGCATACCTACATGTAAGAGATACTGGACTTTTGAGGTTCACCACAATATTATTCAAACAAAATAAACTAAGCATGGGAGAAGGATTCAGCAAATGCACAGAAAGCAGTCATAATATAGTGAACTCCAGTGATTATGGGAATGTCATCCTTGACAGCTTTACAAAAATTTGAAGAAAGAACAAAATGAAAGCCAGGACAGTGGATGCAACATTCCAATACTAAAGCTTGAAGACAATGAGCTAATTCACCCCTTAACCATTTGAAAGGCCACCATCAAATTATATGGATTGCAGGTATATTATCTGCCATGGTTTTACATCTTCCTTCATGTTAAACCAAAATATTCACATTAAGAAAATGTAGGCAGTCAAGCGATTGAGCTTCTTGGCCACCTCAATAGAAATCTACGCCCAGCTACAACAAGTCAACAACAGCCACAGCTAATGCTAACAAGAAGCAACAAGAAAATAGGATTCCAAAATAAAAAAAGTTCCAAAATTTATACAAGAACGCTCACTGCTACATACCTATTGATTATAGAATTACAGAATTACATTAACAAGACCACTAGAATTTCAAGGACGATGGGCAAGGTTAAAATCCCCAGAAAAAGTCACAATCGACGCATCACCTTACCCTAGAGCTAAATTTGATTAAAGAAATTGCCTAATCAAAAAAATATCAAAAGCAAATGGAAAACCTTCAAGAACAGCGTATACCCTAATTAGCCCAAAAAAATCCCAATTTCAATAACTGCAAAAAAAAATTTACAAATACGCAAATTTTATTATTAGTATAAGAATCATCTTACAAACAAACATCCACCATCAAAACGTATCATGAAAATTCAGAGAAAATCAAAACCAATTTAAAACAATTAATCAAACCATAATCAGTCACGAATTTGTCACTTACTAGTAGAAATATAATTAGACATAGAGGGGAAAGGAGAATGATGAAATTCAATTGTACGCTGGCGAGTCGCTGGAGTTCGCTGGAGATGTCATCGGAGAAAGCCGACAAGTCGCTGCCGAAGCAACAGGAGAGGTCAAGACATGGAAAGAGAGGGAGGGAAGAGGGAGAAGAAAGAAGAAAGACAACAGAGAATGGCGCGGGCTTTTCCCCTTAAAAGCTCCGTGTTTTTAAAGGGGTGGATATGGAATTAGAATTGTAATTTTTGTATTCAAGTGAAGAATTGAAATCATGGAATTAGATTATGTAGAATTGCAAATCAATTCCATTTCCACAAACAAACATTCTATCCAAACAATCAAATTGGAATTGGGGCCTCCAATTACAATTCCACGGCCCCAATTCTGTGGAACCAAACGCACCCTAAATAGAATTGATGGGGTCGGTTAAATTGTGAATTTGGTTAGCAGGGATTCCCATATGGGATAATCAGGAAATACGGGCTGATGTGCAGCGCTAAGGAAATTGGTTTCACCAAGGTTACTTTTTGTTATTTGTTATTCAATGATTTTTTTTTAAAAAAAAATAAATAAAATCTAAGGCATTTTCGAGTCGGGCTGTCAGTGAACCAAGCAACTTGCAATCAGCTGTAGCAGCTGATCTATCTTAATGAAATACTATCTTTTTCTTAAAAAAAAAAAAATGCGCTTTCACATAGAACAAAATATACGTAATTTGGAATTCTAATTCGTAGGATTGTAAGGTTTAATTCAATTCTGTTCGGTAGAAGAACCAAATCCTGCCCCAGGCTCTTTCTTTGTGCCTAAACCGAATTGGGCAAGTAGAGATATTAGTGCCTGTCTTAGTTTTCTCTGTCCTGCTTCTGATTGAATGAACTCGGTGTATAATTCTTATTATAACCGCATCTTTTGGATCTCAAATGAAGTGGGTTTCTTTGACAGGCATTATGTGTTGCTCTGTTTGTATTTATATTGCTCTGATACCCGACTGTTACTCGGTTTCCTTTTGCATTGCGGTACCGTTAGGAATGGATTCGCTGCTGTTCTTTATCTTCGTTCCAGGAATGTAAAATGGAGGAAATACATCTTGTTCTTTCAGGAATTATATTCAAACTTAGCATGAACTACTGTAGTTAACAATTCAATGTCAGCTTTGAAGATTTTCGAATGTGGCTAATGTAATAGTAATTGCGCTGTTTGATACATATTCATTTTCATAATGAATATGAAAAAATGTGGCCTGAATTGATTTTCAAGTTATGATAGTTTTGGCATTGGCTAAGAAACTCCTATTTTGAGGTTCGATTGATATCTGAAAATTCTGTATCTGCTTGGATTGAGGAACCCACAGCCTTCGAGTTAACTACGTGCAATCGATTCGTTTCCTCTGCTGAAGTGCTAGCAGAATTCCGCCCCAAGTCTTCAAGTTGCTCTGGTGTCCTACTTGTTATGTCTTGCTGGTGCCTCTTTCATACGTAGTCATTGAGCAAATGTTTTGTCCTACGTGCATAGGTTCCCTTCCAATTGAAGTTCCCTGTCGTGTATGCGCAATTCACGAATGGCCCATGGTCACAGAAATGGTTTTCTATGCCAACCTATTAGACCCATCTCAAAAGTTCTTCTCCCTTTGGTCCAAATTGTTACCATTTCTAAACCTTTTTATAAAACAGCTGCAGTCGAAGTAGCTCTCACTCACACCTGTCACCACTTCAATTAATTACCATATTTCTTTTCACTATTTGCAATGTTTAGGAGTGACAGCGCTCCAGTTGTTATGTGCAAGTGTTAGTCACTTCACATTCATTGCACGTTTCGCATGCTCGTTTAGGACAAATTATCAAAGGGGTTGTGGCCTTCCATATGAAGGCACCACTCAAAGAAAGAGGGGACAACCGAGATTTGAATACTACATTGCATCCCCACTGGGAAAGTTTCACATGGCTACGGACTTATTGTTCAAACTTAGGGAGGCCTCTTGTGGAGTGTGATGTTAAGATTCTTGTAGCAGCTACAACTTTAAACGTCAAAGAAAATGGGATTTGAATCGAGCAGTTCCTTTACTTCTATATTTATGGCCATGGCCATGGCCATCTGTTATAACTGTTGAGAATTAATGAAACGCTTCTTATTTTTAAAGAGAAAAGGATTATCTTTTTTGATGAGTTAGTCACCTGATTTTGACCGTTATGAATTCGGTCGAAGCCAATTTGGGCTATGAAACCAAAGGTCAAACTAGAAAGATGCTTGTGTCTGATTATGTTGATGAAAATGCTGATAAAGAATGGTAGTAATCCATCATCATCGGCCATCTTATGAACATTCACTACAAAAAGAGAAAGCTACGGAGGCGGTTTTATAGAGGGGGTTTTTAAAACCGCCTCTACCAAAACACGAGAATTTCATTATGCCCCTATTTTGAGGCATTTTTTTAAAACTGCATTAAGAAATTTTACAGTTGAGGCGGGTTATTAGAGGGGGTTTAATAATTCAGCCCCTAAATTAAGCGGTAAACTCAAAAATTTCCCACAATCCCTCTCCCGCGCCATCATCTCCCTCCCTCGCCCTAATCTGCCTCTGATTTTTCATTCTTCCTCAGGTAGCAAGCATCTAGTTTCCTCTTCTTTCTTCTTTTCTCGATTATTCTCTAGTTTTCTCTTCTTTCTTGTTTTCTCGATTATTCCCTAGGTTCGATCTTTGATACCCATTTCTTTTCCCGTTGCCATTAACTATCAAATTGAGGTGTACTTTCTAATTTCTTCCTTTCCCCCTTTTCACTTTCTAGAATTTGACTGTTTTTTTTTTTTTTTTGAAGCAACCCGAGCATTTCTCCGTGTGTTTGTTGTGAGCAAATATGAAGTTGAGGATGTTTAGGTTCGTAGCTCTCAAAAAGGGCTTTCTGCAGCACAAGTAGTTACCTTAATTGCAGAACCTCAAAATAGATTTTTAGGTGCACTAAGGGTTTACTCCAAGCTTGCCAAGATTGCTACCACCACCGAACCTTCATCGTCTTCGTGGTCCTTTGTTGTAGCCGCTGCCACTGTCAAGAAGAAGCTCCCAACTACCATGTCCACCACAGCCGTTGCTCGCTCCAAGTCAACCATTGCAGCACCGAAGCTGAAGCTGAAGCCGAAGCCAAATTCGGAGAACCAGTCTCGGACACCTCCAACTCCCAACTTGGGGATTTTCAAATTGCCTCCTATTTCCCCTGCTCTCAACAAATTTCTCGGCATCTCCCAATTGTCCTACTCCGATGCCGTCAACAATATCTAGGGCTACATCAAGCTCCACAATCTCTAGGTTATTTTCCTTGTTCCTTTTTTAATTCAAAATTATAAATTTGATAATTTGCATGGAATCATATGTTTTTTCTTTTGTCTTTATTAAAACAGCTTTGGTATTATTGGATTGCTTCCAATTGTTAACAATTTAAATGATAATTATGAAATATTTGCTTTAATTTTCTTTGCCAAAGTCAATTTATATTGTTGATAAGTAATTGTCGTTATATTAGTATTTTTCTATTGATACCACATTTTATAATAGAACATAGATAAATTATGTTTCATTTCCGAACTAAATCAACTAATGGTTGTACACCAAAATTTTTGCCATGGATCATTTTTTTTCAAATTTGGTTAATGATTATCCAAATACTCGGTAAAACCAAAGGACTATGTCCATGTTCTTCCCCAAAAAAAAAAAAAATGCAACACTGTACATTGTGTAAGTTAATATCATCATCGTTTAGGCCAAAAATTTGATTGTTGCTTCTAGGCTTTAGCTTTGAAAGGAGTGAAATATATTTGCTTCCTTGATTCATGAAAATAAGAGTAAAAAAATCTGGAAAGAACTCTTAAAAATGTACTTTTCTTTTGCAATCACACTCTATATCTTGTTGCTTATCAAATATAATAGAACAAATGTAATTGCTTTCAGTAATTCTCAACGCCTAATTGAGCAATCACTTTACCAAACAAACAAGAAAAGGCAGGTAGTTATGAGATTTTGCAAGTCAGATCATGTCAGATTGCTCACACAAGTTGTAGGTAGCAAGTAGAATGCACTCAAATATTCCAGAAAAGCCTATAGAGCTCGTGACTTGTATATTAATGACAATTTGCTAATTGTATATTAATTTTTGAAAGATAATATGGTCAACATTTTCTAATCCCTCTTGCATACGCCTTCATTTCTTCACGACACCAAAATATTGAAACGCCTCAGCACCTATGTGGCATATGTCAATCTTGTTAATGGATGGAATGCACTCAATTGTTTTTTAGCTATATTTTAGTACCACTATCTTTCTTAATAACCCAAAGCTTAATCCTTCATTATGCTGCTTGCCAACTTGCATGAAGAAGGACACAGAAAACTTAAAAAGAAATTACTAATAAGAACGAAAAACACTTGGATCCTTTGTGACTCTGACTACGGGTATTCTTTTGCATTTGAAGTTGAAGAGAATTTCCCATTGGAATTGCAAACTGGGCTCATTCCATATGTTCTAATAAACTGGATATAGATTTTTTTTAATAATAATTAATGTGCAAATTACGATGATTATGATGACAAATAGGAATTGTTAAAATGGTGTATAATGACACAATATACACCACTTCTAACAAATAGGAATTGTTAGAAATGGTGTATATCCTAAAACATAGATTATGTAATCACATGAAATTCATGTGTAAAATTTTTCTATATCTGATGTAACTAGGATAGCTCATCATAATAGTTTTGGAGAATGGTAGGTGCTAACGTGCCACAACTTTATATATTGAAATTAGAGTTGCCAGGATGGTGGCATTGTTTTGGAATGTTACATATGATTATGATGACATATATAATGAATTCAATGGTAATGGTTACGCGACTACATTTTAGCAGAAAGCAACTGAATTGAGATGTTGATGGATGGATAAATCATATTTAGTCTCAATGGTAAGAAATTATGGCAAAGAAAGTGATATGCATATAGTGTCCAGATTCAACCGCATTTGCAATTGTGCGTGTTAGATTAGGTCGATGTGCCATTTAAATACATACTTGTCTTTTTGCTTTTTGGATGAACATCAAGAAAAAAAGAAAAGAGACCAACTGTGCCTGTTCTGAAATAGCATAATCACATAAGTAATCCGTATTTGGAAACTTGTGAACTCTTCTCATGCATATTGTCTTTGTAATTGTTTGTTTCTGCATAAAATTTAGCATGTCAATGGCACTATTGTACTAGAGTAAAACGTGTTTTCATTAATTTCATTCAATCTTTTTCTTCTGAGATTAATTAGTTTTACTGTTTTTTTTATAAGCTGCTGCATGTAACCATTGGTGGAGCCACATATCAGGCATATAGGTAAAGAAGAAAATCGCTTAATCTTCAGCTGAGTTTTTTCTTATTAATTAATTGCTTATAGAGTTAAAAGACAAATTTTTTGACGAATATCGATGTAGATTCAATCTATTATACCTTTTCCATGCTTTTGTAGGTTTATTTTCTTTTGTTACAATCTAAAGGATTGAGTTATTGAAGTTTTGTTCTTTTGATACTTGTTTTTATATGTTAATTAAGGCCGGCTGTTGATCATCGGAGCTTGTCTCCTCCGGCGATTTCGGCTCTTCATATCGAAGACCCAGCTGAATTTTCTGGTAAATGGGTTCCGTTGGCTTCGAGGAATCACGAAAGGCGAGATTTTGCACTGGTGCCGATGTTGAATTTGAAGCTTCCATCATAGTCACCTAAGTCATAGCTAACTTGGATTAAGGAAGTAACGGTGATCAAAAAAATAAATGGAAATTCAAGAACTAATCTTTTTTTTAATGGTAAGTAACGGTGTGATTTCAGTTTTCAGAAGGGGGGAGAAATCTGGGGAATCAGCAGCAGCAAAACCCTAATGGTTGGGGATTGGTGAAGGGTAAATCGGGAAACGGCTTTGATTAATCCTCCTACGTTGTTCCGGATCTAATTGATTATTACTGAAGTTTCGCGGAAAAAATTGGTCAAAGATCAAAATAAAACAAACCGAACTAAAAAAAGCGGCAGTAGTACTACAAAGAATGCATCCAATTCTTAAAAGACAAATGTGGAAGGGAAATGATTTTTAAGTTATCACGACAATCTTTTTAGTTTGTAATTGTCTCTCTCATCGAAGAAATAGAAGACTTATAAGTTTTATGATTATATTTTCTTACAATTGAATGTGGATGGAATGTTATCTTTTATTTGGGGCTATATAAAGAAAGACGTGCTCAGTTGTGATTATTCGTTTTTAGTGGTGATAAAGTTATAGTGAGAGTTAAAAATTGTTTAAAAAAATATGAGTTCTTTATTTTTTTTTTCCCCCAAGAGAAGGCGCAAGATGAGATTAAAGAAATTCGATTATAAAGATGTTTTGCTTTATATATAAAAAAAAAAAAAACATGTCCTTGAGTTTGTGACTCAAGTGTTAGGCTGCTAGCTAAATGGTATGAAACTCCCAGGGCCAGAACAGAAGCCAAATTGCCTAGTAAGGTTGGAATTTTTGAAGTCAATTGAGGAGAAGAAAATCAGAAAATACATAGGAACGCGTAAACCAAATACTTCGACGTATGAAGATTCTTTCTTAAATAGATTAGAAGTTGCATTGCATCTAAAAACGAAATTGCTTGACATCTTAACATCAACTACCCTTACTCTTTTATTACTATTATTATTTTTATTATTATTATTATTAATTCTTATTACAATGTATTTTTTCTTTATTTTTTTAAAAAATTATTATCAATTCTCATTATAATATATTTTACCTTACACAATTCGTAGGGTGAAACTCTCAAATTTGTGTTTAGGTGATGTTCCTGTTATTTTCGGCTCGATTACATCCTTATTTCCGAGTTAAGAAACTAACATTAGGTTTAGCAGAATCACATAGGTGGTTGCTTGGTAAGATAATCGGGCCTCATGATGAATTCTTGTTTGTTGGTTATGCTTTCCTTTGATTGCTTGGTGATGTTCAATATAGTGCAGATATTCTGCGGATCAATTTATTCTTGGGCCGTCTTTTGTTAATATTAGAATTGCAGATATTCTGTGGAGCAGTTTGCTCTTGGGCTGTCTTCGGTGAGTTTTAGAACTTGGTTTTTGAATTTATTTTATTTCTTTGGTTCCTTCTCAGCTTAAGGTACCTGAACTAGTATTCATGGACGACAATTGTTGAAGTCCCAATTATCAAATATGTTGCAATCCAAATATCAAATTTGGTCTCAGGCATGTATGTTGTCCTTGAAGGTGATTCGTCATATGTGGTCAACAAAATCAACAACAATCAGACGGATTTCTCATCTCAAGTTAACTACGTGCAATCGATTCGTTTCCTCTGCTGAAGTGCTAGCAGAATTCCGCGCCAAGTCTTCAAGTTGCTCTGGTGTCCTACTTGTTATGTCCTGCTGGTGCCTCTTTCCAACGTAGTCATTGAGCAAATGTTTTGTCCCACGTGCATAGGTTCCCCTTCAAATTGAAGCTCCCTGTCGTGTAATGGCCCATGGTCACAGACATGGTTTTCTATGCCAACCTATTAGACCCATCTCAAAAGTTCTTCTCCCTCTGGTCCAAATTGTTACCATTTCTAAACCTTTTTCTAAAACAGCTGCACTCGAAGTAGCTCTCACTCACCCCTGTCTCGTGGGAGAATTTCAAGAAAACTTTACTCTGTCTTTGTATTTTCATATTTACTCCGAAGTGAAAAAGAATGAAAAAAGGTAGAAAGCCTCAGCTATCTTTGTCAAGAATGCAATCATGATCATCTTTCAAGCTGAGCCCCACTTTTTTTTTTTTTTTTTTTTTTTTGGTGTTTGGGGGAGGCGGGGGGGTTGGACGAAGCGTATCTTGACAACAAGTTATGGACATCTTATCAACGGTGTCAAAAGATTGAAGATGATGTGCAGTGTGAACTAGTAAGTAACAGAAAAGACAATAGAGGGAGAGCAGGTAAGTAATGGAGAATTAAAACTGAAAAGGGCACCCTCATTTGATTACATGCATATTGGAAGTCAAGAAGACAACTGGGGTAAACATTATATGGTCCAGTCATGTTCGATATAGTTGAAAGCTTTGAATATTAGCGATTCACAAAAGTAGGACGACAATTTCGCCCAGTATGTCCACGCGTCCATATATTGGATTGGAAGTGGTTTATAATACTACTATTATTAAGCATGAGTACAAGTGATCAACACTACTTCCATTCTTTAGATCACAATTATGCCAAACAATTAATAACAGAAGCAAGTCCTGGATTTGTCTGTCGGGGGTAAAAAAAAAAAAAAAAAGATGATGTCCCCATGATCTGAACTTGGATAATTGAGTTGGAGTAAGTTGGACCATAGAATATGATTCAACTTTCAATGTAAAGGTAGAATACTGCAAAAAAAAATTGTATTAGCTGATTAACTAGCACAATCTAATACTCTTGACATTTGATTTTAGAACTTAAAATGCGATGGAGTAAACACGTACGTGGCTGTTGAGGCAAATAAATTTTATGGAGGACATTAGTTTGAACCAGAGATTGAAGGGCGATAAACAATACACGTCTCTAGGAGGCAAATATACAGTAATTGAGTATTAGGTGGTCTAGAATTTAATTGTTCAGAGTACAGTTGTACTAAGCTAACGGGACAAATAACGATCATTGACAAACCGCTTAGACCGGTACGACTTTGGCTTAGACGGAAGATTTACATAGTATAACCAGTTTCAGGTCCAAATTCCAAATATGAGAGATAGAGTAATTAATTCAAAAATAATTATAAAACAATCGCTAATATCTATCTAACAGTGTGTTCTGAATGAATTTTTTTAATTATTTTTTTGAAATTTCTTTTAAATTATACCATTTAATATGGTTTAGATAAAAGTAAAGAACTTGTCTGAAAAATAAATTAAAAAAAAAAAAAAACCCACTAACGGAACAAAAGTTCTAACATAATTTCAATAACGATGAAATCGAAAGGGCCAACATGTGGTTGTGGACGTTCATCGCACATGACCTCAACTGAACAGTGTTCATGTTCCGTCTATTTTTTGTTGTTTGTGGGCCCAATTTTATGCGGTAATAATTCTTGTTCTCATCCTTTAATTCTTCGACGTCCCTCCCATTCCTCCCATTTTCTAAATGCCTGTTGTTGTCAACGGTCAATTTCATTCAGTATTTAACGACAAAGACAAAACGACAAAAAGTAGTGTAGTTTTTGTTGATTTTCTTGGCCAGTAGAAGACAAGTCTAAAGTTTTAATTATGAGTTGTATTGCACAAGAAAATTATGCTATTTGGACACGAGAAAAAGCGTTCACTGAATTTGTTTGTTTTGATGTCCAAAACTTGTTGGACTCATGACATGAATGAATAATACTGCTCTTGCGCTCTGTCAAATTTCTCCGCCACCATCGGAAGGGTAGCTGTTGCCGTCGCAATCAATCCACAACACAGTAGGTCCAGCGGTCCAGCCCCTTGGACCACCGTGGTCGGCGGCAATTTGATCTTCTCAGGCTGGTGGGTGCTCACTTCTTTGACTTTCTCGGTTCATACTAAGTACTGTAACTTTTTGTCATCATTAACGATGTGGCAGACACTAATCAAAGTCTTCCACTTAATCACTATTATTACTCTCCAATCCCTTTATTATTACGAGGACGACTTTTGAAATGTATTATATTTTCTTCAAGAAAAATATAAAATACACGAGTTGTAATTTTTCTTAATACACCTTAAAGACAAGCGGAAATCTTGACTAGCCAATTTTGTTGGTTAACTCAAAGAAAGAAAGTAAGTAAATTATCACACATCTTCTTTTTAGAATAATGCTGGTCTATATTGGCTTGTAAATAATTCTAAAATTCCATGATCTTCTAAGTCCAAAATAAATTTCTTAGAGGGGACATTAGGCTTCGGTCACCATATCTTATGGACCACTCAGAATCTGAATTAGGAAAACTCAATCGCACCTAATTTTGGCTTTAAGTTTCGGTTAACAACCCAAGAATATGCTTAACTTGATCAAATTCAACTTTAATAATCCACAAAGATAAACATACCTGGCTTTATCCATTCATCATTCTATCGTTTCATTAAAAATAACATGTCAAGTAGTTAAATACTTTATAAAAACTATAGGATGCATACATCATTATCCTCACTCTTTTTTTTTTTTTTTTTCTAAGTTAAGTTCACTTTCGTTGCTGTTAATACAATATACTACTCTATCTTCTTTTCTTAGAATAGTGAAATTATATACAGAAAATAAAAGTAAAAAAAAAAAGGCCCGCATCCAACATGTCCAATTGTCCATCAGCCAGAAAGGCTAATTCACTACTACTCACTCATAATTAAAGGTGTAGTGGTAAATTAATTAATAGTATCACAACCAACAGAGTAGATGAAGAAGCTCCTCCATCCCTCTGCTTCTTCCTCACTTTTCAGTTCTTCTTTACCCCACCCAATAGCCTATCAGTCACGTTGAAAATAAATGCTCTCTCTGTCGCCATCTAATCTCTCTCTAACTTCAAGTCCCTTTCCTCGTCTTCTCTTCCTTCTCTAAGCTCCTACGTTAACTTCATCCTCAACTTCACAAGTTCACATCCCCCTCCCCACCCAAAAGGAAAAAAAAAAAAAAAAGAAAAGAAAAGAAAAGGAAAGAAAGAAAAATGGCGGACCAGTTCTCAAAATCAGTTGAGCTTGGTCTGAAGTTATCCAAGAGAATTTTCTACGGAAAAGAGCGTCCGGCGCCGGCTCTGATGGAAAGGAATTCAGATAATGGGACCCTCTTGCCTACTGCACCGATGGTTTATGCTGTGATATCAGAGCCGTCAATGGTGGATAATCCTGACATACCTAGTTACCAGCCATACGTTCACGGCAGGTGTGAGCCGCCGGCGTTGATTCCGCTCCACATGCATGGAATCACGATGGAGGTTGATTGTTATTTGGACACTGCTTTTATAACTGTCAGTGGCACGTGGCGTCTGCATTGTATCACTGCTAGCAAAAGCTGTGATTGCCGGATTGCGCTGCCAATGGGTGAACAGGTGTGTCACCGGATTCTTTTTGTAGTTAGAATATATTTCTTTTTGTTTCATTATTTGGACTTTTGCCGTGCATACCCGTGTCTGACTCTTCGTTTTGCATTGGCAACATAGTTTTATATTGATGCTTGTTCTTGCACTGGCTCAACCTGCAAAGGGGTTTTTTTTTTTTTTTTTTCCCTGCCAATTTGATATTCTCCAGTGTTATTCTCAAGAGAGCATCATTTGGCTAACAGGGTTCAATTCTAGGTGTTCAAGTGGAATGCCCTCCAAGATCATACTCTACCCAATTGATAACGTTGGAGGAAAATCAAGAAACAGATAAAGCTAAAGATGGCTTCTTGTTGAAAGGCCGGATATATACCTTGAAAGTTCCTCAGGTGTAAATTTAATGATGGCTTATCCCCATTTTACTTTGTGCTGTTTTTGTCATTCATTTATTCCCTAAACGGGTAATTTTGGTTTCTCTAGGTTGATGGAGGATCAGCTCTTTCTATAAGAGTTAGCTGGTCCCAAAAATTGTTGTATCGAGATAATGAATTCTGCCTCAGGATACCATTTAGTTTTCCACCTTACGTCACCCCGTTAGTGAAGAAAATATCTAAAATGGAAAGGATACTGCTGAATTTGAACCCTGGTATTGGGTTGGAGATTTTATGCAAAAATGCTAGCCATCCTTTAAAGGTATATGAATTGTAAATTTGAGTTGCTCCGTGATATATTGGAATGATCTTATCGATATTTTTCCTCACATAAAATTGCCTCACAGCAAGTAAGTCGCCAGGCCGGAAAATTACGATTTTCATATGAAAGGGAAGTTTCCATGTGGTCGATGAATGATTTCACTTTTCTATACAGTGTAAGACCCCTCAAACTTGGTTCCTTTTTGTATATACCTCTTTCAGCTGCCTTCAATTTTGCCTAAATAGGTCCCTGGATGGAAAATGAGTTCGTTATTTGAGATGCAGGGAACTGATGAATTAAACAGTTCATCCATACTCTTCTGATCATTGCTTCAGGTTCCTTCAAGTGACATTTGTGGCAGTGTGCTGTTGAAGTCACCATCTCTGCATGACTTTGACCAGAGAGACATGTTTTGCTTTTATCTCTACCCTGGAGGTATTAACAACAGGAAGGTCAGTCGGTTGTGTCTTTCTCTTTGTCAATATCTCCTATTTTTATTATGTTTCAGTTACGTTACAGTTCTTTGTTTTAAATGGCTTTTTGATGGTTAACCTTTACATTTTGCAGAAGAATGCATTTAGTTTCACCTTGTATTCTCCAGTGTTGTATTCTTTGATACTTCCATCTGAATCCAGCCAGGAATCTAGTTAAATACGGTTAAATTCTTCTAGTCTAGTCTCACCTTTGAGGTCAAAAGCTATTAAATTTTGCAGATAGATTGCTATTTATAAATTATAAGACGAGGACTAACTTCCTTTGTTCTGCTATCTTCCTGATGCATACCCGACAAATATTCTATTTTGCTTTCTGAACTCCAACATGAAAATTTGACATCAAATAATGGATTCCAGCATAGAATATGCCACTGATAAGTTTTTGTTTCTGTAACGGTGCTTAATAGTTTATTTATTCTGGATATAGAAAGGTACTAGCATTTATCCTTGACGCAGTGTTTACGCATAGTTTTACATAATTGTCTCCTACCATTGATTATTGTTACATGGTTTATTAGAGAGCCTTCATGCAAGTGCAAATTGGAATCCGCATATATATTTTTTTTTTTACACATAATGTGTTTTTTCTAGCTGTAATCAGGTATTTATATCTGGCCTACACATCTTTTTGCCAGTCAAATTTCTATCCCTGATCTCTATGTTTCATGACACGCTTTGCTGCCATTTTTCATCAACTTAATCTGATTTTGCAGGTTTTTAGAAAGGAAGTCATATTTATTGTTGACATAAGTGCAAGCATGAGGGGAGGCCCTCTAGATAACGCCAAAACTGCATTACTGACTGCCCTATCCAAGCTTGACCCGGCAGACACTTTCAACATTATAGCTTTTCATGATCTATGTTTAGTATTTTCATCATCCCTAGAGCAAGCAACCAAGGAGGCAGTTGAAAATGCTTACCAGTGGATTGGCAATAATTTTACAGCAGATGGTGGTACAAACATTTCAACCCCTTTAAGCGAGGTATTTATTAAATCTGATGCCATTATGTTTCTAAATTTTTAGGAGTTTGTTGTTGCCTATGTTTGCAAAACTATGTCAATGGATTGATACGGGTCTGGTTAGTTTTAGATATTAATACATGAAAAATATAAAATCCTATCAGTTAATTTTATTGTTTGATATGTTATGAAGTAAATCCCACAAAAGTAAGGAACACATGCTAGGCATTTTGACCTGGAAAATGAACTCTTGCTGGATGATAACCTAACACAGCTGAAAAGGCCATGGGTAACATTATCTTGTTCTTCCGTGCTTGATTCCTGGCATCTGAGATCTTGTTTAAAACTTTTGACTTGCAGAATACAGTGTTGGATTTAGCTAACTATTTCACCTTCAACCATGCCAGTGCAGTGCTGACTACTAGTTGCGAAAGTGTTCTTATCTCCCTTTGTATAGCTGGAATTACATTGTCTGAATATGCTTTTTCCATAGTTGTACGTTTAATTCATTTGAAACAACTTCACCCTGTGATATGGTGTCAGATGTTTGTTGAGAGTTTTTACTTGCACGGCACATCTATGGACTTGGCCAACACTTTCTTCCTCTACATGCCTGTCTCTTATTGACCATTGGGCTAATTTTCTCATATGATGTGTGTATTGGGGATTATGGAGATTGAACATCTCTGCTGTTTTATTCCATTCAAAATCTGAAATGAACTTATTCTGATACCTTACTTATTTTAGGCACTAAAGATGATGTCCAAGGCTGGTGATTTGATTTCTCTTATATTTCTTATCACCGATGGGAGTGTTCAAGATGAAAGAGATATTTGTGCTGTCATGAAGCGTCAACTCATGGATGGAGGCTTGAATTGTCCTCGAATTTACACATTTGGAATCGGTAGATATGTGCTAAATGGTTCTACCTGATTTTCTTTATGCTAATCCTGGGCTTTAGCTCGTGCAATTGTGCATTATCTGTATGTTCTTTCAAATCCTGCAAAACACTGCTCCAACTAAGTGGGGACTCAAATAACCATCTGTTTGTTTACCCTGATGAGCTTTTTGTTGGCACCATGTATCAAGTAAAACCATCTTAAAGTTTGCTACTGCATATATATGGTAATAAGATACGCGCGCGCATGCACGCCCACGCACACACACATGTATCTCTCTTAGTACTATACTACTGTTTTCCCTAAATCTGCCAACAATGTCATTACATCTCTGGCGATGCATTCATGTTAACATATATCTCTCAACTATGTCGTTTGACAATTTCAATCTACAATATTCATGGGTTTTTATTGTCTACAGGTTCATATTGTAATCATTACTTCTTGCAAATGCTCGCACAAATTGGGAGAGGTTATTATGATGCTGCATATGATGTAGGTACGTTGTTCTTTTTTTAGTTTCTTTTTCATTTAACTTACCATGTTCTTAATTTGTTACCTCCTCTTTACCTTAGTCTAATGGACCATGTTGGCTCGTACGAAAGAAATGCCAGTGAAGGTAAATGACAGATAAATTTTTTTGGGGAAAATAGTTCTTGCTTTCTCAAGCATAATTCACGCCAAAGTTCTATCTATTTCATGGTGTGTCAAGCACTGAAATGGTCTACTCTTTAACATTTAAGTCTTCTTTCCTGTAGTAATATTTTTGGTGAAGCTTCATATTTTTCAGCTGCCGCCACTGAATAATGAAGTTTCATTAGCTATTTAGCATTGAAATTAACTAGACCAAGTATTTCTATCTTAGTATCTTCTTGTCAATTTTCATTGTCTAGATTCAATCAATGTTCGGATGGAAAGACTATTCAATCAAGGATCGTCTGTCATTCTTGCAAATATAAGCATCGATTGTCTTGAACATGTTAGTTCACTTGAGGTATGTTGTGCCTGATATCACTTCTTCTCTTTCTAAGCGTGTATGTTGCATCACTTCTGTGTGAGATTCATTATCTATTGCCTTTCCTGTTTGACTCATTTGCCTTATTTTAAAGTTTATGCTGTCCAAAGTAATTTTGCATTTTGATGCATCTCTCTCTCTCTCTCTCTCTCTCTCTCTCTCTCTCTCTCCACCCCTTTCAAGCATTATAATGCTACCATTTGTCTCCTCATTGCAGCTATACCCATCTCATCTGCCAGACCTATCATCTGGAAGTCCATTGATTGTCTCAGGGAGATATACTGGGAACTTTCCTGACCTTGTAAAATTTAGTGGTACCTTGGCGGATTTGGGCAATTTTATGATTAGTGCGAAGGTGCAGAAAGCAAAGGATTTCCCAATGGAAAGAGTAATATTTTCAATTTGTTCTTTATAAAAATTTAACTGATGCTCTTTATTATGATTATTCTTTTAGCAATCAGATTCTCTAACTCATACTGTTGGTAATCAATAGTTTTGCTGAATTTAAAATAGGAAAAAGAATTAAAAAAATAGAATGAACTTTTGAAGAGCCCGAGCTTATTCAAAGTTGATTTTGCGCTGAAAATTTGCCAAAAAAAAGCAAGGTCTAATTTGCTCTAGATGTGCCTGACTATGACATAGTTCAGCAAAGCACTAACTCGATTGCAACCCAGAGGATGAGCCCCTGACATCTTAGTACCTTGAATAATGCACAATTTGGGCTTTAAAATGTTTGGATGGTTGTTTAAACACAATTGACTTTACAGATGTACATGTATGTGGATTCGTGTATTATTTTATTTTATTTATTTATTTATTTTTTGATGTAACAAGGAACTTTACTGGAAAATAGACTGGGAAAATGCTTCATGTTGACAAATTTAATTACTATTTCCATTGCAGGTGCTTGCAAAGAGTCAAATTGATACGCTAACAGCTAACGTATGGCTATCGGAAAGTAAACAACTAGAGGAGAAGGTTTGGTTATACATTTTTTCATCATGAGAACTGGATAAAGAATAAAAATTAAGAGTTAAATTCTGTTCTGAATGAATAAAAATTAAAAGTTAAAGTTTGTTCTGAATGTTGTAGCAAGTCTTACCAATGTGATCTAGTCTTGGAATTTCTTTTCTAGTGGGGAGCATGTTAGTAATTGCTGTTGATTTGTATTATGCTCTCGACCAATTATTTTGAGCGACACTCTTCTTTCCGTCCAGGAGTCAGAGCTAAGTCAGAATTATCAACTTGTCTTTAGTTGTATAGATCAATGCACAAGAGAAGAAGATTATCTTGTTTGTTCTGCATTCCTGGCACATTTGCTTCTTGTGTTACTTACAAAACATTTGAGTTAAGGTTCATCATAAATGATTGCAGATTGCAAAAATGGGCTTGCAAACAGGTGTGTCTTCGGAGTTCACCAACATGATTTTGATAGAGACCAAGAAGGAGAAGCAGGTATGTGAACTATGCAGAATTGAAGTACATTTATCCTGTTAAACTTGCTTGTTTGCTTAAAAAGACTTGCATTTTTATGTCCCTGAAAATTGCTGCATGCTGTGAATGGGTTTTTCAGATAACTGAATCGAATGGCAACAAAATAATAATGCTGCGGAGTGTGAGTGTCGGCTTTGGTAGCTTGAAGGCCACTGCTGATAATCTTCCTCCAGAAACAGCAGAACCAAAATTACATGAAACTTCAGAAATGATGCTGCAAGCTGCTACAAATTGGTGCGGCAGAATGCTAGATTGCTGTTGTTGCATGTGTTTCATTCAGTTTTGTAACCGGCTTAATGACCAGTGCGCAGTTGTTTTGACACAGCTTTGCACTGCATTTGCTTGTTTTGGGTGCATGAATTTTTGTTGCGAGGTCTGTTTGTCCTGTGACTTCTGCAATTAAGAAGTCCAACACAATTGGCACTCTGTGATGTGCTCTTTTGTGTGGTTGTGTAAATATATACGTATACATATTGACCCGAATATGTTTCCGTTTCTTGATTGTTTTATTGGATGAGGATGACTTCACTCCATTTTCTCTTATCATGTCCATCCATCAAAAATGGATAATTTTTGCTTGTAAAGTTTGCTTCTGTCTACTTTCAGAGAGAGATACCGTGTTTTGATTAAGCTTCCTCCTAAATGTTAAAAAACTTCCTTCATCAGCTTAGACTACCCCCAAAGTGGTACCTGTAGCTAACAAAATTAACAGGTGTGGAAGGTAAATCGATTTGTCACAACCGTCGGACATATATTTACATGATTTAAACTACTAATTATAATAATTATTTACAAACGTAAAAACCTGAAATTGGGACTTCTTATTCTTGAATTTTCTACTACAAGTGTTTCATTATTTCTACAAGTAGTATTTGAAGCACTGAATTTAAGCTAACTATTCTTATTCAGTTCACAAAATAGGAAAGCGAGAATTTCTATTAATGTGAGAAAATAAACCACATAGCCAATAAATCCTCAATGACTTCCAATTACAGTTCAAATGAACTCGTGGATACAGTAATGAGAACAATTTAATATAGACGAACCAGCTAATTCTTGTATGCCTTCAAGAACCATCTTGCAGTATCAACTAGTTTTTGCTCAAACTTAATAACAGTGCAGAATAAAACTAGTAGCAAGAACTGGAAGTAATGTTGAGATTTTATTACCAAAAATAAAAAGAAAAAAAAATGTTGAAGATGGAATTTTTTTTTTTTTTTGAAAACTTGAAGACGGAATTGAAACTCGAAAGAAGAGCCAAGTCAAACAACTTTATGGAGGATAGCAGTCCACATCACGCCGAGTCTTTACTCTATTTGGTGTAGCAACACGTACGACATTCCGCATTTGGCAAAGTCTCTCGTCTCTCAGCGCGAAATATCGGTTGGAATCCAGAACTCTAGATACTCCACTTCTCTCTACTCACTCCCTCACATGGGTTGATTGTCAATTGGTCATGGCGTTTCTCTCTCTCTCTCTCTCTCTCTCTCAAAACTAAAAAGTAGTAGTACTCTCAAGTAACAAATACTAGTGATTATCTTGGTGACAGTGATGATTCTTTCTTTCTGGATCTTTTTACTACTAAGAGTCTGACATGCATCTCGAGGAATGTTCAGAATTTAGAAAGACTCCAATGCAAGTTGGTGATGAGCAGACTTACGTGAATCTTACTTCTTTTACTACTGTACAATATAAAAAATGTCACTTTTGGTGCATAACCATTCATATTTTGTTACCAAAAAAGAGTTAGCAAATGTTAACGTAAATCGTTAGTCGTTACATTTTAGACCAAAAAATTTCTTCTATTTTAGAGTATATATCTTTGAATTGTTCTTGAGCGAACAATTTTCAGTTTCGCAAATCAATGAATAGCGGATAAAACTTGCATTGCCTATCAAACATCTTAATCATGTTTTGGATGCTTTTAAGAATTCAGATACTATTCATCCATGCAGTTCAATTTGTAGCTTTTTCTGTTTTTCACTTGTGTTTGGTGCTTGTACATCTTCGTCACAAAACACAACCACATGCGCATGGAAATGATGCTCTCAGTTTTTTATTGGACTGCTTAGATAAACCCAAAACAAGCATGCCCTTTATTTCTTACTTCTGAACATAATTGTCTTTTGGTGGGTAAGTCATCTCAGCTCAAAATGTTCATGGCCCTTGGGAATTCATCACCAAGCTTAGCCCTTTCAGGTTTAGAAGCAATTGGTTTTCGAAGTACATCATGCATTCTTGATCAAAATTTAGAAGTTCATTAACATGTTAATGAAGTAGTCAGAGCTAGAGCCACCCCCACCACTGATTTTAGAAACATTAATAATGACAAAAAAAGATAATATTTGACACTGTTACTCTGTCCAAATTACAGTGTATTTACTGTATGCAGCTTGAGCGGAAATGGCATATGGTCACATGCTAAATGTCTAGCGCGGACGCAGCACAAATTTCATCCTCCAATCAGATGGCTTAGATTAACTAAACATTCTTCTAGAAATTACAAAAATATTATGACCACCAAATGAATATTCAATTAAACCCCTTCTTTTATTAACTTTTATAGTGTCATGCTTATGGACAAGGTTAGAGCATAATCCAATGATAATCCGGGTAAAATCTCGGAGTGACAGAAGTAGAGGAAGAGATTTGGAAGTCTCAAACTATATATAATACAACAACATTACTAAACACTAAGGCTACTACCCCTAAACTAATCTGAAATTAAGTATTATGTTAGTTTTAATTACCAACACTAAAGAGAGCAATTGTCGTTAGCAATCAGAATTAGAATGATGTCAGCCCGACCCCGTTGGTACACGTGTTGATCCGACAACATATGATCAATTAACCTTGTCGCAACACGTATGAATTTGTCCCACCTTATAGTTTATTTTCATCAGTTTTATGTTGGGGTTTTACATGCTTTGTGTTTAATTTTGGCAAGCTAAATTTAAATTTATTAAGCTTCATTTAGACATTTTCTGAACCCAAAATTTTCTTCCGGTTTGAAATATATTTCCTGCACCTAATCTGTTTATTTATACACTTGACATAGTTGACAGCAGGATTAAATAAATTTAATATTTTTTAATAATTAACTCCTCAATACTACATCAATTTTGCTAATATTTTTGGGGGTTTCGGGGCAACGAATTAGGTGGTTGTCGCTTATCTGCACCTGGTGCGTAGTGTACTATAGGGGATTGCTGGATTGTACGAGTCAATAGGATGACATTACATTAGTAGTTTCAGAAGTAACCATAATTGATTTCTAAGCGAAACAAGTTGCAAGATGACAAGTGAGTAAAATTTTCACTCGTCAATATTTTAAGGAATTGAAGGTATGGACACAAAATTTTGGAAATGGAAGATCGTCATCGTTGATCTTTCTGACAATTTGGCCCTTTCCTCTTTAATTTGACCATGCATATACCGAGCATTTTGTGGATCAAAAGGTAGACAATTTATCTTCGTAAATCTCTATAGATTATAGACGGTCAAGCTTCTTTGTTTGAATCACTTGTTGATTGCTAAGTTTCAAAAAATTAGAATCAAGTTAAATATGATTTAGTAGTAATCACTTGTTGATTAAGAGCTAGTAAGATACTTGGATCACGAATTAGCATATGAGCAGTAATTTTGTTTATTTTCTTTAAAAGAAATGCTAAGTGTACTATTGCCATATGGAACTATTAAAAGGTAAATCTACTTGTGCAGAATAACGAATAAGGAAAAAAGTTGAAGAGAGTGATTTTATGCATTGCAATATAGGAGTCCAGCCCCAGTCCTACCAATTCTTCTACCTTTGCCAGGGATGATTGTCCGAAGACCCTATCACACCTGAGATTAGACTCCGTTAAAAATAGATTTATAGTAAGCATTGACGGTATTGAACCCCTATATAATCTTTTCCGATCTAAACTAAAGCTAAAAGTTAGGTTGCTCACATAAAGAAAGTATTAAACACAAATCACTGGAGATTAATTAAGGTCCTCAACCTCTGGCATCCTCTTGGCCATCGGATCACTTCTTTTCGAGATTGATAAACTTTTTTAGGCACGCTTCAAAAATAGCAAATTGCATTTGGATGGATTTAAGCAGTGCCACGAATGCTGATTTTGAATTTATCACCAACTAAGCCCGCAAAATCCTCACCCATGTGTGGGAATACTATCAAAGATTAACAAAACATTTGGCGTTAATTAGCTCGTATTTAATGAATGTCTTCTTAGTAGCAATGCAGTGGGGCTAAGGCTAACCATGGGGCATATTTGTTGATGATCAGGAGATTGGGATGTTGAGGTTGGCAGGGAACAGAACTTGGGATTGGTTTTGACTTTGTTAGTTGTATTGTCAAAACTCAAAAGGCCGCGTTTAGGAACTTGAACCAATAGATAGCAGCTGAGGTTGGCCATGGTTTTCACTACAAAATATCCATCTTTATTGATTTGATAATTGCTCCCAAAGCTCAGATCTCACTGACTTCTACTCTAGGATCTGCTTCTCAACGTTTTCGCCATACACCATACCTGACTTTGCTACGTGCGTTAGTACTCTTGACAAGCTGAGAAGCAAAACCAGATCACTTCGATTAATTTGTCTCGGCAAATGAAGGTGAGAGACAAAGAAAACGAAGAAACATCTGTAATAGGTTAGTATTATTTCTATTGATGTTATTGGTCTGGTAATGTATTTGTTTTGCAGTTCCTCAACTGGATGCAAAATAAGTTCAATGGCGGGCAGGTTAACAAAAAGCCAAATACAGTTCCTGCTGCAAGTATGTATTTCTTTCTTGTAGTTCCCCTCTTATTTTTGTTCTCACTTTACCCTGTCAGGTCCATGAGATCCACTTTTCAGTTTTTGTGATAATCACGCAAATTGTTACTGTGAGTTCGTCACAACAAATTTTATACACAAGTTAAGAATAACCACTTATGATCCATTTTTTTACTGAATATTTTACCCCCCTTTTCCGCTCTCTCTTTTGAGTTTTTGTGCTTTTTCATTTTTAGCATCTACTTCCCATGGCACAGCAAAACTTGCGTGCCTGCCGGTAATGCAGTTGCATGAGTATATTGAGTTCTTTCTTTCGTTTCTTTTCTTTTTTATTTATTTTTTTCACATGGGATGGGATGCATTTTCCCAAATGTTAATTATATCGAGGGTTCTTGATTTTTCCTGTTTCCTTCGAAAGAAAAGAGAGGTATTGAAGTTTGAGATGCGTTTGGAATTCCTCATGTTGTAAGAAAGTGCCACAGGGCGACAAATTTTTCTTCTTTTAATAAGTTGACCATTCATCACAGTGTCAAAATTAAAAGCCTACCATCACAAGACCAATAGAACAAGAATTTCTTAGAGAAACTCAGTTATATGCATGTGTTTGTTTCGCCATAAGATGGTCTCATTTTTCCTTCATGCTTGCAGATCAAGCAACACTAGATCAGGAACCTCGCAAGGCAGAATTCAGCAACTGGTCTAATGGATTGCTGGCCATTGGAACTTTTGGTAACAGAGATCAAAGGGAAGATCAAGAGATCAAACGCGCTGCTCATCAAAATACTGAAATTGATCATGAAATTCTTCAAGAAAATAATGAGGAATGTTCATCTTCCGATGATTTAGAAGAGTTCACTCCTGAAGAAGTTGGACAGCTACAAAAGGAGTTGACAAGGCTCTTGAAAAGGAAGCCTACTGCTAGTACTACTGCTTCAAAAGCTCCACATGAAGGATCAGGAGATGCTGCTGATCTGCCATTGGATAGATTCCTTAATTGTCCATCAAGCTTGGAAGTTGATCGTACAATTTCGAATAGGTTCAGCGTTAATTCAGATTATAAAGACGAGGAAGACATAGACCGAACTATCAGGGTAATCATTGGGAGATGCAAGGAAGTTTGCATGGAAAACAAAAAGAAGGCAATTGGAAAAAAATCCATTTCCTTTCTACTCAAGAAAATGTTTGTCTGCAGAAGCGGATTTGCGCCAGCTCCCAGTTTGCGAGATACACTCCAGGAATCAAGAATGGAAAAGGTGCATCGTTCTACATCTTTATTTAATTATTTAATTGACAGCCTTCTATGTATTGGGCGATAGAGAAGACGTAAATTGCCTTCTCACGCCTTCAGCCAAGATCTGCAAGGCGTTAAAGCCCATGGTTTATGGGCTTTTAAGTTGGGTTACAACAGACTTGTTGTTTCTAGCACTACTTTTGAGGTCCAGCCCATAAAGTCATAGAACTAAAACTTACAGGTACAGCCCAGTAAGTCCTAGAGATACTGCATCAGTGTTGAGTTTGTAGCCCAGAAGAACAAATAATAAACAACCCGACAAATCATGCGGAGATGTCTCCGCGAAAAGTTTCTTTTCCTCGCTTTTTCCACTCCCCAAAAGAAATTTTAATTGCTCATTAGTCATAACAGATTCAATCTTCAGATTAATAAGACGAATTCTTTGTCATGCTATATACCCTTGGAGGCCTAATTCGTGGCAGCTAAAAACTTCTTCTATCTTTGATTAATGTGACAGAGAAAAGAAAAGAAATCTAATCCTAACGCTTTCCTTTCCCCTTTTTTGCTAGCTAAAATATCATTCCCAGCTTCTACATGTTACACCACTATCATAATTACCACCTTTTGTATCCTTTTTCTGACACTCATTTATATTTCTCGTTTATTACATTTGTTACAGCTTTTGAGGACAATGCTCTCCAAAAAAATGTACCCACAAAATGCTTCTCGAGCATCATCGACCAAGAGATTTCTAATGGACAGGCATATGCATAAGGAGGAAAAGGATGATGAAACGCAGGATAAAAAAGGAGAAGTATGTAAATGGGTCAAGACTGATTCTGAATGTAAGTTCGTCCTTAACAAGTCTATGCGAATTGTGAGAATATTGTGTTTGATTGTGTCACTCACTTGGTCTTAGTTTTGGTTTGCAGATATCGTTCTTGATTTAGATTGACTTCCTTGTATTCCTTAGTATTCCAGCTGCACTGCCAAATTGCCGAATTTCTTGTTGATGAAAACCAGAGGACAATCTATTTGAATGTATAAGTTGGATCACAACGAAGAGAAGAAATCGAAGACTTTTGAACTCCAAGCTTAATGTCTAAGAAAGTGTTTGCACCACCACCAAAGAAATTTGATTACCATTGCTATCAATAAGATGATACTGAATTGCATGATGAAGTGAGCAAAATTTGTACAATGCAAGCTGCTTCTTTCTTTTGATGAGGAAGTGTGTGTCCTTCCTCATTTTTTTTCATGGTTGCCCGTGTGAGGGATGCAACTCATGTTATGTAATTTATGTAGTTCGTATCAAAACTAGAGAGGATTTTTTTAATGCACCTGAGAAAAACATTTGCTACATTTTTCTAGTATTTGAACTATAAAATTAGATTAATATTGTTGACCACCATTCTTCGATTATCTTGAATTTGGAAGAGAGAGAGAGAACATTTGCTCAATATGAGTGAGAGTTGAATGTCAATAGCATAATGGAAAGAAGACATCACATGTCACGTACACGATTGTTTGAATCAAAATATTTGAAGTTTAAAATTGAACTAACATTACACGCACAATATAAGATGATTTTAGCTTCATTAACAGGAATAATATACACAAAATTATATAGTATCAAACACATTTTCAGACCCAAGAACAAACTAAAATTGGCCACATTTTTATGTCTAGAGAAGTACGGAAATCAGACAAATAATATGTTAAAAATGCGATACAAACCTTTTAGGACAATATATTCTCTGAAAAGGTGCAGATGAGAGTAAAGTTTAAAAAAAAAAAAAAACATAAAATTATACATTCCACATGAAGCTGCGAGACCCACCCGTCAAGCAGGGACGAAAGTCAGGCTTCCTATTTTTCATGAAGAGAATGAATCTTTTTATAGCCCTACTTCGACATTTTTGTTTATTGATCTAAAGTATTGTATAGATCAATAAATTGTACAACTCAAACAAATATTTTAAGTAAATAATGATTCAAAAAGTAAATAACTTAATCCAAGTAAAAAAAATAAAAAATAAAAAACAGAAATGGCTTAATCATGCAACATATAATTGCAAGAAACGTTCCAAGTCAAGCATCATTGACGGCTTAAGTCAGAAGAAGCCTCCATTTCCTCATAAACAGAAAAAGGAGGGAAAAGAATAAAAAAAGTACAAAAGAGAGAAATCATCGGCAAAAAGGGGCCATAACGGAAATACTAATACTTTGAGGTGTCAACTAACAATAAACTTGGAAGAGAAAAAGAAACGGAAGGGGGAAGGGTGTCTTCAATCGTCAGCAGACTCGTATTATTAGTGCCTCCACCCCAGATTTGGGGATAGGCCCAACCCTTTCAACCTTTTTATTAGGGTTTTTATTTTTTCCAGATCTGAACAACAAATACAACTCTTAAGTCAACCAATTCAATCATTCCCAACCTATTTCCATTCTCGTCTAATTCGGAAAAGGGTTTTAGGCTGGTGGGTTTTTCAAGATAGGATTTTTTTTTTCTGGGTTTTAAGATTTTGTTGAGGAAATTGTTGGAGTAGTTAAAGTTTACGTGAGGAGCAATATTAGAGCGGCGAATCTCAGCTGCCAATGCAATTTGAATCGAATTGTCGGAATTTTTCGGTGATTTTTGTTATACCGAAAAAATTGAACTTTGAAGTTTTCATCAATGTCTTGGGCAGGCCCGGAAGATATCTATCTCTCTACTTCTCTTGCAAGCTACCTTGACAGTAAGAACTACTTGTATCCCTCGTTTTTTTTAATTTTATTATATGGGTTTGAACTGATATTATGTGATTTGAGTTTGTTAAAGTTGTATTCTTGGTTTGTGTTTTCTTGCTGATTTGCATCAATGGTTCTTTTGGAGTTGTAAAAATAATTTTCTTTGGTGGCCAAAAATAATTGCTTGAAGTCTTCTTTAGTTGGTATCTGGCCTCTAATTTTATAGTTTCATCAGGATTCTTGGTTTGATTCCTTAATATGTTTCACATTGAAGACGATTAGTTTGTGGAGTTAATCATGATGATTAGGTTATCCAAAGAAAGTGAGGATCTTTGAGCTGTACTCATTGGTTAATCTTGAGTTATAGGATTACATTTTCACTGTGATTCTTGGTGCACATGTGCATTGCAAGATTGTCTGCCAGTGCGGAGAAGGACAGAGATATTTGGTTGCATCATCTTGGATGATTTAGACATATTCTGAATGCTGTTTCTTCGGGAACATAATTTTTGTTAATGAAATCTGGATGCCTGTTTGGTCTTAGGAAATGTTTGGAAGCATGTCTGGGATGGAAAACAGCATAGCAAAACATTTGAAAATTTTCTTCATGGGCCGGATTGGATTTTTTGTCATAAGATTCATCATTTGATTTGTATAATGACCTGTATGCAGCAAAAGGGCGGACATTAATCTACTTCTAAATTTAGAACCTTTTGACAGATCAAGGACTTTATTATTTGTTTTATATTTTGCCTGCTATGAGTACAGTTGTAAAGTCTATAATTGCAAAACATACTTAAGAAAGACAAAAAAATGATCTAAACCTTTTTTTTTCTTTCTACTTTGGGTACTTGATAGCAAATTGATAAGCTTGTGATCAGTTCCATATCAAACAAAAAGATTACCGATCTATTTCACATGAGCAAAATGAAGGTTTCAAATCTTGGCCTTTTAGTTGTATTGTTTTTTTTTTTGAGAGTGGGGAAGGGACTTGGGGCTTTAAATATCAACTTTGTTTTAATAACTTATCAATTCTCTGTTTATTTTCTAGCTTGTAGGTTCCTGTTTGCTGTGTGTTTGATTTGAATCTGATATGCACGTGAGCAAAATGAGGGTTTCAAATCTTGGCCTTTTAGATTTTTTTTTTTTTTTTTTTTTGGGAGGGGGGAGGGGACAAGGGGCTTTAAATATCAACTTTGTTTTAATAACTTATCAATTCTCTGTTTTTTTTCTAGCTATATTATTTAATTTTTTTATTTTTGGCAGAGAAACTTCTTGTTTTGCTGCGGGATGGTCGAAAACTAATGGGGACTCTCCGTTCTTTTGATCAATTTGGTACTTTTCTCATCTTCTTTTTCTCTGTTATTCAGGTTTTGCTAGTTAAAGCCTCTCAAAGATTTTCTGAATGATGAATTTGAATGTTTCATCTGTAGCTAATGCTGTACTTGAAGGCGCATGTGAACGTGTTATTGTTGGTGATCTTTACTGTGACATCCCATTAGGGTTATACGTTATTCGAGGAGAAAATGTTGTTTTAATTGGTGAACTGGTAGGTGCATCATTGAATCTTATGACCTTACATTCTGCTTAGCATTTATTTTCAAGCTAAAACCAAATCTTCTACTATTTATTCTTCACTTGCTGAATTTGATGTGATTGATCAGGACTTGGACAAAGAAGAACTACCCCCGCACATGACTCGTGTTTCATCTGCAGAGATCAAAAGGGTGTGTTATCTTTTTGCTGTATGCTCCTGCAAGTGTAATTGTAAAATTTTTAAATGGTCTTTCACTTCATATCCATTAGTTTCCTTCTCAAAAAGCATAAAAAAATTCATAATTAATGATCTTGGTAGTAACTGTTGTTTTGGATTTTGAGGCATGGGCTGCAGTTTTGAATGATTTTCAACATTGGGTGTGTGGAAAAGCTTAATTGAAGCTTTAGATTGAGCAGTTCAATGAGTTGCATTATATATAGTTGTCTTGTCTAGGCACTGTTTCTTCTGTCCCCTTTTTTGGGTGTTTGGAGTAAGAACAGAGATTGGGATATTATCAGTAGTTTGGACGCAGCTTGGCCTGATAGCCGTGGATGTAAATACAGAACTACACGTGATTGATTTCCAGTCTTTGAAGCTTAAGTATCCAACTTCTTTTCAGTTCTGCTTTTTATATTGCAATCACAAGTGATCAATAGGCAGACGCACATTCATAAGAGATGCGTGGACTGTTTTGGCCTCTTGCCTGTATGACCTGGAAAATGCTGTCTGCATTCATTGAAATGTAGAATTTGGTCAGTTGTGCACAGTTTTAGTTTGAGAATTGCCTCATTTTCCCTCCTTTTATTCTCAAACCTAATAAGTTTCTGCTGCTTTTGGTTTTCAAGTATAAGCTCTTGTTGTAGGAAGAAGTCCATTAGCATTGGCTATTAAGCTCTTGTTATTGTATCGTGAAAGATGAAATCTCACCTAGATGTTCTATATCTCTATCTTGTATACTTGTCTGATTTATCTCTCTAGTCCTTTGATTCCCCTTTACAGTGCACGTGTTTTGTTATGCCGGCCTATTCTTTATAATCCTTTTATTGTTTTGGTAACTTTTTGGTCCTATTTTGCAGGCACAAAAAGCAGAAAGGGAGGCTACAGATCTTAAAGGCACTATGAGGAAGAGAATGGAGTTCCTTGATTTGGATTGATGTACATGTCCTTCATATCCAGTCCTACAATTATGCTTGAAGTTGATGCCACGTCTTCCGCAAATATTATCGCGGTAGCTGGATGCTGGTAAATGTAACTGGGGACTGGACGGTGATATAGCCTCTCTATTACACTTGGAAGTACCAATTTCTCTGTAGCAATTCATAAACCATTTTAGTTTCGTAAATTTGAAAGCGGAAATGTAGTAGTTTCTGTTAGTTTGTCATTATGTAAGGTTGGTGGCTGTCCTCACCTGGGAGATGATGTGCAGAATTGCATTAGATTACGGGTTTTTTAATATTAGTAAAACCTAGCGGGCATCGCATCTGGGTTCTTCCGTTTTATTTTATTTTGGTGTGGGAGAATTCCAGGTCTTTTTCTGTACGAATGCAGATTGAATACTTTTAGATGGGGTTTGGCCTTTAATGTGCTTCAAATAACATGAAAGTTCAGTCATTTTGATAATGTTTCCAATGTTTGCATGACTATTTCTTTGTTTTGTTCCAACTTGGAATAGTTCTTGTATCTGCAAGCAATCAATTCAAGAAGTTCATTGACCAACAGAATTGTGTAGCCGGAAGTTCAATGATGTTTGCTCAGTAACTCGTTTTAAGAGGAGTGTGTGAATTCGAGAATGAGATCAACTTCCATCTTCCTTGTTTATTTGTATTAATTTATCTAAACATTTCATCTTTTCCATCCATAGAGAACAGTGATGTTGTTTCAGCAGATTCGGCACATAATTTGGAAGAAGTTTGAAGTCTAACATCAGATAAAAAGGTTTTCAGTGTATTACTTGATCCTAATTATACGTAGAAATTATAATAATGTGCGAAGAGTAGTTCAAGTTGAATTTATCCATTAGCATATCAGATAAAAAGGTTTTCAGTGTATTACTTGTTCCTAATTATACGTAGAAATTATAATAATGTACGAAGAGTAGTTCAAGTTGAATTTATCCATTAGCATAACAGAAAGAGAAAAAGAGTAAAAAGAGGTTCAGGTCTCTCTCTCTCGGAATGAAGTGTCCCTTCGGGGACATCCCATAAAATTGGAACGATACAGAGAAGATTAGCATGGCCCCCGCACAAGTCTTACTTTTCACAAGTGATATATCACTAGGATCGCAGGTATCCAGATATCCAGAAGAGATACATACAGCGTTACTCCTACGTTAGCGAGCCCACAGCACCGACTAGTGTTTTTAATAACATGCATGACAATATAACCGGACCCACCAAGAAAAGGTTGTAATCCAGTGCATCCTGCACGGTAACCTATGGACACCTTTATAGTTGCAAGTTTGATTACTGTTCGAGTTTGGATGCTATGAATATTTTATTTATTTAATCCTTTATATACAAATTTTAATATTTATATTTATTGACTCATAATCAAGTTAAGCTTGAAAAAGTTAATAATAGTGAATAACTTTTGAATGATTTGATTAGTTGGGTAAATTAAATTTCTAATAATCTCTTACGAAAATAAGCTCGAGTTATGTATTTTAGTAACTTTTTTTTTGTTGATAAAATGTATTTTAGTAACTTAATTCATGTTTCTTGAGATAGGAGTGAGCCAAAAAACCCGCCGACCAGAAAAACCATCTGATCCGATCCGATCCGATCTGTAAAATAGAGTACCCAAACCGTCTTTCTCTCAGCGGGTCAGAGTAAGGTCGGGTACTTGAAAATTTATGGTCGAATATGGATCAGGAAAATAAAAATCCGTGGGTGCCTGATCCGACCCGAGGTTATATTATATAAATATTAAAAAATATAGATACCTTATCATAATTTTATTAAAAGTATATGGACCGGATGTCTATTATCTCGTCCGCATACTTTCTAGAATTAACCAGTCGTCCGCTTTATCCTTTGGTACTTCCACTTGGTCGTCTACTTCACCTTTTACTTTTTATTTTGACTTTTTTTAATTCATAACTAATTTTATTACAAATACACCTTGGAAGACCATTAGTATATATTGTCAATAGTTTGTTAATCATCAAAACCAAAATGAATTGAGATTATAGTGTCATCAATTTGTCTATAAGCTTTCAATTAGTAATATGAATTAGTGGACATTTATGATTGTTTGGGGAATTAGAGAAGCTAGGAGAATTTAGGAAGACTTTGGTATATAATTTTGTGTTCTAACCATTACAAATTTCAATTCAAAAAAAAAAGTAGGGGTGGGTTGGGTACCCTGTGAACCGACTCTATTTTTCGAGTACCCAAGGGCATTAGGGTTGAGTTAGGGTCAAACAATTGCTGATCCGACAAATTAGAGTCGAGTCAGCCAAATCCCTTTAGGGTTTTAGGGGCGAGTACTCGACCCGTGCCCACTCCTGTCTTAAGAGATCAAAAGTAGGGCTAATCTCAAAATATACCCCTAACGTTTGGTCGAACTTGCGCTTTACTCCCTAACTTTTAATTCCTTTCACTTTATCTCCAATCTCAATCTAACTCACCAACTTAATATTTAAAATATTATGAATTAACAAAAATACCATCTCTTAAATAATTTTTTTTCAAATTATCAATACTTTCCATCAGTGACCATAAAATGAAAAAAAATATATATATATTATATATATTGAAATTCATTTTGTTCTAAACTCCTAAACAACACATTTTTTTTTAATGTTTTTTTCTTTTCCTTTTTGTCCAAAATTCCTAGAACTAGTCATAAAACTTAATATCCTTACGCTAAAAATGTCAAGATCCTTTTGCTAAAAAATATAAAGAAAAATATATTTTTCACTTTACTATTTGTATTTTTCAGGGACAAGTTATTAAATAATTGGACCTTCAAAATTCTTATAATGTTTATCAAACACAAATTTTTGACAAGCTTTTAGTGTATGATAAGAATTTAAAGCCTATCAAATAAATTTAGGAGCGATAAGTTTTTGAAAGTTTTTGAAAAATTTCTTTCTTTTTCAACTATAAAGTTGTAAAGATAAAAGTCAAAAAGAAATTGTAACTTGAAAAATTATTTAGAAGGTGGCATTTTTATCAATTTATAATATTTTAAATATTAAATTGATGATGTGGACTAAAATGAAGGATAAAGTGAAAAAATTAAAAGTTAAAAGGTAAACTGCAACTTTGATCAAACGTTGAGGAGAGTTTTTGGAATTAACCCTCAAAAGTATTACACTCCAAATTTTTGCAACCAAAAAAAGTCAACGATCCATCAAAATATTAGCAAAAATGAAGGCGTACTTTCTTTCTCTTGGGTAAGTTGGCATCACAGAGGACAAACAACGCCGTAGACTTAACCAGGGTTAGTTTGAGACAAACTTGACCACACACTTCAATTCTTCAATTCGAGTCGAGACAACACTTGCGCTGTTAAGCAGTAGTATAGCAAACTGAGCAGTAGTAGATCCATCTATTCCTTTTTCTCTGGATTCTGTTGAACTGAAGGCGAAGTGGGGTTGAGGAGCTCAGCAATGTCGCCCAGGTCAATTAAAGTCTTGGCCTTTACAGCATTTCTTTGGGTCTGGGCTGCGTCATTGCTGGTCAGTGAAGCTTCGGTGCATAAATATGCCGGAGAAAAGTTCGGCATCAAAGGCAATGCTTTTGTCGTCCATGGTGGTAGTGAGGGAATCTACTCTTCTATCCCTAGTCGAAATCTGTCTTCTACTTCTTCCAATGCCGATTCTTTTATACGGTACCTTTTCCTGCTTCCCTTTCTTTCTCCAAGAACGTTTGCTGTTTGCTTCTGACTTAGATCTTAACTTTTAATTTGACTGAGAATTAGTCAATTGTGGTGGTCAACTAGATGTGATATAATTTGTGGAGATCTATTGAGAAACGACGAAAGAAAACTTTTGCTGCATCTAGATTGATTATTGATAAATTTCTTCTATGTCTTTGTTTTTTCTTTTTTATGTAGAAGCAATTTTAAGTTTCTCCAGATATTGATTTGAGTGTTTGAGTCTGATGGAACAACTTTAGTTGGATCTCATTTTTTCTGGGCTTTAAACTTTGAGGATCTTAACATGATGGAGGCAGAATTTATGAGGTGCTATGTAGTAATGATTTCTTGAACTAAGATGTTTCTTTTATTTATTTACTCTGTTGAATATTGCTGAGAAGGAGTGAAATTTTCAGACGAAAGGTAGTCAACTAATCACGATTCTGTGGATGACCTGGAAACCAGGGAATTATCCATCTTCAACCCTTGTTTAGATTGCGTTTCTGAATCCCATTATTGTTGCTTTGGCACACCGATCTGATCAAGTGTTCATTTGATTAGTAGAGACAAACAATAAAGTTAGGTCAAAACTCGATGCTGTAATGTCTTGTCTGCAGCAAGGTGGATTGGTAGTTGCAAAATTGGCTTTTTATGATATTTTGCTATTATTTTTTAATTTTGTTATTCTTTTTGATAAGTTTACTTCTGTTATTGAATCTCAAAGAAAATGCATTGCAATAAACGGGGATGACCAATCAATTTTCTCCGCAAGAATAATAAGTTTTTTACCCACAAATAATAGTAGATGATGTGATATCTCACATCGGTGGAAGAAAGAAAAAATGAATAGTATATAACATCCTACGTTTGGGCTAGTAAATAACTTGGTTTAAGCATTTTGAGCCTGTGGTTTAAAGCTCAAAAGTTATTGGGCCAACCCAGACGCGGGATGTTACAGATGAATTCTCTGTAAATCATCTGGTTTATTTCAACTCTAAAGGTCTTCCATGCACTCAGAATTGGTTTTGTCAAATATGTTTCCTTTCTTAACCCTTGCCTTATGGTTTATATGGCAACTTCATTGATTTCTTTCAGTTATTTATCTGCTTTTAGGACTTAAAAGCAATGACTTACCGTCGCTTTCCTCTGATAACAGTTTTGAGAAGATCATATTCAGGAGGCCCAACGAATTTTCAAACTTCACTTCATGGCCAATTCATGCAGTTATTTTTGAGGTTGATGACAGGGAGACAATCGGAGGCTCAGCCTATGGCGGCCAAAGAGCTGTATGTTGCACATCAGATCTTGCAAAACTTGGAGTGTGTAAACAAGGAGACATCATTCATCGCCCATCGACCATTAATCTTGGTTGGCCTCAAGTGTTTGATGTCTCATTTAAAGCTGATGAGCTAGATGCAACTCTGCATCCAAGTTCCATACAAGTTACAAAAACTGGGATGTACAATCTGTATTTCATCCATTGTGATCTTAATCTCAAAGAAGTGACTGTAGAAGGAGAAACTATATGGAAAAACCCTACCGGTTATCTGCCTGGCAGAATGGCCCCATTCGTGAATTTCTATGGCTTCTTATCTCTTGCATTTGTTGTGCTTGGGATATTCTGGTTTTCTCAATACGCAAGATTCTGGAGAGAAGTTTTGACATTGCAAAACTGTATCACACTGGTGATCACATTGGGTATGTTCGAGGTGGCCTTATGGTACTTTGACTATGCAAAATTCAATGAAACTGGAATCAGGCCAATTGGAATAACTGTATGGGCTGTCACCTTTGGCACTGTGAAACGTACAGTTTCACGTCTTATCATTTTGATGGTGTCAATGGGTTATGGTGTGGTCAGACCAACTTTAGGTGGCCTTACATCTAAGGTCCTCATGCTTGGAGGGACCTTCTTTATTGCATCTGAAGTCCTTGAGTTGGTAGAAAATGTTGGTGCCATAAGTGATCTTTCAGGGAATGCAAGACTCTTTTTTGATCTTCCTGTTGCGGTATTGGATGCTTTCTTCATTCTCTGGATATTTACCTCTCTGTCTGCAACTCTTAATAAGCTTCAGGTAATTTCTTACAGTTCATGGATTCATGTAATTTTAATTCTGTTTGGGAATCCATTGCAAAGTGATAATACTTTTGTGGGATGATTGTTTTATAGCTGCTGCATATTTTTTATTGTATTGTAAATGAGCAGATTTTTGTAACTGCTGCATGTTTGTTAGTTGATCTGTCTTCAATACATTGCATAACTTGCTAATCAACTCATTGCTGTAACATACTAATTTGCTTGTGATGAATGCCTGAATTTACTTGTGATATTTGACTACTATGACATATTTTATATATAGAGATCTGTTATGATTTCGTCAAAACAAGATCGAGCATTCCTTTAAGAGAATGAGGAAGATTTTTTTAGTTTTTAAAAATGCATTAATAGATATCTCGTTGAAGATATTAGCTTTCAACTTCTGAATTCTACTTTCTGGTGCGTAATTTGTTAAGTTACTACTTCACCAACTCTATGAGATTGGAGAAAACTACTAATTTGTTTATTATCACACACACACACAGACAGAGAGAACTTTTGGAAGAGTGGAAATGGATAACAGTTGAGCTCCATGAGGCACGAGATAATGAGAATCAATATTCTATTCTGGTTGGAGCTAAATGGATGAGAACATAAGATAGCTATTCCATTTATCCGTGCTTGACCTTTGATTTTCTGATCCAGCTCGAACATTTTGTCTTCGATTCAGTTGAGATCCAAGTTAAGTATTTTCTTGACTGATGTTCTCTGACAGGCACGGCGAATGCTGGCGAAGCTTGATATTTATCGGAAGTTCACAAATGCATTGGCTGTAACAGTTATTGTGTCTGTTGGCTGGATATGTTATGAGGTATTTTTCTTTTCTTTGGTAGACAAAATACAACTGATTGCCTAATGATTTCCCTTATAATATCAATGCGTGCAGCAAAATCGAATTTTGGACTGGAAACAATGAGCACCAGATAAAGTTTGCCAAACTGTCTATCCTAAAATCCTTACTCGCTGCAGTTAAACTAGTTACTAAAATTATTTAGCATTGGTTCCTGTGTGACTATGAAATGGAAGAGAAATCATCTTGTACTTCCTTATAGCTTCTATAGAATTGGTACCCTGAGATCCCATAATAGCTCAGGCCTCATGTTTTTCAGAAGTAGTAGACTGACGGCCATTTTGAATTCAGCTTATGAAGTTATATGATTAATTTTAATCATGAACTGATGGACAAGAATTTGCTCGACTGTTGACACTTTCAACATTTGTCTTGGGGCGAGGAAGGGGGAGCGGAAGCGAGGGGGGAAGTGTGAACATCAAAATCCACAGAAATGAAATGGAGGGAGAAGAGAAAATGAGATGAAGCAATCCTTCCCCCATGTTACCCCCCCCCCCCCCCCCCCCCCATTTACTTACTTCGTGTTACTGTTTTTGTGATGTACTTATCTTTTGCAGCTTTACTTCAAGTCAAGTGATGTATACAATGAGCACTGGCAAAACGCATGGATCATTCCAGCTTTCTGGCAAGTCTTGTCCTTCTGTCTCCTTTGTGTTATCTGTGCTCTTTGGGCACCATCCCAAAACTCAATGAGGTAAATACCTGGCCTTCTCGTCTTGATTCCATATTCTTGGTACCTTGCTTGTTTCAGCTGTGTTAAGCTGTAGCAATTGTGATAAACATGCCAACAACAAAATCCACACGGCAACTACTTCGCCATCTTACCTTTAAATTTGATTTGATGAGTGGAATGCTGCTTTTGACTACACCTTCAACCAAACCCATACTAGTATTTGTTACCAAAATGAGAAATAGTAAAACAAGCAAAAAAACCAAGGCTGGGTGGGGAAAAGAGCACAAGGTTTTGGTTTGTACAGTAATTAAATACTGTAAATGATATCTGAATCTGAATTTTGAGTAAGAAAGAGTTTTGCTAATCTTTGTCATCTTTTCACTTCTGTATACCCTCTTTTGCCCAACTACAGAAAAGATTTGAATTCACTTTTTCTCATTGAATATTCTTGTTAATGTAATTGAAGGTATGCCTACTCTGATGATGGAAGCGAGGAGTTTGACAAAGATGATTCTTTGACACTCATAAAACCTTCCTATGTTCCTCTGAAGGATGCGAGAAGTACACCTGAAGTCAGACCAGTACAAGGCGGCAACGGGTTATCAAATGGAGATTTGGAAGAAGATAAAACAGAGTAAATGTCGCATGCCTCGCTGTTTTCTTGAAGAAGAGATACTCTGCCCTTCATGATCCTTTATAAGAATTGTGTAAACATAAACTGCGTTATGATAGGTATGATAGATGGTTCAGTCCTTCCATGTATTTATTTATTTATTTTGACCTTGATTCGCCTTTTTCTCGCATCAATCTTGTTCCTATAAAATTTGTCTGATTAAATTTTGCCACACAGAGAATTAGCGGGCTAGTATCACGTCTTGTAACTCTATTGAGCTGTCTTTATTTAATTTTAGCATTTTCTTCCAGAAGAATAAAAAAAATTGATCGAAATGTTCGTTCGACTGGTTTGGGCTATATGTCATAATATTCTGATTCTGTCCATCTTTAAGTTCTTTGATGAGGCAACTACCAGAGCAGGCACGGATGGCTGCTCACTAAGTAGTACTCCATTTAGCAATACATAATCATGGTCGTGACTGACAACTGCCAGTAGCAGCATGCTAGTCAAAAGATTAAAAAACATAGGATTTAAAATTAAAAAATATACGCTGTTGGTAAAACAAAGAGACCATGATGGTTTACAAATCTAGAAATGCACTAAAAAGAGGAAGGAAATTTCTGAAATTTCCTTCCTTCAATCCATGAAAGTTCTGAAAGAAAACTAAAAAGAGGAAGGAGGGGGAGGAAAAGACTCAAAAGCCCCAGCCACCTTGAGCAGAGAATTTCTGGGTAAAAAGCCTAGGGAGGACAACAGGAGAGAAATCAGAACACGGGCATTCATTTTATCTCCTCCTTGGGATGTCTCCCACAAATAAATTCCAGAGAGCATTCTCAATATCTAAAACAGAATACTTGATATAGTTCTCTGGCTGCTTCCCACTCTCAATGTGGATCTGGAAACTATCAAGAAATGATCTATAAGCAGGTATCAACTTCCCCGACACGAAAATGAGGAGCTCCTCCCGAAGTTGGCATGCGGAACCAATTTCCCGCACACCACCTCAAACCTAGCTTTGACGTTTTTGAACCTCCTCCTCGGAACGGTCTTAGACTCACCAGATGAAAATGTTCCCTTGACCCATATCCCCTCCTCCCTCTCCCCAGTTGACTTAAGGTAATTCATTGCGGCCAGCCTGATTTTGCCTTTCAACTTCCTCAAACAATCATCATCTTCAATAGCTTCTCTCAACTCCTCTGATCCATCAATCTTTTGGAACATATAATGAACATTGTTCAGCATGAACAAATGAGCCAAAGAAGCATTTTTCTCATATAGCTTGGACTTATCCTCCAATTTGAATAGCAAAATGGCAAGTATCAAATTCAAATGAAGTGCCAATGCAGACTTCCCCTCTAGTGCCACAAAGTCCGTATTGAGATCACCAGAAATATTCTCCAATTCCAATGATGCAGGCTTGGAAACTATCAATTCAACTAAAAGCCGCTTATACGACGCGATCAATTTCATATAATTCATCACATACCTATTTAGCGGATGGATCTGCCCTCCTGGCATTGGTTTCTTGGATATCTCGTGAAACAATGATTTCTCAAAACCCAATAGAATCCCTCGTCCCATCTCAGCTAATTTTGATAATGTCCTGATTGCCTGCACACGAATTGACTCCAAGTACCTGCCTTCAAAAGTAATCTCAATGGCCGGCAATAAGCTGGATAAAGCTTCGTAAAGATCCAGTACTCTAAACAACCTTTCCACAGATTGGCAGCTAGCAGTACTAACAACTTCAACAAAACTAAAGAGCCGAGTAGCCGGTCCCATAACAGTCTCCAAGAAGCAAGCTTCATACACTGCCGCGGTACCTACTGACAGACCCTGGAAGATCCGATCAAGAAGCATTTTCTCATTGGCAAACAGGGTATCAAAGCATACACTTGCAGCTTGAATCCAGCGTTTGATCTTCTTCTCCAGACTGTCCCACTCTAGCATCTTGACTTGTCGGGCGGTTAGTATTTCTGTTCCCAGCTTCAGCAAGATCGCGTCCATCATAGGACTCCGCGTGCTGCAATAGGCCTGCACACACTCCTGCGTGGATCCAGAAGCGATCATGCGCTCAGCTATGCAACGGAGATAATGAATTGGCTCTGATTGTACCGGAATAACAGCAAGCTCAGGGATGCTAATAATACAAGGGAAATTCAACTTTTGGAGACTGCGATTGTTGCCCATGTCTTGATTTTCTTTTGACAAAATGTGTTCTTCAGCAGAAGCATCCGAATTTTCAGTCGCAGAAATGTGGGTGCTGATACTAAAGCTCAAACGAGACGGTGTTGAGCAGCTGGAGTCCGTGAATGATTCATTCTCAGTGAAATTGGATTTGGAGCAGGTGTAGGCCACTAAAATGTAACGAAACTCGTCCTTCAGCCGAGCCATCGCGATCGCGATCGTGCCCGCGCCATCGGCTTCGCGCAAAGTGGAACCACCCGTTGACTGCTGGATTTGGTCAAACTCTCGCAAGTAGTGACCAATCCCCTCGAAGAACATACTATCTATGTCTTCATCCCGGGAGGCCATAGAATTTGAACCCAAAAAGCAGAGTCTTTTCTTTTAATACTATTCTCTCTGCTTAATCAAAACCTAAGATATTTAAGGTATCTGTCCGATCCAAAGCAAAAGGAGTACTGTCGTATTGAAAAAAAAAAAAAAAGAAACAATTTTTTTAAGTCCACCAAAATTTGATTGCCAGAGTCTTTGCTGTGAAGGTGAAACATCAAAACCTTGAAAATAAATGGGAACACATGAAATTATTAATAGAAGCGAAAAAGCCTCTTCCCTTCTCTTCGAAATTCTTTCTGAAAGTGCTAAGAAGAAGCCTACCGCCGAGCAATGTTGACCTGAACTTCACAAGACCGTTGTTGTTCACGCTTCTTCTTCTTTTCTTTCTTTCTTTTTAAATTATATTTTTATCTGTAATATTTGTAAAAGTGGAACGACGAATAGAAAAAGGGGGAAATGCTAACGAGTGAGATTTGTACCATCGGTTCAAAGAGTATTTGTTTACTCATGATTCATAACTTGGGGTGATAATTGAAGAATTCTTATCATTTTCCGAAAATTCAGCCTTTTGTCCATATTTTAAATAGTTAAATGTTTTGAAAATAAATTCGTTTGGTTTAATGGATGCAATGAATGATATCACAAATGATGACTATTTCTACTTAAATCAAAACAGTAGATTATACAAATTTTTACTCTTAAAATTTTAATATCTAAAAAAATTAAATTCTAGGCAAAAGGAACAATTCTGAAGTTTATTTGCACATAACGTATGAGATATTTTGAAAATCATGAATTGCACTGTACTGACAAAGTGACAATAGAATTCTGAAATTTACTACCATATTACGTAATATAAACCTTTAAGGTAGACTCAAAAAAGGTTTACAAAACATTCTATACTCTGTTCCTGAGTCTACCAAGGTTACAGGGGAAGCTGGAAAGACACATAAATCAAGCTGGATAATACACATATCAACATACCTCTGGAAGTCCTGCAAAAATTCTTTTAACAGTTACACTTAGCAACATAATTTTTACCTCGGTTAGTGTGCCTACAAATCTCAACTCAACTTGCATTGCGCTCATATGAGTGGCAAAGGTCATATTTCAATCCACTTAGCTAGGCTGCGGTACAAGTTTCATAGTAGTAAATAATCCAGCAAGAATTCTACGAGGTCTTGTTGAACCCAGTTTTGGCAGTGATTGCCATCCCACATTTGAACCAGAAACAAGTCCCAAAGGCCAGAAGGAAAACAAAGATTGACATCCCTCTTATAGCAGATGCCCCACATTTTACCTAAATGTCCTAACCAGTGATGTTCCAATTCATAGCAAAGCGTAAAAAGTTTTCGGCACAACAGTACTGATGACAAGTTTACAACAAATGTTAACCCCGCAAAGGAAAAAATAAATAAATAAATAAATAAATAACGGTTTCCAGAAGATACACGGTACAGAGAAACAATAAAATACTCATAGAATAAGTCCATGAAATTGCCAATGCCAATCAATGTAAAGTTTGAAAAGAGACCACAAACCCAATTTTTTAGCACCACAAGTAGCTATACATATCTATCAAAAGAAGAGCAACAACTCGAATACATCAGAATTCAAGCTAACAACTGAATTAAGGACGAGAACACCAAAATAATATTGTGAAGTTAATTAATTTCACTAAAAAAGACATGTTTATTTTCATTATCACAATAAGCTGAATATTTCTCAGCTTCTATAGCGCTCCGTATGGCAGGCAAATATTATCAGATAATTCTTATAGTGATGTTAAATTTTGAAGGTCATCAAAGTGATTTGGGCTCGGTTTCTGCTCTAAAATCATACTTGCATGAGAAAATCTTCAAAAATAAGTTACAGCAATTCCTTATGAACAAATGAAGCCATCTAAAAACTTAAAAAAGAAACACAAACAACACCATGCTTACACAGCTGAAGCGTTCAGGCAGAGGTTTAATGGATATTCTGGAGAGTACAGCTGGTAGTCAATCTCACCTGCCGTTCACAGAAAATTAAGACTGGACCTTTCTAAACCATGTGAGAGCCCACCAAATATAAGAATAACCAGAACCTCGAACCCAAGCACTCCACAAAAAATTCAAAGAATAGTGTTCCTAGATTCTAAAGGGTGTACTCGTGCACTTGCTATCACTGAGATCTCCTCCTCAAGTGCTGAGACATTGCGTATCCCTCGAAGAAATCCAAGACCGCATTCTCAAGATCCTCCACAGAGTATTTGATATAGTTCTCTGGATGCCTCCCACTCTCAATATGGCTCCTAAATCGTCCAAGAAATGATCGATAAGCAGGTATCAACTTCTCTGATATTGAAATTCGAAGTTCCTCTCGAAGTTGAATATCCGGAATAAGCCATGTGGCCTGAGTCCTGTGAACCTCCTCAAACATGGCATTAAAGGTCTTAAACCTCTCTCTCAGAGCACTCTTAGACACACCAGACGAAAAACTTCCACTCACATGTAAGCCCTCATCCCTCAAACAATACAACACTCTTACCCAAGTTGATCTCTGGTAATTAGTAGCTGACTGCCTAAATTTCCCTGTCAGTTTCCGCAAATAATCATCACCAATCATTTCCCTCAACTCAGGTGACCCTTTAATTTTCTGAACAATATAATGAACGTTATTCATCATAAACAAATGAGACAAAGATGCATCCTTATAATGCTTAGACTTGCCATCCAAGTTGAATTGCAAAATCACAATAATCCAAATCAAATGAAGTGCCAATGGGGTCTTCCCCTCAAAGTCTGTCAAATCCATGTCCGGGGTGTTAGGATCCCCTGAATACCTCGACCCCGTGGACGGCTTTGACACAATCAATTCAATCAAAGTCGGCTTATAATCCGAAATCAAACTTATGTAATTCATCACGTACCTAGTTAGAGGATGAATTGTCCCTCCAGGGACAGGAACCTTAGATGGCTCGCGAAGCACAGCATTCTCAAACTCCGATAATATGCCTCTTGCAGCCTCAGCTAACCGGGACAATATCTCCACTGCCTGCACCCTAATGGATTCAGAAGATTTGGACTCGAAAACAACCTCAATATCAGGCAATAAGTCGGATAAAGCATCATGAAGATCCAATATCTTAAACAATTTCTCAGGCGATCGCCTACTAATACTAATAGCTTCAGCAAAATTAAATAACTGCACGGCTGGACCTTTAATAGTCTCCATGAAGCAAGCATCATCAGCAGCCGTCCCAAAACCTTCGAAGATTAGTTCACAGAGCTTTTTCTCACTAGCAAATAATATCCTAATACAAACTTTGGCGGCCCGTATCCATCTTCTGATCTTTGTCTCCAGACTTTCCCATTGCAGCCTCTGGATATCCCCGATGCTCAGCTTCTCAATCCCCAGTTGCCGAAAACTGGCGTCCACGGCAGATTTCCGTACACTGCCATACACCTGAATACACTCCCGCAGATATCCAGCTGCTATCATCCTCTCGGCTATGCTCCGGAGGTCGTAGATGGCATCCGATGGTATCAGATCAATTTCGCGGATGCTGCTGGTGGATCTGTAGCTGCTGGTTCCGCTTTCTTGGTGATCAAATTCTTTCCGGGGAGTTTCGGAACAGTAAGCTGAGCTGTTTTCGCTGAATTCGTCTTCTTCCGGCAAGTTCAAGTGGATTTCACTGCTGCTAGTTCTCGAGCTACCGGGGTAGAATGAAGAAGTGCTCGGATCGGTCAAAGTCTCAGCTTCTATTGAAGAAGTGTGAGCAAGAAGAATATTGCGAAACTCATCTTCCAGCCGAGCCATGGCGATCTGGATCGCGTTGTTGGCCTCGTCGGAGATGGTGGCGGACTCCATTGACCGCTGGATTTCATCCACGGCCTGCAGATATTTATCGATCTCGTAGCGATCGCCGTCGAAGATCATACGCTCCGGGGCGTCCTCGGAAGCAGTGGAGTCCCAGCGGAGGATGATTTTCTCGGCAGACTCATAAGCGACGGCGTCGTTTTCCGGCGGTTCCATGGGAGAGGGTACAATTGGAAATAAAGGACAATAGGGAAAGAGAAGGTTATGTCGAGTCGAGCTTGGGTTTTTTTTTTTTTTTTTTGGGTGTAGAATCGATTCCACTCAAAGAGTCAGAAAGATAGACTTAAGAGAGAAATCGCAAATTGGCCATCCTCCTCAACGAACAATAATGCAAATCCTCAAAATGCTGATGCTGGGCTGATTATTATTATTATTATTATTTTATTCATTCATTTTGTTGTAAGTATAGTGTGAATGTTTTTTATATTTTGGGATGAGGGTTTTAAAAGTCGCACAAATTTTTTGTCCGAATTCGGAGACTGCTGTAGTAGTAAGATGGTCACATGAACCGAAATTCTACTAATTCCCATGGTTATAAGGGGTTTAACATTAAGATGGCCCTTCATATGCCAACCGCCAAGGAGATATTGAAGTAATTTATTTTTTTCTAATCTACTTAATTGTTGGTTGAGTCATGTGGTCTTGCTTTTTCTTTCTTTTGTTAGTGCTGGTAGAAAGGTAAAAGTATAAGGAAAATTTTCTTTTGGTTAGCCGTTTTATGGCAATGTTAATGTATATATGTATATATTTTTTATAACAGTGTACGTGTGATAATAATGTAATAAAAAAAATGTAATCAAAGAACATGTCAAGAAAAGTGATTCTTTTTTTTTTTTTTTTTTTTGAAAAAATGTCAAAACCACTAACCATGTAATAATATAGAGTCTAAATGTTTTTCTTTTTTTTTTTTTTTTGGTTGTATTTTCTAGTACTCCTAAGAAAACCTTGTGCAAATTGCAAGAATAAGGATGAAAGTTTAATAGATGTTTATTCATTAGTTAATAAAAAAAGCACCATTCCTTACATTATTTATAGTATTTGTAAACATATCCATATCACAAAGCTCCTTTTGGGAGGGTGACTGCATTATAAACATTGTTTTGAGGAAGGCTGAAAAAGAAGTCAATATGCTGAAATTTGAACATTCAACGTTATGTTTTAAAAACCATTTCCTTTTGTTGCAAGTTCCCAGCATGATCATCAGTTGATCATCAGCTGAAAAGTTTGAAGACTTATACTTTCCACTTTCCAATCCAAACATTTTGTATTCTCGGATGTATTGTACTCGGGAGTAAGGCAAATTGGTGCAGAGTAGACGTAGGCTATCTTGATTCTTGGGACATTCCAAGTCAAGTTTTGGAAAAGCTAAAATTTTGCATTCTACTTCCAAGAAGGTTATGATGAATTATTTGGGTAGTGTTTCGGAGAAACTTGCAATGTTCTCTTATTCCATATATGTTAAAGTAACACATAAATCCTTATGTATTCACTGACTCCATGCACTTTAATTAATAACATGCAAAATACAATCAATTAGGGAAAGAAAGCGCATACTTCTTTGATTTTTAATATTTGATAATGCAACGTAAAGGCTGGTAAAAATACTTGAATTAATTGATGAAAAAAGAAAGTCAATCATTTTGGACTGGTAAAAATTATACTATAACTTTTACAATTTTTAAGGGTGGTGTGCGATTTTACATAATGAAACAGCACAAAACTTACAAAATCATATTTGAAATCTAAGAACTAACATAAGGAACGAATAGATGGTCGAGCGATTAGAACTCTACGGCTTTACCCCAGATTTTGAGGGGTTTGAATCTTACCTACACCATTATAGTATAAGTTGATCAAAAAAAAAAAAAGAAAACTAACATAAAAGGACAATAATTTCATTGATCCTTCTCGCAGCAAGATTTTTAAAAAAGCACATTAAGAAAGAAATTAGAAACTAATCAGTTAATTGACAAATTATTGATTCGTGCGAGAAAAGATATTAAGCAAGTGTTTTTCTAACCTTCTCTGATGTGGCCAGGCTAGCTAGGCAATATTACCAACAATAAACTAATAAAAAGGCCAACTAAGCAAAAACACAGAGCAAACTTAGATTATTGTTCCCGATTTAAATCCATGAATTTAACGAAGTCAACTTCTCTACTGCATAAACAGCCCGACATTCACGTGCATGCATGCATCCTTGCACGGACGCATATAATCTAAATCTACATAAATAAATAAATAACACTTTCTAAAAGCTGAAACGATATTTTTATCTGATTTTCTGTGCAGAAAGGGGTAGTCATTCTGTTTTTCTTTTTTTCTTTTTTTTTGGGGTAAGAATTCGTTTTTCAACCAGTAACTCTTATGTTGCCTCCCCATATATTCCCCCAGTCTCAAAGGTTGGTGCAGCAATGGATGCATATGTAGATTATATCGTGGTCAACAAAGCCAAGAAAATATATTTGCCTATCAGAATTTGCACGGGTGGCACCTAAAGTTACAACTTTTAGTTTGCTATCCTACAAATTGAAAAGGTAAAATTTACAGGGTTCGAACCATGAATTGTGAGTTATTATGCTATTAGGCTGTACAGATAATAATTTATTGATTTCTGTTGTCTTTTTTTTAATCTTGGAGAAAGGCCAATAAACTTTGTTTATTCTTTCCAAATTGTCTTGGTTCTACGCTTTTGATGGCTAGATTAAAATGTTTGTTGGAAGCAGTGATTAAGTTGAAATATTATATTCATTTTGCATGCAAAATTAGACTCCACGGTTGGTGGGTGTTGGCCATGTTAGGAGCCCTATATGTGTTACGTAATAATTCCATTCTTTCTCCAGCTGTAATGACATAGTATATCACGTCACTGTGCCCTATAACCTCGAAGAATGGCTGATTAATTAATGCGTTTAAAACTTCAAAACTGTCATTTGAGATAAGAATTGGAATTCTCAATGGGCTTGATCTTAATCAGGTTCGGAAATCAGCTGTAGAAGATGGGTTTACTTTCTTCGTTTCTGGCCCTCACTCGTGATAAAAAAAAAAAAATAAGCCTAGTGTGAATCAAATAACTGCTGTCAACATTAAGAAAATAAATGCCCAGGAATACTCAGAACCACTCGTACGCTCAATCGTCAGTTTCGTCAGTCATTTGAAATACTAAAATAACATTGAGCCAATTCGTGCGTACATGCACTTTTGCACAATTAGCTGTCATGCTGTAAATAAATTAAAAAGTAACTTCTTTCTAATTCTGTAATTAATTAAGCAACATTGACGTGACTATGAAAGGCAAGAAATGGGGTAGGGAATGGAGAAAGAAACATTGTTTTAGAATCGGAACAAAATGTTCTAACTAATTAGTGTTAGGACTACTTGTTGGGACTTATTTGTAAATAGCATGACTGATAGATCCTCTTGTCCTTTAATTGTTACGAAAAAGTAAAAACAGACCCTGTTCTCCTCGGCTCCTTGCCAATCCAAAATAAGATATTTCCAAACATTAGTGGGTTTTTACTTTGCTCTTTCTCATTCATCTTCTTCATGGCCAGCTGATATCTTTGGCTATTACCTTTCAAGTTGCTTGCCTCGCCCCAACATTCCATTCCACAAATTACAAAACAGATAAGTAGACAAAAAATATAGGCAAAAAGTGGAAATTGACCAAGGAAGGATCAAATACTTATGGTCACTTGTATATATGCAAGAAAAAGGTGTATGTAATTGGACTATATGTCAGCTTGCAACAACGAGTAGACTGTCTATTTTAACTTAATTCAGTCACAAGCTTAGATGCTTCTTGTTATATTCCTACTTACCATGTTATCTGCTGTCCAAATCCTAAGTACTTGATTGATCTTTCTGTATGCGTCGAAAAATTAATGGTAGAAATCTACCATTCACTCGTCCAATTGAGTGCTGTTGATTTTTCATCGACATCCTGTTTCCTTCCATTGCAAGATCCATCTGCTCATATGATTTCATCTCATTCCAAAACGCAAATGTTGAGGGTGTTGATAATTATGCTTGTGTGATGCTAATTAAGATGTGTCGAAGGCAATACTGTCTGTATGTAGTCCAATGTACTAATTTGTATCCACTAATGCTGTTGCGGTAATGGTCATCATAACCTTGCATTTAGTCCTTGAAATTGGGATGCATTGACCGATTCTGCATATCCATCTCTTAATGAAGGTAGTTCATGAAATGATCTACCTTTCTGATATCCATCTATTCGAATGTTAGTTCATGAAATGATCTGCCTCTCTGATATCCATCTATTAGAATGTTCTCTATTCTCCTAATGGCTTCTCTAATATCCAGCCGCTGCTCACGGTTATTTTCTGTACAATTTGCACCAAGGTGGAGAAGAAGTTCCACCTTACCCAGGTAATTTCTTGGGCTTGCGATCTCTGGATCAAATAACTCTGCCTCTCTTCCTTCAGCTATTGCTGATTTCGTCCATTGCACTTCATCAGTCCCTCCCGCACCACTATTTAGGTATTGGGTTGGAAACTTGCCTGTAATGAGCTCAAGAATAATTATTCCAAGACAATAAACATCGTATATGGGAGAAACCTGCTGATGTTGTACCACCTCGGCGACTTGTATGCAAAAAGGGACTGTCTTGCCTGACCGCTGACAAATCAAACAACAGTATCTGTAATCCGCTAGTATTGGCTCATAATCAAGGCTCAGAAGGACGGTGCTTGATTTCAAATTACCGGGAGGCACCCCAAAGCCAGGAAGTTCAGTGTGAAGATAGCGCAAACCCCGGGCTATACCTTCAATTATCTTGAGATGTGTGGCTGGCTAATTGAGCTCAGCATGGGAGGGTCCCTGATCCGCTGGAGAATGGATTTAATGAGGAAAATGATTATTTAGTGAATTTCACGATACAGGGAAGTGGGAATCAAATTAAGGTGTAAAATAAGGAATAACATATAATAAGATGAAAATACATTATCAGAAAATAGTGTGAGCTGCAGGGAGAAATGTTCATACCATGCAACTGGTGGAGTAAACTTTCCCCTAAGAATGTATTCATAAACCAACAGTTTTCTATCGTTACGGACATGACAAGCCAGTGGTGTCAAGATATTTTTGTGTTTCAATCTTCCAAAACGCCAGACCTCAGCATCAAAACCATCTTTTCCAATTTGGTTCATCTCTTTTATCCTCTTCACCACCACTGCCAAATCATTAGACACCAATGCCTTGTATGTAGATCCAAATGTTCCATTTCCATTTTCCAAGCACCTCTGCTGCTGCCTTCATCAAATCTCCCAATCCAAATTCACCTTTCTCATCGCTAACCATAACGATATCCCCAAAACGAATTGATCCTTTGCAACTTGAGCCAATTATTTCACGGCTTGCACTCGATTCCTTTTTACTTGCACTTGATATTTGTCCTCCAACAGCCTCATCAAAATTCTCTTGCTCCATTGTATCAGATTCTCTTTCTTGTCTATGCCTGAGCACACATATCCCAAAACCCATTAGCAGAAGCACGACACTTGATGCTATCAGGAACCCGTAAGAGACCATTCTTGAATTATAATCAATGTTAACGCCACTTGGCTCTGTTGTGACCATGGTTTAAAGTCGCGGTCGCGGTCGCGGTTGCGGCTCGTACCGTTCCACTCGGACTCGGCATATCGGTCGCGGTCTCGGCGAGACACATATTTTAAAATAATTTTTATTTTAAAAATTATAGATAATAATTCAAAATACAAAAAAATTTTGCTAAACAAAAATAACTAAAAAAATTAATAAAGAAAATCTTTAAAATATACTATTTTTACCGATATAAAAATAAGTATATATCTTTTAAACATTCAACACAATGCTATCACAAACAAAATCAAAATAATGTAAACTTAATTTTAAAAATAATAATTGTAGAAGTAAATGAAAAAATAGTAAGAAGACTTAATTTTTTCATGACATGTTCACGCGTTATAATTGTCTCCAGGGAATTGAAAATAAAATGTCAGAAGATATTTTGTGATCCATGCCTATATTATATGACTAAAAGTATTTTGTAAATTCAGTTGTTAGAAAAAAATATTAATTTTTTTATTTTTTATTTATTATTTTCCAATCTAAACTAATTTCTTTTTTCTTTTATTAATTAATGTTTTTCTTTTTTCTTTTCTTTTCTCTAATTCCCTTACCCCTCCCACGGTATTTTGCCCAACCCGGCTGTTTTGTCTCCTCCCCTCCTCTCTACTCCCCAGTCCGCCCCCCACCATTCTCAATCTCTCTATCCTCCTTGCCCACCACCCACAACCGCCCTCTCTTCTCTGTCTCTCCCTTTCTCAGCCACCGCCCTCGCCACCACCGGCACTACAACCTGCCCATCCATCTCTTTTCTCTCTCTGATCCACCATCTTCTTCCTCTTTCTCAGATCCGCCGCCTACCACCCACTATCTCTCTCCGCCCGTCGCCTCCATCTGCAAAAAATGGTACCCCCCGTCGTCTTGTGATTGTGATTTGTTGGTTTGTATAGCGGTGGCTGTGATTTGGTGTGGTTAATGGCTATGGAAGGGCTGATATGTTGGTGATTTTTGGTGGTTGGGTGGATGTTTTGGTTACTTGGGTGAAGGAAGAAGTGGATGATGGTGGCGGTGGTGGGTTTTTGGTAGTGGGTTGCTGGATGTTGAGAGGGGAGGTGTTGTTTTTCCGGTTTGGCTGAGTTGACTCGGAAGACTCGGTTGCGACTCGGCCGATTTTCTTCGATTCGGAGACAATTCGGTCCGAGTCTACCGAGTTTCGGCGAATTTACCGTCTCCGAGTAGTATCGGAACGGTATCGGACCGAAGAACTCCGTTCCGGTGATGACTCGGCCGAGTCTTTGAACCATGGTTGTGCCAGCGCAAGGAACACCCAATTTCTCCCCGCAAAGTCCAGGGTTCCCCTGAAATTAGTTTGCATTGAATCTTAACAAGCTTTGTGGAATTTCTCCATTCAAGTAATTATTTGAGAGGTCAAGTGACATCAACGTTGGCTGTTCCCAAAGGTGGACATGTGCCCATAAACCGATTTCCTTCAGGATGTAACTCAGTTAAGCGGGACAGCCGCCCCAAAGACAATGGGATCGCACCAGTAAATTTGTTACTAGAAAGCCAAAAAATTTTCAAAGATTCTATATTTTCAAAAATAATCTTGTTGAATTTTTTACCCGTGAACTGATTTCCCATCAATTAAATAGCCTTCAAAGCACCTAATCGATTAAATTCTGGAATCGGACCTGTAAATCTATTGAACTCAATGCTGAAAGGTCCGAAGTCCTGGAAGCTGCATCAGGGCATCGACATCTATAGTCCCAGATAGATTCAATTGACTAAGGCGGAGACCGGCGACGATTGCTTTATAACAGAAAACCACGGCCCACACTGTTTCCTCGGCGCAGGCAATCATCTCAGGTCTCCAAGAATCAAGAATCCCTGTATTTGTAAATGATTGTTTAAGTTTCAATTGCCTCGGAATTGGTGACTGAACTTACTATCGGCAAAAAGATCAAGAAAACAAAAAAGAAAGTGGATGGCCTAATATTATGAATAATGGCTATTTCAAAATCAACTAGAAATGCCAAGTCCACGATTGGATTTACATTTATCAGGGATGTTATTCGATTTCAATTTTTAGTTTGTGATAATATTGTTGTTTAGCTACTCCATATTTTTCCTGGTTTCTTGATGGAAGCAAAGTGGGAACGGAGCCCGAGAAGGTGGGAAACCTGGAAACTTGAGTGAGTGAGGCAGAATCATTTTTGCTGTCCTGAGACGTGACCAAATAAATGGGAAAGCCGTTTTCATCGTCGTCCTGGTCATGATAGTCCCCGCTTCACCTTCAAAGGTAAAAGTATATTTTCATTTCAGAAAAATAAAATTAAAATAAGATGGAAACTGATTGGTCCACTACCAAGAGTGCCAAGACGGTTGAAATAGGCCACATCCATCGATCACTGACGGATCAATAACTCGAAGCCCAAAATAACGTCAAGCGACCAACGAATCAACCTAATTTTATTGCGCGGAATTTATTGGACTAACAGGCATAAGTCTTAAGCCCCCATGTGTACATTTGTGGGTACTAGGCTGGAGGTAGCTTTTCAGGAAATTTATATGGCGTGGATTTTATTTTTAACACACAACTCAAATAATGTGTTAATAGAGCATCTAAATTTTAAGGAAAAACTTAAACTTACTAACTTTTTGCAATAAACAATTTTATTCTTCAATAAAATTTTATAATAGTTGGTATCTCAAGGGGAAAAAAAGAAAACAAAGAAAAATATAATGTAATTCTGACATTCAAATGTGGACTAAATACCGGACCAGTTATCTTAAATGGACTTGAATTTAGGAAACATCATACAGACCAGAGAACATCTCCAATGAGTTATTGTATTGATAGGAACCTGGAAAGCTGGGCAAATTAGAAAAGCTTACAGGGTCAAGCGAACTGACGGTGCTCAGACAACTTACCCGGAGTCTACACCACAGACTCGTGCCAATAAATATTACTTGACTAAACCTGTGGGAAGTGGTCCGGTGAGATTCAACTTGTGGTCTGGATCAATCCATGTTCGTCGAATCTTTAGCCCTTAACTTGTCAGAGCTATTTCCAGAGTTAAATTCACACGCCGTTCACATGGTTGATCATTCAATTGAAGAATACACCTTTCTCCTGACTTGGACGTGACTAGACCCGTCTCTGGGGAAAAATATAAAATATGTTACCTATATTGTCACGTGACATACTAAAATCAATAATTTATCATCATATGACGATAATAAGTCATATGTATTATTTAATGACGTGTAATTAATTCTAATACATTATGCAACACATTACGTGACGTACATAATGCACGCAATACTCACTCCCATCTCTCGTCTATTCCCCTCACCTGAGATGGGAGCTGGGAAAGTGAGAAACAAAATTCAAAGCTGTACATCAATACCGACTCCCATTTTTACCACCAACTACCAAAGACTGCACGTGCATCAATTGTTGTGCGAGTTGTCACTCAGCAGCTAAAGAAAAAGAACGAAAAAAATATGAGAAAAGAATATCTTGTTCATATCCACCAATCAAGAAAAACGTTGAGATCTGAAAACCTCGTCACATTGCAAATTGTTTTATTCCTGTGTATGATTTACATTTGGAATCCCATACTTTTGAGTTTTGTCTAGGCACATTAGTATTTTTTAGAAATGATGTACGTATTTATAATTAGTCGAATTCACTAATAGAACTCTATTAAAAGAAAATTATTAGCTTAGAATCGAAAAATATGTAGCTTTAACCAATGTTGGTCACATAATATGGTGGCAATGGCGTCTTTTTTTTTTTTTTTTTACTATTGATTTAGGCTTAAAATTTCAAGTAGTTCTTAGTTCCTTCTTAAGCTCAACAACCAACTAATGTGTCTTCTAGTGAGAAAAATTCTCTAAGTATCTCATAAAGTGTTAAGGTGACATCCGTCACTAGCTTGGCATTTTTCTTTTGAAGTTACCAGGAAAGATGCACCTATGAAGTGGTAGAAGTATATGGTTCCTTCTTTTTGTAATGCCTTTTCACATTCTTCTGTAGAAAAAGTTGGTCCATGGCGTGTATATGCTCGGAAAGACTCTATTTATCCCAAGGAAAATGGTGCCGACGTTACAAAATCGACAACTTTGACAAATTGATAATAAGTTTTATGAAGTGAGTAGCGTAATTAATTATGAAAATAATAATAAATTATGATAACAAACATTTATATATCTCAAAAACAAGATAAATGAAGATAATAAAAAAAAATACCCTGTAATAGAGAACTTTTCGCTGGCCCACTTTTATCAATTTGGGAAAAAAATCTCCAAACTACGAAATAACCAGGACAACGAACTAAAACTGAAAATTCTACCTAAAATACCATTCCTGTGTATGATGGGCCACAACTGGCAGTGGGCAGCTTATTCTGGGTTATTGACTAGTAACAGTAACGGCATGCATTGAGCTAATGGAGTTTGACAATGTGGGCCTAATCCCCAACAGCAATGACCACATCTTTAGTAGCCGTACTTTATTCCTATTGCTTAAAAATTTCCCATGTGAAACACAAATTATGGAACCATACAATTTTCATAGTGTCCAACAAATTTTTTTGAAGTGGACCGGGTATACGATTCTACTTATGAATCAAATAATATATAATCGTTGAGTTTATGAGTGAGACCTGTAAATCTATTCCACCTTAAAATGGCCCGTGTCCAACTATATTAATATAAAATTATATAAAATTATGAACGTAGTAGTTTTACCCTAAACACAACACTGTTAGATACCAAAAAATTATAGAGAAGATTTAGACCGCAAATAATGGTGGAGCAGAGTTAAAACTTTTTTGTCCTAATTTTCTCTCTGGATTCTTCTCTCGTTGGCACATAAAATAAATAATATCTAACCCAGCGGCCAATAGCAGGTAGCAGTAGCACACACCCTCGCTCCCTCCCTCGCTCCCGCAAATTTCCTTAAAAGATAAATAAATAAATGGCATTCATTTCTTACCACAACACACACCTCACAATTCAATTCTCATCTAATCGCCTCTTCCTCAGGAACAACCATAATAATTACTAATAGAAAACTTCGTTTTCTGCATAATGTGCAGTTTTCTTTGTATATCATGTTGAGTGAGAGAATAATTTGAAATACAATTGAGAAAAGCTATTATTAAAGAAAATCCGACAAATAATTATTTGGCTACCTTTCTCATTAATTAATCTCTCACGTGAGTATATATTTGTTCCCTACGTGCTTTATAAAACTAAATTAGAGTATATACCTTAATCCTATATCTAAATTAAGATATATGCGAGTTGGATCACAGACAACTCATAGACCGAAGCCTAAGGGTATAAAAAGATTAAGTTACCATCTCGATTTCTTTTACCACGACTTACATTTCTCAATTAGCATCACTATTAATATCATTAATCCTTCTATGAATATAGGTTTGACGATTCATCTAACATGTTTTAGTTAGTACTAGAATGTGTTTCATTCCACTAAAAAAGGCTTATATTAGCTTGATAGAATAGTATTTTGAAAGGAATCATAAAGATTCTTATTAATTACTCTCGTTGCGATTGAAGAATAGTTATAATTATTCAAAATATCAACAATAGGTATCATTATTATGAATATTTATTCTCTTCTTGATTCCCTCAAGTCAAACAGCCTCTCACACTAATTCGATGCTCACTTCCTTTTAATTTAAAAAAAAAAAGAGAGAGAGAGTAGAAAAGAAGTAACGAGAAAAGTGGTAGTGTAATGTAAAAAAATTGATAGAAAAATTTGATAAGCTGCACAAAATATTAAATATTTTTTATGTACCTCTTTCTACTTTTCTCCTCCTCTATTAATTGTTGAAAAAAGAAAAAAGAAAAGAAGTAACGAGAATACAACATTACATTTCACATGCTCCGTCCTGTGCCAAAAGCTGCTACAAGATAATGTAACTATTAGCCTATCTGAAAGGGTTAATAACACTTTGCCCCCCTGAACTTAGAGGGTAGTCACACTTTGCCCCCCTCAACTTTAAATATATACACTTTGCCCCCCAAGACTAGTCAAAGTTAGGAATTCAAAAAAAAAAGCGAGTGTTATGACATTATTGCCCTTTTATTAATGAATACATTTATAATTTAATATCATTTCTTTTCATTTTTAAAAGATTTATATATTCTCTATTGTATTAATTATATAAAAATATCAAACTAAAAAATTTAAAGAAAGTTAATATTTAGTTTATATCTTTGAAATTTTCCTCTTAGATTAATATTTACTTCTATATATTTTTTGTTTAATTTATTATACTTTAAGTAAAAAAAAACCGATAAATAACACGACAGGAAAATAAATTTAATTGTCAAATTTTGTATAAAAATGGTAATACCAAACTCATTTATTTAAACTAAATTTTTATTATTTTAAATTATTTAAACTTTTGGACTAATATCATAGTCATTTTTATATTTATCACATTACTCCAATATGAAAATTTTAATCAAAGAATATTTGGGAAAAAAAGAAGAGTTAGCCCATTATACAATACTAGGGCAAACAAGAATAAATAAGTCAAACAAAAAAAATATAACATTTAGTCCAAAACAATAAATAATAAGAAATTCTTTAATTAAGAATTTCATATTGGAATAATTTGATAAATATAAAAATGACAATAATATTAGTCTAAAAGTTTAAATAAATTAAAATGATAAAAAATTACTTTAAATAAATGAGTTTGGTATTACCTTTTTATATAAATTTTGGTAACTAAATTTATCTTTTATTGTTGTGCTTTTTATCAATTCTATTTAACTTAAAATCTAATAAATTAAAAATAACATATATAGAAGTAAATATTGATACAAGAGAAAAAATTTTAAAGATGTAAATTAAATATTAAATTTCTTTAAATTTTTTAGTTTGATATATTTATAGAATTTATATGATAGTGAAGAAATAAATCTTTTAAAAATAAAAAGAAATGATATAAACTTATAAATATATTCATTAATAAAAGGGCAATAATGTCATAACACTCACTTTTTTTTTGAATTATTAACTTTGACTAACCTTTGGGGGGCAAAGTGTATATATTTAAAGTTGAGGGGGGCAAAATGTGACTACCCACTAAGTTTAAGGGGGTAAAGTGTCATTAACCCTATCTGAAATAGCGAGTTGACATGACACTCTTCCATTAAATATTCTTTTTAAACTTTTAATAGTGTGAAAAGACAAAAGTGATTGCACCTTCTTTTTTTTTTTTTTTTTTGTCATGTTGTAATTAGAATAAGGGGAAGGATTTGTTTGTATTAAAATTTTTTGAATATTGTTAGGAGAATAATACTATAATTAATTTTTAAAAATTTTTGATGTATGAATAAATTTAAAAGATAAATAAGTAATTGAAACGCGCATTGAAAGAGTATTTTAAAATAATACTGGATTCCGGAATATTAAAGAACACCAGCATTAAGAAGCACTAGTTGCAAAGTACAAAAAGATCAACTCACTCACTGTTTGAAATTCTAAGTCCACCGAGGAGTGGCCTCCCAGCTTGTCGGTTATTCCAGGTCCATCGGGAAAAATTCCAAGTATTTTCCCGGATCGTGCCTGCTTGTTGTTTTGTCTTGACATTTTATATAATTTTCTAATTTTCCCATCATATTTCCTTGTACTGGAATGCAACAAACACGTGCTAAAACACCAACCCACTTTTTCTTCAAAAAAAAAAAAAAAAAAAAACTTTGTAAAGAAAAAGAAATGGAGTCCACACACGCAGCACAATGCCACCAGAGTCACAGTATGCCTTCCTTCACGACCAAATACCAAAGTAAAAAAGGAGGAACAACTTGAGAAAATCCTGGTCTATTTCCTTCACTCCCCACCGTAATATTGTTCCTCTTTGTTCCTTTACCTGGTCATTAAACGCAAAACCCAAAACAAAGAATCTTTCCTTCTAAATTTAGTAAACAGCAAAATCAAGAAAATAGTGATAAATTTTCAGACCAGCTATTTGTGAATCTTGATCTTTGAAGAAGCAATAATATGTCCGGTTCACAGGTTCCTCTTGGCAGCACCAGCAGCAAAAGGTTGGGTAAAGCACTAGAGAAATCAAATTTTGCACACACTTGCAACCTCTTGAGTCAGTATGTAAAAGAGAGAGGTAGCATAAGAGATCTAAATCTTGCTGGAATCGCTGGAAAATCTGAAGCTACAGGTTCCAACTGTCTTCTCTTTTTTCCCATATTTTTTTTGGTTCACCCTTAATTTATTGTGATGTGAGTTCTCAAATTTCTATATATTTCCGAAGTTCACTTAGATTTGCTATCGAAATATGTTAATGGAGGCCTGTTCTCTTCTGCCTTCTCCATGTTCTTCACTGATTCTTGTGTACGAGCACTGCAAGTATTAGTCTACTCTCTGTTCAAAAAAAATTGGACGCATCATGTTATAAGAATATGCTGACTTTTGTTTGCTAAGGGACCCCTTCTCAAACAATGAGTTTCCTTAAGGATTTCCACTGTTTGAAGCTGCAATTCTAGAATAAGCTTATGGTTGTAATAATAATAATAATAATAATAATAAAGGACTTCATTTCATTGCTGAACTAAATACGCTTCAGCAGTGATTTGCTAATTTGACTTAATGATGTATATGGTAAAAGAAGTCTTTAATTTGTGGCTGAACACTTGAACTGAATGCGGTTACAATTTGCTTATATTCAGCTAAAACCGAAGAATCTAAAGCTACGAGGACTGTACTGAATTTACTGGAAAACGTTGAAAATTCGGGTCAGCTCTCATCGCAGCTGGGCAAGCCTGTGAATCCCTTTCTCCGGCTTGCTCCCTCCTTGTTCACTTCCACAGCTCCGGACGACACCACAAGAAAGGCGGCTAGTTCTAGGTTCGTTCCTCTGTTCAAATCTTTTGCCTTTTCTCATGGCAGGTACTTACTTACTTTGCACTTGTAGTTAATCTGGGAATGACCAATTGTGTGCTCTTGCTTCATTATATCAGCAAAGAGGAAGCGCCAGAGGAGCCTAAGAGAGCTCAAATGACTATATTCTATGCGGGAGAAGTAATGGTATTTGACGATTTTCCAGCTGAGAAAGCCAACGAAATAATGCTTTTGGCTTGCAGCAAAGGCTATGGGAATGGTATTGCTAGTGGCAGTTGGAAGACACACGATATCAACACAGAGAAATCTTGTTTTCCAGCTGAGAAAGCCCAAGAAACAATGCTTTTAGCTGGCAGCGGAGGCTCTGGGAAATGTATTACTAGTGGCAGTTGGAAGACATCTGACAACAATACGGAGAAATCTTGTTTTCCAGCTGAGAAAGACAAGGAGATAATGCTTTTGGCTAGCAGCGGAGGCTCTGGAAATGGTATTGCGAGTGTCAGTTGGAAAGCATCTGATAACGATACAGATAAATCTTGTTTTCCAGCTGAGAAAGCCAAGGAAATAATGCTTTTGGCTGGCAATGGAGGCTCTAGGAATGGTATTGCTAGTGGCAGTTGGAAGCCACCTGGCAACAACAAACAGAAATCATGTTCTGGCGATGCGGTGGCCTCCAGCTTTATAACACCAGCTAATCCAATATCTACTGCTGCACAAGAATCCCATCAACATCCAAAGCCCGAGGCCAATACTTCTGGTTATCCACGGCTGATATTATTAACAGTAAATAATTCCCTCTCACATTCGTTCTTGATGTTAACATATAATTGTTAATTGTTTCAGATTTGCCAATTGCAAGAAGATCATCACTTCATCGGTTCCTTGAGAAGAGAAAAGATAGGTAAGGATGAACAATTTTAATTATATGGGAATAAAAAATCGAAGCATGAGAATCAAATATGATTCTATTTAAGGGTTTGTTCGTTTTAGAACAGAGATGATTCTTACTGTCTCATTTTTGCTAGCAGATAAGTTAATTTATGATGGATGTGTTTGTGAATTACAATTTTTGAGTCCTTTTCTCTGCTTTACTTGGTTCAGGGCCGGTGCAAGGGGACCATATCAATTACACGACAACAACAATAATAACGACCGACCAGAATCTTCTTCCAAGAACGATCAGGAACAACTTGAACTCAAATTATAGCTACAACTTCATTTGTGTTGTTTATACTTGTATAGGCTCTCTAACGCACAAATTTTCGATTTTTGCCGAATTATTTCTGTAATCCGCCTTTTGGGGGCCTTGGCTTCAACTTCCCCACAGCAACCGACAGCGCTTGACTTCCAAGTAGTGTTACTAGGCATTCATTAGAGGCAAGGAAGGGTAGGGATAGAGGGGATGTTCTTTAAGGAAGTTGTACTACTACAATTGGAATGGAAGGTTACACTTTTACTTGCTTAGTTTTCTCAGTTATTATTTGACTTCATTGTTTGCATTAAACTCTATGGGAGATTCTTAGGCAGACAAAGTTCATGGTTTCATTTGTGGACCGAGTCTGCGACTTCACTTGTGGATTTTGTACTTTAAAAGTGTACCAAGTAAATAAAATAATGAGTATTAATGTAAGAAAGTAATGTAAAGATGTTTACGTGATTTTTTTTTTTAAAATTACATGGTTTACAAATAGAATCGTAAATTGGGATTTAAGGATATTTACGCGACTTTCTTTTAAACTATAGGGTTCACAGATAGAACCGTAAATTGGGTATATTCAAGAATTTTCTTAAACTCCACAATCCATTTATGGAAAAATATAGAATTGAAATATCTTAAAATAGATACACAAACGATCCTGGTAGGTTTTATTGCATTCATTTGTCTACCAATGTTGCGTTGTATTTGATTTTTTTTTTTTTTGTGAAAACCAACATTAATATTCATTAATAAAACAACCATATTACATATGATTAGCAGTCACAGCCAATCGGTGTGCTACCTTAATAAAACTACGGTCAACCTTAGGTGAACTAAAATTACTAGGTATGATATCCCTATTCTTAAGACCCTAAACCAACAAAAGACTATCTGTATAAATATGAATATGAGGAAAACCATGTTGTAAAGCTACCGAAATTGCCAGAAGGCAAGTATATGCTTCCTCTTGAAGTGCCGATGATGCAAACACCGGTTGAGATGTAGACAAAATTTGTAGTCCGAAGCTATTTTGCGTGACAATAGCAATAGCAGACTTCCTACTAGTATGATTAAAAGCACGATCTATCAATATCGTCAAACATGGAATTGTTTCGCAACCAAAGCGCTGCAGCCCAATATGTACATATTGTGCCTCAGAAGAGCATACTGGATTAATTTGATCTATTAAATAAGAATCCCGATATAATGATAACACCTCAATGATCATTCTTTGTGCTTGAGTCCATACATGAATTGGATCAATTGTAATATCATCCCACACACATCTGTTGCGGGCTAGCCATATTTGCCAAAGAACTATGATGGAATACACTATACTATCGGTATTAGGTGCCTGTTTAAACTACCATTCCATCCATTTATCAATTTTGATGTTCTCCCTCTTGTCAAAATGGAATCCTAGAGGAGCAATGCAAAATCATCCTTGAAGTTTCACATTCCATCAACAGATGTTCTATGGTTTCTTCGTTTTGCCCACGTCTCAAACGCATAGGGGATTGAACCACTCCTCTCCGAAATAAGGCCTCCATCGTAGGGCACCCATTCTGAAGCAATCGCCAAACAAAAAATTGCAATTTTACTGGAATTTTGAGCTGCCATAAAGATTTAAACACAGAGTTCCGTTGCTCCTGATACTGAGACGAACTACATTGGGGGTTAGATAAGTGGGCATTGTTAAGAGCAACCTTGTGACCAGATTGAACTGAGTATTGACCATTCTTTTCCCATCTCCAAGCTAACTGATCCTACCTTGGGAATAGCGGAACATGTATAGCCAAAATGCTTTGCACCACCTCTTGCTGGAATAAAACCTATAATAATGGTAGTCTCCATATTCCCTGATTATCAATAAGGTCTCTCACCTTCAAATGAGTCATATTCTGCACTTGTACTCGAAATCTCAATGGATTCTCACAGCTAGTTATCCAATCATCCATTAAATAAATATCCTCACCATTCCCCACTGTCCATTTAGTTTCTTTCTTAATCAGATCCCGTCCCTATAAAATACTTCTCCAACCCCAAGATGCAGATGAAGGGGGTTTAACATCCAAAAAGGAAAATTTTCTGCAATATTTTCTTAGGAAGAATCGACTAATCAATGATTCTTTCTCAGTGAATATCTTCCAAGCAAATTTCCCTAATAACGCTTGATTAAAGAACGAAGTATTTCTTAGACCCAATATTCCTCTATATTTAGACTGACACATAATCTTCCAAGATTTCCAATATATACCCCGACCCTCTTTATCTGCATGCCAAATGAATTTAGCAATCATACCATCAATCTGCTTTGCTACTGTGAGCGAAATTCTGAAGGCCGACAACGTATAGTGAGTTATCGAAGATAACGCATGTTTAGCCAAGACAATGTGACCCATGAAGGACAGTGATTTACTTTTATAACCCGCAATTCTTGCACCAATCCTATTTTTAAGAAACACAAATAGGTGAGATTTCTTCGTTGCAAAATTCAAATCCATCCCCAAATAGATACCGATAACCTCTTGCACTTGTATACTAAATCTAGAAGAAATCATCTCTTTTATTTGTAAATCAGAATTCGCACTCAAAACCAAGGAAGACTTTTGTCTATTTATCGCCTGCCTTGAATAGGTGGAATAAACAGATAAAACATAGTTCATCTTTTTAGCTACCTGAGGATTGGCCTTGAAAAATCAAATACAATCGTCAGCAAACATGAGATGTGAAATCTTAATCCCACCTTGAGAAACCAAAATGCCCGAGAATTGAGAATTTAAACTCAAGCTATGAAAGATGGACGAGAGCGCTTGTTGTGCAAGAATAAATAAGAAAGGAGATAATGGACAATCTTGACGCAGACCTCTTTGTGCCTTAAAAGGGTTGGATATCTCGCCATTAATCACTAATGAAAGTTGAACCATAGAGATACAATCATGAATAAGAGCAAGCCACTTGTGTGAAAACTTCATTTTAGCTCATCCCTTCCTTATATCTTAATTTTAATACCAATAGAAATACAAAAATATATATTTTTAAAAGCCACAAATGCTTTTTTCAATTAACTTTTTATTTCAAAAATATATTTATAGAGCAAAATATTTAAAATTATTACAATAATATTTTCTAAAACCCCAAAAAATAACTATCTAGATGGAACTTATATAGTTTTTTCAAAAACATATTTTTAGAAAATTTTAAACAAGTTTTTTCAACTAATCTTTTATCTCAATATGTGTATACCAAAAGATCTCTATAACTATTATAATAATATTTTTTAACAAACATTCGAAAAAATAACTATTCAAATAGACGCCAAGTAGCCACTGGGGCTGACGGCCCAATGGTCAGGGGGAGACCCTTAAGGTCTCCCCTTTGCTACAAGTCCTGGGATCCCAGGACCTGCATTAGTTAGAGAATTTTCGAAGAGAGGGGGATTTAGGTAATTTCGAGGAGTCATACCTTTCAAAATTATGTATGATAAACAGTTTGGAACTTCATCCAACACACTATTGGGAGTCTCACTCCACTTGTGTGAAGTAACAAACATGTAATATAATAGTGATTGATAAAAAAAAAAAAAAAGGGATTATGCTTGTGATTAATATAATAGGGACGCCAAGTGCCATGAGAAGAGACGTATTGATCATGCTTGTGATCTTCGTTTTAGCACCACCTCGATGGACTTAACCGTAGGCCTTATGAAGCCAAATGGACCATTGGCTTTAAAAGCGCCTTTCGGCCTACAGATAGATTCCATTTCATGGGCTGAAACTACTTTGAAGTTCGACTAGCAATCTACTTTTTATTTGTATCTTTTTCCGCATATACAATTTAGGCCATTGGTCGATTTCTTTCTTTTTCTTTTCGAGTAGTATATGTGTTAAAAAATAAAATTTCACATAGAGATCTCAAATAATTTTAAACCAGTTAATAAAGTTTTTATGAGCCACTCCATTATTTAAGAATTCGTTTTGAAATATAACATGATATCAAAGCCAAATTTCGGATTTATTTTCATTTTATTCCATAAATATGCCACGAATTCAGTTCCTTTTTAACCCATTTCAATTTCTGAGTTTTAGAAAAATGATTTGTTTCATCGGTTCTAGTTAAGGCTCTTCCAATGTGTGACACAAGTTATTTGTCAATATACTTCGAAATAAATTTAACAATTTGGCCATGATTGCATTTTAGGAAGGCCGAAGCCTTGTTTTCATGGTACCATCTGCTTGTGTGTGATATTTGCTCCCAAAAGGGTGACATTCGCTGGTGTTTGACACCTAGCTTATTTGCTCCCAGAAATGTTTCACAGTCCACCACATTCGACGGGTAAAGATTCAAACTAATTTTAGCAGAGACATTCATATGATAATTATCTTCGCTCCTTAAAAAAAAAAAAAAAGACTTCACTTTCATTTCATTTACTGCAAAGCTAATGAAGAATCAGATTCAACTTCCACATCTATATAACCTATCTCTTTTCTATCCGCAGCTGACTGGAAATTTTATTTAATGGGCTGGGCTGGATTCGAATTTAAAACTAGTCCTCACACATTTTCCCATTCATGGGCGGGCTTATCAACCTACTCATTACTCAATAAAGCGAAGAAAACTAAAATCCCTACTAAAAAATAAAAGAATAAAAAAAAATTAAATCCCGAAAATTTACAGTGTCTGTCTAGGACTCGGTAAAAGCTCTCCTATAAATATCCGCGTGAGGCGAGTTAAATTCCCCCCTTTTAGATAGGCCTCTCTTTAATTTGTCGTGTCTTTTTTTTTTTTTTTGCTTTTTCCTTTGTTTTTTTTTTTTCTTTGTTCTTTATTTTCTTCTTCTTCTTCTTCGAGGCTCTTCCCCTTTCTCACTCTAGAAACCCTAACCTTAATCATCAAGACCTTGATTATCTATCCATATATATATATATATATCTTCATTAATCAAAGGGATTAAATCGAGATCTTCACCCGAAAATGCAGCATCAGAGGTTGAAGCAACAGCAGCAACAGCAGGCGTTGATGCAACACGCGCTTCTTCAGCAGCAGTCTCTCTATCACCCTGGCCTCTTAGCTGCTCCTCAGGTCAATTACTTTTCAATTTTATTCGCAAATATGACAGCTCTATCTTGTGATAGCAATTTTATGGCGTTCAATTTTGAGCTGTTATTCATGCCTGACGAATGACAACGGTGAAAATTGCTTTATTTATTCTTTTGTGTATAAAACTATTTTTTCCCGCTTTGTTCTTCATTATTATTGTTATTATTCTCTAATTTTGTCTTTGTCGTGGATAAATTGAAATGAATGGTTGAAATGGTATCTTAAAACACTGACCTCCTAAATGTTCTCTCTCTCTCTCTCTCTCTCTCTAGTTCTTTTTTGAACTTCATAGTTAATTGAGAATAATTGGAGTTTCATTTCTTCTTTTTTTGCCCATCGGTAAGATTAGTGCCCCCCCGGCCCCCTTCATGAACTAAGCTTTTTCTGGGCTGATGATGTGTGTATAAGTACTCCTGTAGGGACGTGTTGATATTATTTTGCCTTTTCTGTTCTCAATTTTTGCTAATGGGGGTGTTCGTTGTCTGGAAAAGAAGAAAATTTGTGGACTTCTTCATTGAAACATATATTTTCTTGTCCGTGTTTACTGTTCTGGCTATTATTTTTCTGGTATCTTTTTTTAATCGGAGAGAATTAAATTTTTAGGAGTGAGAGAATTATATTTCAATAAAAGCATGCATCAGCTTCTCCTGTTTTGACTGGTATGATCATTGTGTTGTAGGCTTGTTCTTAATAGCTTCTGATTTTTATAAAAATTGATTTTAGAAACGCTGAAAATCAGTTTTTCCTGATTTTAGCTTAAAAAATCCACAACATAGTAAAAAAAAGCAGTTGAGAATATTACCAAATAGCTTTTTTGAAAATCAGAAGCTAAAATCAAGTATAAAAAAGCTATTGAGAACAGGCTTGTTGAGGATTATTAATCAAATTCAGATTGTTGCTTTAAATGGCATGGATATTACTTAAGGCAGTTTTTCCTTGGCACTTTGTGAAAGTTCTAGACTTTTTTTTTCTTTTTTTCTTTTTCAATAAACTCTATTAAGGAAATGCAGTAGGTGGTTGTATTAATTCAAACGTTCACGCCCAATTGAGAATTTTACTTTAAGACAGGAAGAAATAATTGAAAGGTAGAGGAGTTATAGAAACAAATATTTAGGTGTGGTAAATGTCCACAAATTTGTGTTAAACTGTTATGCTTGTTGAAGTTTAGATCTTGTGGTAGGTGTTTGAAAAGAATTAATTTTTGTTGCCTGTTGCTTTAGTGTATGTTTGGTGTTCATGTGTTGAAGTTCTTAAATGATTCCTCAAGTTATCTTTCAAATTATGATGGAGGTCTAAAACTTGGACTGTTCTGCAATGATATCTATCGTTCTCTTAGTGAAACTGTAGTGCAGTACTTGGTGCTTTCATTTCATTCTCCTTTTTCTTTAGATTTGTTATAGAAATACAAAGCATTATATTTCCTTTGTTTTTATTCTTCCTCTTCTTTTTGCTTTTTGTTTTTATATCTTGCAGATTGAGCCAATTCCAAGTGGAAATTTGCCTCCTGGCTTTGATCCAAATACATGCTGCAGCGTGTGAGTGCTGTTTGGAGCTTTTTTGTAAATACATTTATATTTGTTGCTCCATTCGCGTGTTAAAGCACTGTGCATCTCACTGTTACATGTAGTCATCTAATGTCTTCCGTACCTGTAAATGTTTGTTTTTTCATTGCTTGTCATATTTACTTGTAGTTATTTTTATTGTTAATTTCTCTTTGCTCTTTATTTATGGTATCTTTTTTGTGGACCATGTTTTGCGCTTTCATTTGTAATGTGCTTCAGTTACCAAGGGAGATTCTTATAGACTTATTTCTTTCTTTTGTTTTCTTTTTCTTTTTAAACTTCTAGTTTTTTTATTTTTGAGAAAATGCAGGTATGTTGGGAACATCCACACCCAAGTGACTGAACCACTTATTCAAGAAGTCTTTTCAAGTACTGGCCCTGTTGAATCTTGCAAGCTTATTAGGAAAGAAAAGGTGGTTTTCTCTTATATGCAATTTACCCTCCTTCTGTAATTGTATGATACCATTCCATACCCTGGAATTGTTTTGAGTTTTGCGTTGCTCCTTGCAGTCATCCTATGGATTTATTCATTATTATGACCGTAGATCTGCAGCACTTGCTATATTGTCTCTTAATGGGAGGCATCTGTAAGTAACAGTGTAAATAGTACTCTTCTAGATACTTGCTCGTTTTTCTTTGTTACTCACTTATTCTATACAGGTTTGGGCAGCCAATCAAAGTTAATTGGGCATATGCTAGCGGTCAAAGGGAGGATACATCAGGTACCCCAATCTTTTTTTTTTTTTTATATTTTTTATTCTCAAGTTTCCTGTGATAAGTAACATGAGAGGATAGCGCATGATATTCTGAAGGTAATAATCACATGTTTTTTCTGTTGTGTAGGTCATTTCAACATCTTTGTTGGTGATGTCAGCCCCGAGGTTACTGATGCAATGCTGTTTGCCTGCTTCTCTGTTTACCCTAGTTGCTCGTAAGCACCCCCCCCCCCCCCCCCCCCAAAAAAAAAAAAAAAAAAAAAAACCGCATGCACACATGTGCGCACACTGGATAAAATGCATTCTCTTCTGCTATATTAGAGCATAGAGCTGTTGATTGGCCTGTTATTTTGTCAATTACAGTGATGCTAGGGTTATGTGGGATCAGAAGACTGGTCGTTCAAGGGGTTATGGATTTGTGTCTTTCCGGAACCAGCAGGTGTTCCATTTTCTGCAATTATTATTTCAGTATATGCGATGTAGTCTACAGATTAAATTTATACAAAGAAGTTTAAACCTCCATTTTCTTTTCAGGAAGCACAAAGTGCAATAAATGACTTGACAGGTAAGAAAAATCTCATGTTATGTCATTAAAAGTTTTTCTTTTTGGTCTTGCATTTTACTTCTTATGAATTAATTTTAAAAAAATGTGCAAAGGCTATAAGATGATGATTTTTTATATTGTTTGATAAAGTTCAGAGAAGTTGCTTGTTTTTGTATCTCTCTTGAAGCTGTTCAAGTGATTTTTGTTTCAGGAAAATGGCTTGGTAGCAGACAGATACGTTGTAACTGGGCTACTAAAGGTGCCGGTTCTAATGATGATAAGCAGAATTCTGATGCTAAGAGTGTTGTAGAACTAACGACTGGTTCATCAGGTGAACAACAATACTTAGAATTAAAGAATGTGTATTAGAAGACAGTGTTATTGTTGTGTGTGATCTCTCTTTGAAGTTAATATGTTGTAGCTTTCCAATATGGTCTTTCTTTATTATCCAAAAGAATGGAGAAAATGGATAGAGATTTGGTAATTCCATGGTTTTCTAATATGTTTATTATTTATAGCTAAATTAATAGTATTTGCGTTTGCAGAGGATGGCAAGGAGGCAGCAAGTATCGATGCTCCTGAGAATAACCCACAATTCACCACTGTGTATGTGGGCAATCTTGCTCCAGAGGCAAGAACCTTATTCCATGTTCTTGTAAAAAAAACCACCCCCCCCCCCCCCCAAAAAAAAAAAAGAACAAAAAAAAGGCACGCACGTGCACGAGTTATGTACTTAATATATATGTACATTAGCTAAAATTCACTCGTGCAATTGTGTGTTAATTTTCATATATTATACTAGTCTTTTTTATTTTTCTGCTTGTTTGGTGGTATTAATGGAAGAATTCAAGAGTGTGCTTTAATTTTGCAGGTCACCCAACTTGACCTTCATCGCCATTTCCATACTTTAGGTGCTGGAGTGATTGAGGAAGTCCGGGTCCAGCGTGACAAAGGATTTGGCTTTGTGAGGTACAGCACTCATGCTGAGGCAGCATTGGCAATTCAAATGGGAAATACGCAGTCAATTCTTTGTGGCAAACAAATTAAGGTGCATCCATTTCATTTCTGTACAGCCATTTTGACATTTTTTCAGAATCATTGAACTTCCCTTTCTTTCTCCTCTTATCTTGGGTGGCTGTGTGTGAGGGGGAAGGAGGCCGGGTTTCAGTTGTTCAGAGTCTGTTTGTGACTTATCCCATTTTTGAGTTTAAACTAAATTCAGTTTGAAATGCTCATCTCTTAGTGTTCGTGGGGAAACAAACCAACTCCACCAGGGACAAGCTCAAACCCACTTCCACCACCAGCACCTGCACCCTTGCCGGGCCTTTCAGCTACTGACCTCTTGGCCTATGAACGGCAACTAGCTATGAGCAAGATGGGTGGTGTCCACACCCTCATGCACTCCCAAGGGCAACACCCCCTCAAGCAAGCAACCATGGGAATGGGTGCTGCTGGAGCTAGCCAGGCTATATATGATGGTGGGTTCCAAAATGTTGCAGCTGCACAGCAGCTTATGTACTACCAGTGATACAAGAAGATCACGCATTGTAAAACACCCTAATTATCCCGCTCTATGTGCTGTTGTTTTAAGTTTTTCAACTTTCATGGTATTTTTTTTATGTTTATTGACTTTAACACGGATGAGATGGTTACCATCCTCTACATGCTTGCCATGTGTATCATCGTATAGAATGTATGCTTTTTCAGTGGTTATGTAGGAATGAGTGGCTGTTAGTTTTGAATGAAGTTGCCTTCGTTGCCATTGTTGATGTATACTCTTACAGTGACAGATTGTTTCTTTTGAATTTTTCATGGCGATGTCACCATAGCAGATCATTTTTGGAACTCACTGTGTCTTGTAACTTTCTTGGTTCAATGGTAGTTGGGCTGTTAATATTATGGTTCTGAGTGAAGAAAAGTTCAGCCAAGTACAAGTTGTCCCTTGTATATCAGAGTTCTCTGTGACTTTTGGTAAAGATTTTCCTCGTTAAACTTGGGAAAAATTTTTCTTTGATGCTTTGTGGAACAATAACTGCAATGTTTTATTTCAAAAGATATGCCAATAACGGTAAAATATTCCATTTATCTCGGAGTAAGCACAGCGTTTGCTTCCTTCCGAGAAAGTACATAAATAAAAATTCATGAATTCTAGGAATTACTTAGCAGACACTTTCAAGCGATTGATAATGCAACTGCATATTCAGGCATAATTTGTGTACCAAAAGAACACGGACACTTGAAGCTGCTGTACCCCGAGTCATCTGGGCCACACGCTAAAAATACGAAGACGTGGAGAAACTAGATTTTGCACCGTGGTCTATCATGTTCTGTCCTCACATAGCTTCTAGTGATGTTCTTCACAGTGCAGCAACCAGCAAGGGCCATGGTTAGCTCTAGTTCATGCTTCAGCATGTTAATAACTGTCCTCACCCCGTGTTCTCCCTTTGCTGCCAACCCAAATACAATTGGCCTTCCAATCTGCAGATGAGAATACAAAAGGTGATTTCGTATTTGCTAGAAGATGCAGAGACTTGAACAGCAGGAGAAAGATGGTGCTAAGTAGTAAATAAGTTTACCATAACAGCTTGTGCTCCAAGGGCTAAGGCTTTGAATATGTCTGTTCCTCGCCTCACACCACCGTCAAACAGAACAGGAATTTTCCCCTGCACAGCTTGAACCACCTAAAATCATATGACCAACAGACACGATGTTACACCAGATAGACGCTATGTGCGCTAGTAGCATAATGCATCTTTTTACTCGTGGATGATTACATTGTCCACTTGGAGGATGACATTATGAGATAAAGAGATATATAAAGCTAATATTCTGCTCTTGAAGAGGTTTGAGATTGAGCAGCTGCTCCTGTATCCCACTGAGTAGAGTAATACCATACTACGCAAAATTGAGGTTTTTTTATTTATTTTTTTAATTTTAAGTAAACACCAGATATTGCCTTATAACATCTCCAAGCATTATGTCTATCTATCGAACCAGTGTGGAGCTTTGCCATTTCAATAGAGACAGAAGAAAAGCCACTCTGGAGCCCAGTTGAAGTTTCACTCATTCTTGAACGTCATTCTTCTACGTGCAAAAATATGTATTGCATTGGATATTACTTCCTCCTACAATTATACTTATACCGCACTTGGAAACACGTGATATGCCATTTTTCTTTGTTTCACAACCGAACCATTTAGTAAAAAGCGAAACTGGGATCGTACAGAGTTGCAAACAAAAACACATGCAAACCAATTCTTGCATATTCCAGCTTCTTATCACAAAATATATCTCGTTTAAAACTAAGTGGTTTTAATATTATCCTACTTTTTTCCTTTGCGCTAGCCCCACCAATATATGAAATATTTGAAGTTCTCAAAAACTTCCATCAAATGGCATGAGCAGAATATACTTGCCTCTTCCAAAACAGTGATAGTGGCTGGAGAATAATCCAACTGGCGAGCTCCATGATTCGAGACAATAACTCCTGCAACTCCTACTTCCAAGGCTTTTATTGCTGCAATAATAACATGTTCATAGACTACCGGAATCAAATGGTATGAGCAGAACCGCTTGAGTGGCATATTTATGGAGTAGAGGATTTAATCGATTAGACCAAGAACATTATATTATGAACAGACGCTTCTTCAGCTTATAGATAGTATGTTACAAGAAGGGGAAAACCTTGATAAAAGATTGCTACAGTAGGATAATTAGGTTGTCGGGGGGATTGGGATTCTTTCCAGAATGTTATAGATTTTTAAGGGGTTGAATGACAAAAGCTTACATGTTCTCCAGTATTGCAATTCATATTATTTTCTGTAGGAAGTGGAATGTGTATGATGATATTGGCAGACAGCAACAAGCTTAACACAATTTATCTTGCGTTGGTAAATGTGGCTATCAAAACTGAAGTCAAATGGTAGTCCCTTTGGTTAAGGTATTCACATTCATAAATCATGCACATATTAAAAAAAGTAAAGGACATATAGATGAGAGCATTAATACTACCATCCTCAGGAGTAAGCACACCCTTGATCAGAATTGGTAAATTCGTAATGGATTTTAACCATGCTATATCCTGCAGAGGGGTGCGATGCATGAATTAACTAAAATGGAGTGAAAAGAATCTCTTTGTGATTTAGAACAATGAACTTTGGGGTTCTAAACAGCACAATAGATTCACATATCTTCTCAGCCAGCCAAAATACCCATTTGTAGAAAATACCTTCCAACAGAGAGAAGCATCCTTAGTTGCTGATACAAAAGCTTCAAGATTCGAACCCTTATCCTTCAAAATGATCAAGGAGCATATGAATAATAAGTAACTTGTGCAGATGTGTGGAAAATAACAATGAAGAACAAAAGGGCATGTGTGCATGCAACCCCAAATATCTAGCACATAAGTGTATACATGATTTTATTGTATCTTAAGACATGCATATGATGCAGGACTAACAATTCTGAAAATGCAGACAAAACATATTAATGATAAACAAGTCACGCATTCGAGGAGGTTTATCAAATTTGTAATTTATGTATTTGGAAATATAAAATTACCACATAGTAAGACACATATGCATCTAAGCAAGAAATTTTTTACTGCTATCTCTTTGCATCTTGTAATTAAGTACAAGTGACAGGTAATCAGGAATCATCTTCATGAAATTTCCATCATACCAGAAGAATGCCTGCTTAATTTATAACAAATCAGTCCGCAAAAAGTTAACGAACAAATGCAAAGGTTTTCCCTTTTGTTTATTTATACACCATTCCATTCAGTTCAGTTTTCTTTCCTACTAATTTGGTTATTAAGATTAGGAAGTATTCCACTTACAGCGACAACATCAGTTGAAATGAGGCCTTCAAGATTTCTAAATGAAGGTACAATCATCCTGCAAGAGTGATCATAGATAGTGCTTTGGTCAAAAGCACAGTTTTTGTTTGACTTGAAATAATAAATCCATGTTTTGGTGCAAATTGAATTAGAGATGACCAATCGTAAAAGTGTATCTTAAAATTCTGCTTGTGAAAATAGTACACTTTATGACACTAAGATTACTCACTTGTTTCTTATGTCTGCCTCCCTTCGACCAAGTCTCGGGGTATCAACAGTAAGAATTATAGCCTTGTATCCATTCCTTTCAGCCCTTTGTACCAGCAGAGCAGATATGTCTCGCCTTTTAAACATCTAATAACAAATAGATACCAACCATGAAATCAATTCCTAAGCAATAACATGAAGAAAAATTTCCGACTTGGAAACTAGAAGTATATTTAAAGACCGTGACAGATTAGAATGATTGGTTACATATAGCTGAAAGAAGCGGACAGCATTGCAGCTTGAAGCAACCTCCTCTAAAGTGCAGGAAGACGAGAAGGACAAAGCCTGAAAAGCAGAAGAAGTTTTAAAGCACGTGCTCAGAGTAAAATGAATTTCACATTAGCCAAACAAAAAAAAAAAAAAGTACTACCATAATAGTGTTACATGCAGCTGCTGCTCTGGCAGTTGCAACTTCCCCTGGAACAAGCATCCATTGATGGTCAATTCAGTAACACACAAAATTCCTTGAGAAAATGATGGAAACAAATACGCACCTTCAATGTTTGCCAATTTATGCATGGCAGTTGGGGCAATCATAAAGGGAACTGGCGTTTTATAGCCCAATATACTTGTTGACATGTCTACGTTGCTGACATCCACAAGAATTCTTGGCAGAATACTGTAGTGATGCAAAATTCATGTTTAAAACCAGTAATCAGGTGCCAACCATTAGTAATATCAGGAACACTTACGTGATTCTACGAAATGCTTCCACATTTTCTTTTAGTGTATACTCATCCTCGGCACCTCCAGCATAGTAGTCATAGAACATCTTTGGAAGGGCTTGCCTTGCAAGTTCTTGAAATTCAATGACATTTATTGGTTCAGCAGCCATTTTTTACCTGGAAAGAGTACATTAAATTGTGTACCTATGCATAAAGTACTAAACAATTATTCATTATATGTTTGACTAAAAACGAAAAAAATAGCATTCTTTTTTATCCTCCAACTCCAAATAGAATCACCCTGTTGTAGGCATCTGTACTCAACTTAGCACTCAAACAATGACGATCAAAGCATAATATAAAAGTAAAAGTTGATAACATTAACTAGCAAAGTTGTGCAAGTTGATGATGGACACTAAGACTGACACTGTGAAAGCTAACTATTTGATGAATACCAGGACAACCCAACTCAGGAATGCTGCAAGAAACTTGAGGAAGTTGAAAATTGATATTTTTAATTTGTCAATTCCCAGATTATATAGATGAGCATTGGTTACTTCCGTACACTAGAAAAAATACTACTAACACTCTAGAGACGCAGATCACGAACCACACAAGAGAAGAGAAATATAAAGAAAAGACGATAAGTTTTTTGTGGAAGGTTTTTTGAAAGAATTTGACTATAGTATAAGATTGTGTCAATTTTGTATTATATAAAAAATTAATAGTTGAATGAGAATAAAAAAAGCAGGTCTATATAAATTGTTAATTTAATTTATAAATAGACAAATCTACATAAATTAGCAAAATTTGACTTGTTATTACAAATTTATATTATATACCCTAGAAACGTCCGTTTTTTAGATGACTGATAAAATATACTACTATTTTCTTTACTAAAAAATAGTAGTAATATTGCGTAGGCTTGCTCCAAGAGGTGGGGGACTAGAATGGCGTCAGCTCCAATGTAGCCAGCCTGTTCTCGTATGGGCGGTCACACAAATGGCATCTTGCAGGCTAGATGTTATAGTCTATTAATGGTGCAATAGGCTGTCTGTGGGGTACACAAATAGCATCACCACAAACCAACCAACGTCTACCTGTCAAGGGCAAATTGCGCCTTAATGGTTGATAAGACTGGCCAACGACGTAAAACGTGTTAATTTTGTATGTACAGTACTGTGGTTATGAATTTTGTCTTCTTGTCTTGAGTGGGATAACGCAGAGGTGCAGACATTGATCATCAAGCGGTTTGGTAGATCTTATAGACTTATAGTTGATGCTCTTGTTCCCTTGTTTTAAGCTTTCAAAGAGAGCATTCCACTACTAAGGTTGATGATCTCGTTTCAAAAAAAAAGGTTGATGATCTCAGGAATTCTGCATGACTCAAATTAACTAGCTTTATTTTGGATGAGATAATGATGCTGCAACTACCTGGTGCAGGATGCCAGTGTGCTTGCGGGCCATAAAATGGAGCTGCTGATAATAAAGGTGGCACTCTCCACCTCCTTGGGCTTTTGGAGGACACAATTCTTCCATTTTATTCGCCACTTGCAAGTATGGGTGACTGAATATTTTTCTTCTTTATGACTGGAAATTGTAAATGGTTACTTGGAGCAAAATACCTAGTCATTTTATTGAAAATACAAGAATGAGAAACGGAAGTGCACAGAAATTCTGGATGAGTTAGTGAAACTCGGCTGCGGGGCACATGAATTCTTGGAAAGTGTATACACAATTGAAGATGTTTACAGTTACTGAAAGCGTACAGAAAATAGTGGAGTCAAAGTAAGGAAAAGGGTGTGTGTCTATATATATATATATATATATATATAAGGTAAAAATACTTTTCATTAAGCAACATCAGAAATAGCTGCTGGCAGTACATTCACTGGAAAGTATAAGAACCAAACATGTTTTCCTAGTAAATTGAGGGTTAATCTAGAAGCTACATGAGCCGGCTGTCCTTGCCGTTGTTCTGATGCTTGGCTTTCTAAAATATGCCCAGTGAGTGATAAGTCTAACTTTTTTTTTGAAGTCAGTGATAAGTCTAACTTTAGACTTTAGAGCTATTGAATTTGTTGACAACACGTAATGCATCTCTAGCTCAAAATGGGTGATGTCAACTTCCGATGCAAACTCGTGTTAAGCTTTAAATAGCCTTCCAAGAATGGTTTCCCATTTGCTATCAGGATTATTGCCTTGATAGCTAATGAAACATACTTTTTTGTTTGAAAAGTAAAAGGGATATATTTGAGGTACGGAAGTATGAGTCGGTAATACGTGCATTATATGCACAATGTGATATGTCACATGGTGTATTAAAATATCGTTAAATAATAAAATCAATCACATATCGTTAAATAATACAATACAATATGCGATCCACTATTACCCCGTGATTATAAATTATTGGTTCTATTGGTGCACATGATACGTTTAATACTTTGGGTTAATTACATTTACTTCCCTTGTGGTTCGGTCAAATTACCAAACGAATTTTGTGATTTGACCAAATTACATTCTAACCCTTTGACTGGTCAAAAGGTAAGTTGTTAACGGAAATGGTAAAATTATCAAAAGAACCTTGGTTTATAATACATTTAGCATCCTTGAGGTTTGTCCAAATTACAAAATGACCCCTATAGTTTCGCAAAATTAATCCAATCCTATCAAATACATATATGGTTATAAAAAACCTTCTATAATAATCTAAAATATACATAAATAAGCTAACTAGGCACAATCACTAAAAATGCTAAAGGAAAAAAGGAAAAAATATTTATAAAATTTAGATATAGTATTGGATATAGTGTAAGAAGATTTATTTTGATTTATATATAAAAATAAATTATTTCGAATTAAGAAAAATATTTATCATCAATTTAAGTGGAGATTTTGTTTTAGTCTCTAAAATTCTTTCATGAAATTTTACTTTAACCTTTAACAATTACTAATTGTATTAATAAGTTATGGTGGCACAAGAGTGGAATTAAATTATATTGTACGAAATTTGTTAGAAATTTATTGTAGTTTAGAAATAGAATTTGATGACATGCAAATACACATCAAAATTGTTGTTCATGTCTAGTATTTGTTAATAACAGCCAAAATTACATTGCCAGTAATACTATTTAACTAAAATTTTTATTACTTTGATTGTTGCCTATAAGTATATAATTAAAATTTTTGTTACTTTAATTTTAGCTTGTAAGAAGAAAGGATAAGTGATTATTGAGTATATTGAGAATTTCACAAAAAAATATTATTGGGACAGTTGAAGTCTCTAAATTTTTTTTTTTTTTTGAGGAAATTGAAGTCTCTAAATTTGTTAATGGATTTTGCTAAGTTATAATACATAAACTTTAGAGATCCAAGCATTATTTACGACTTATTCAAATACATGATAAACGTCAATGCATGATTGCACTCTTCTAAAAGTAATTGTCCATTAAAAAAAAAAAAACTACTCCAGAGCTTACCGAGAAAATTATTTTAATTTTCCGCATAGGAAGAATCACGCTCGATTATGTTTGGTCAAATACTTAATGTGAATCAAAAGAAAATTCTAACGTCCATACGACTTCCATACGACTTATTGGGACTTGTCCACAAAAGGCCCATTTCTACTGAATAAGTTGAAATATCTGTTTGGGTTTCTCAATTAAAACAAACGGGCCCAGAAAACTACATAACATGTAATTTTGGGCTTTTTCTCTGCATAGGCCGATCATAGGCCTCCTCTGATATTCCTATTTGGTTACTATGAAACATGCATTGCAATCACTCAAAACGCGACAGGAACGTTTACGTCAACTGGGCCCAGAACAGCGTTATGGATCAAGTCGGCAAATATCTGTGGTATAAGAGCTGATTTTTTATTTTCTTTTTTAGTCAGCTACTCTCATTGTGTCACAGGATGCCTTAACCCAATGCCCTGTGACTTGCCAAAGCCCACTAAGTCCGTTGCCCAAGCCAGCATGTCACTGCCTTCCAGCTCATGCGCACGCCCATGACCGCATTTGGTGCCGTGCGTTCATTGCCTGTCGCAGCCCGCGCGACTTGTCACCCCATATCGTGTCGCACGCCTAGCCGTGCCCGTACCCAAAGTCGCACGTCTGTCCATGTTTGTGCTATAATGCCAAATACCGATCGTTCGCTACCCAAAGACACTAGGTCAACAACCAGCATGTAACAAAGCTAATCGTGCCCAACTGGAAGACGACATCGCACGCCGGTCACCACCCAGCACCCGGGAGCCATGGGACCTGCTGGTCACCGGACGGCACAAAATTTTGCCAGGATGAAGAACATAGCACCAGGAGTCCAGAAATGTAATTTTAGGTGTTAGTTCGTCCTATACATGTAAATATAGTAGTTTATGTTTTTGCCCTTTTGTATAAAAAAACAGTGTCTACTCCTGTCACTTAGAATTTTTTTGCTAGGACTACTATAGGGGATGATAAGAAATTGGATGCGAATATGGTTGTATAGCAAACTTGTAATTCTTGCGATTGCTTAATGAAATCTCATTTGTTTACTTCACTACTGTGCCTCTAAAGCTTTTATATGTATTTATTTGCTATAATTGTGATTGTGACACACAGTTAGTTAAATAGGCAAAAGTAACGTGTGGGACGTTACTTGCCATACGGCTTATTACGTCGAGGGAAATCGAACGACCCATGACACATTGGCTGTCTCATTCTTCAAAGTCTACATAATAACTTTTGATGTCGTCTTGGAATGAAATCAAAACGTTAATGGCTTTTCTTATAAATAAATTAATGTTGGTTTATCAAAATATTTAAGAAATTTCGTGAAAATATACATAAATAAAAAAATTAGTTCTTAGTCGATTTGATGTTAACAAACAAAAATGAAAATTTGTTCAAATTCTCATACACACAATTAGTTTAGATGAAAATTTGAGAAATCAAGAAAAATTAAATTAATGCATATGTTCTTGAAATGGCTGCAATTTTTTTTTTGAAAAAAAAAAAATTAACGATCAAAACAGTCTAATAAAAACGATGTTGTCTATACATTGTTCATTTTTCACTCCGAGAGTGAAAGTGTAATGCCGACATTGGCATTTGGCAGTGAACAAATGGTCGTACATATTGAAGGAATTAATATATAACTTTGGTTTTTGGTTTTGGTACTTTCGTTTGGAATTTCTCCAAATGGTCATATGACTTGAGAAAAAACTGAAAGCTTAAAGCATGGTTCAACTCTTTCCATTTGTTCAATGCTGCAATAGTTTTCAAATTATCAAGTCGAAAACCCAAGAATCACTACTAATTATTAAACTCTATGTTATTATGATACTGGTTTCCATATGGCTGGTTCCACTGTAAGTCCAATTTGTAGCAGCTATTTTCGAACATGATATGCTTCTTTTCAAGTTTTCAACTGCTTTCTTGTGATTTGTGACTCCTTGAAGCAATAAACAAGTGATAACTCAATGATTTGTGACTCAAATATTCCAACCCAATTAACAAATGCGTTAGGGGGGACCGCTTTGACATCCTCATTTAAAGAAAAATTTAAAAATAAATGTGTGTTTTGAAATTTATGAAAATTTAAGGCATGATAGTCCCAAACTGAGTCACTCCTTTGATGGGAACATCAATTTGGTAACATAGTTGCCGAAATCAACCAGCCAACTCTACCCCACCCTCAAATTCACGCAAAAGATTGATGAATTCTCTCCCAATTATTTAGTTGCCATTAAAATTGCATGATCAATTATAACAAGTTTTGAAGGGAACCAAAAAAATTTAAAAAAAAAAGCTCTAATAAACAAACAAGATTGAGATCACGGACTCAGATTTATATGATTATCAAGTAAAAATATTTTATAGGACATGATTTGGTCCAGTAAGATGGATTCAAGAGCGGCGATCTAAGCCATATTTGTAGGGGAAGCTAGTATGGGAGATGCCCATCACAGGAACCACAAACGAAGCCTCTATCAGCATTCTTTTCTGGATCGACTCGATTGTACTTCCTGCTTCAAATATGTCTTTCACTAAAGAACAGTAATAACTTTTAAGCTTCATAAGCACGCAAGAATACTTCCGTTTCAACGACCTCATCTTCACACGTCTGAAAAGTCTGACCAGAGAGAATCCTTTGCGGGGCTCCTTCCCTCCTAGTTGGGCGGTGGGCAACTTCCTCTTCCCAAATGATAGTCTGCCGCGCATTGGCCACCGGGAAATGGTGGCGGAATGCACATGGGTTCGGGTGAGGATTTTGCCGGAGTCATCAATGTGATCAGTTCCTAAAGCCAACTTTAGGGAAGGAGAGAATAAAAAGTTCTTTCGGCACTATAGATTTTGTTTTTAGCCATGTGGACTCAATTGTGTAGAGACTGAAAACAAGGGAATAGAAGGAGAAATATTTAGACGGCCGTGTTCATAGAATAGTGCTGTGGACTTCTTGATCTAAAAGTTGTCACTTCACCCGTGGCCCGCCAACTTCTAGACCAAGGGATCTATGGCACTATTTCGTGAATTCGGTCCACTAAAGTATTTTTTGAATAAAAAGGATAAGGGAATAAAAAGGAATCCTGATGAAGCCAAAGACATATTTCCTTCGTCTTAAATATTAAGTGGGTAACATTGCCTTGATTATTGGTGGCTATAATCTTTCTCATACCTAATTTGTGAACAACATTTTGTTTGTTGGTTTGGACAAAGTAAAAACAAATGAGCTGGACAATTATGTTGTTCGGAACCTGTTAGTAAATTGTCACATGTTAAAAATTCTAACTCAGAACTCATATGTTCTAACGTTGTATTGTAACACCAGAACAAGTTCAAGTGAGCTTTTATAAAAATGTTGCATTCAGCATCTTCCTTTCGAGTAGCCTGTTGAAATATGGCTATGGGTTGAGGAGTGATAGAAAAATTCCACAAAAACGTAAGAGGAGCCATCAGGGCCGAAACAATGCTTCAAAGAAATGGGCTGAAACTCACGAGTCTAACCACTCGTTCAAATACCATAATTAGGAAAGGGAATGACACAATCTACATCTCTATTTCACAATTATCTTCTAAATAGTCCGTAAAACACTGGGCTACGCCCAATGGCATGCCAATATATTAGGATTTCATCCTCCAGTAGGGCTGTTCAAAAAAACTCGAAAAATCGTAAAATCGAAAAAACCGATCCGCCCCGAACGGAGAAAAAGGGTAACCGAACCGGTTTTTGGTGGCAGGGCGGGTTATATTTTAATCAGGTCGGTTCGCAGTTCACATTTTTGCGAACCGAAATGGGAGTAGTTATGTAATTTCACATGTTACTTATATAATTTCACATGTTAGTTTGGGTGTTCATTTGGTTATTTATTGAATATTTATGTTTTTACATTGATTGAAATGAGAAGATGAAATTTGAAAGATTAAGTGATTATTTTCTTATTTATATAGTTTTTGGTTATTTGTTGAATATTTATGTTTTTATGTTGATTGAAATGAAAAGATGAAATTTGAAAGACTAAGTGATTGTTTTCTTATTTATTTAATTTTTGTTTTTTTGAAGATTAAGGTTTTGGATGTAATTTAACTTTAAGATATTAATGTTTGTATTATTAGTGATTTAATAATATTCTGTAATTTTTCTTGTTTATTTTTTTAAAAATATAGGTAAATTATTATGGACTGGGTTAGGTACCCGACCTATCCGAACCGGTTTTGCGGGTAACCGGAAGGCTGGGTACCCGTTACATGTGGACCGATTTGCGGTTCGAATTTTTACTTAACCGCAAAGACCGGTTCGATTCACTTTTTTTGTCCATGGACCGGGTAGTCGATCCATGAACACCCTTATCCTCCAAGCTCATTTAACTACTTGGACTGATTGGGAGCATTTGACAAAGAAAAAAGTCTTATTGGACAACCTCTAATTTTTTAAACTTTGAAGTCCAAAAGTTATGTACATGATCAAATGGACCATGGACTTGAGGAGCTGTGGAAGAAGCTGAGGAGCTGAGATGTATTTTGAACACGTATGAAGAAGCCTTCAGACAAAAAATAAACCTGAACAAATTGTTTGTTTTCTTTAGTAAAAACACCGGAGGTCCAATAAAATAGACTGTTTGTGAGGTATAAGGACGGGTCAAGGTGGTAACCCAAGGGAGGTTGTTAGGACTCCCTATGATCATTTCTAGATCAAAGCAGCAAGCTTTTGGGTACATCAAAGAGAGGATCGAAAAAAAAAACTGAACAACTGGAAAGGGAAACTCCGAGCTTAGCTGGAAAGGAACCAATGATTAAAGCTGTGCTAGCTGTTGTTCCAAATTATCTTCTGTCAACGTTCAGAATTACAATGAAGATGGGAAAAGGAATTAGCTGCGCAATGGCAAAATTCTGGTGGGGTAATGAGGGGGAGAAAAGGAAAGTGCACTGGTCTAGCTGGAAGAAATTGTCAAGACCAAAGAACCCGGGAGAACTTGGTTTCAAGGAAATAAGCAGCTTCAACAAAGCCATGTCAGCAAAACAGGTATGGAGATATCTGACATGTCCTAATCTGCTGGTAGCAAAGGTGTTGAAGGGGAGATATTATAATAGGCAAAATATTCTGTATTCCAAGATACCCAAAAAACCCATCTTGGTTTTGGAAAGGAATTGCATCTGCAAGAGAAATGATAGGAGAGGGATCAAGAAAAAGAGTGGGAGATGGTAAGTCAATTAAGATATGGGAGGACAGATGAATGCCTTTCAATGAGAACGGGAAGATTCTGTCTCCAAAAGCCCCCAAACTGCCAAATTGAATACGTTAACCAGCTCATACGAAATAAGTGCTGGAATGTCTTTCTGTTAAATCAATGTTTTTGTGAAGGAGGAAGCTGAGATGATCCAAAGAATTCCTATAAGTATTACTGGTAGAAAAGACAGGTTTTTTGGAAGGAAACTGAAAGTGGTATTTACTTAGGTTAAATCTGGGTATGAGTTGATTAGAAAGGAGAGGGTGCATAATCATGGAAGAATGGAAAAGTACTGAAACTAGCTATGCTGCAAATGAGAGGATTGTCTGGGAATATACATGGAAGTTAAAAGTGAAACATAACTTAACACTTTCTTTGGAAATGTTAAGTAGAATACTTCCAGTCAATGAAGTAGTAAGGTATCGAACAGGGATTGGGGATCAGATTTGCAATTGCTGTGGAGAAGAAGTGGAGTCGATAGAGCATGCTTTGTTGAAGTGTGAGCATGCACTGAAAATCTGGAAGCACTCCCCGATTCAATGGGACGGGCTACGGGATGTAACTCATGATTTTGGAGATGGTGGTTGCAGAGGTTTACTTGGGGCTAAGTTAGAACACATGGGATGCAACATGTAGAGCTGATGTTAACATCCTATGGTAGATATGGAAGGGTATAAAGGGAGGATGTTAACAAAGAGCGAGGATGCACATGAAGTGGATAGCTGAGTGGAATGGAGTTTCAGGTAGCTAACCAAGTGGCAACAGAAAAGGAGCAGGGAAGCAACAGAAGAGGGTGTTCAGGGTAGGGAGACAGAGGATAATGGAGAAAATGTGATAGGCTATGTACGATTGGATCTGTAGGAGACAAAATACTGTCAGTTATAGTATTGTGTACAAAAATCAGCTAGATGAGATCAAATGATTTGGGCTGCAAATGAAAGAAGAGCACATGTCAACCAATGGAAGAAGCCAATACAATAGTTGGCAATGGGGCTACAAGAAAGAAAGGATGGAGAGCTGAAGATACAAGGTACAGACAGGAGCCTGATAGAAAAATTGCAGCAAAGAAACTCCAATGATGCAAAGTGTGCAACAATTAGTGAGAACATCATGGATCTATCCTCCCTGTTTAATGCATGCTTTTTTTATGTTGTAAGTCAAAAATCTAATGTCATAGCTAGGAATCTAGCAAAACTTGCCGAAAAACTGAAAAACAACAGTCTGGGAAAATAGTTTTCCAGGGTAAATACATGAAGTTCCACAAGTTCATCAGGGGTAGTTACTCCTACTGCGTACAGTAAAGGTTGTACTTTTGTTTCCTCATCAATGTATAAATATATACGATGTTGACTTTGGGAAAAAAAAAAAAAAAAAAACCCGACCACGGTTCTCACGGTTCAGTAGCATGCACAACCCCTTTTTTTTTTTTTTTTTTTGTTGAAAGAAGTAGCATGCACAACTTAACGACTCACAAGCACATCCAGACATAATTATCTAATTTAAGCACCAAAACAGAGCGACAAAGGGAAACAATGTCTAACAATATCTCAGAGAAGGGGTAAATGGTTAGCGACTTTGATTTTGCGCAGCCGTGCAAAACCGCCATAGAAGTGAAATATAAAAGCACCTGAACAACCTATACACACAAATCAAATACTCTGCGGGAAAGCATATGTATAACTCGCATATGTTCTTGTATGCATGGGAAACCCAACGAATGTATAGTATTTATTTAAGTTAACATACCACCAAAATCTTTGCCCACAGTTTCACTTCACATACTGCTCGAAGACCCCAATAAGCAGAACTTGAGATTCTCTTAGGAGAAAATATTATATGCATGAACTTGAAAAAACAATCAAATATCAGACAGTCAAGGTAATTATGTCTGTACGCGCCCTTTAAAGATAATGAGGAAGCTAATGAGCTCCCTAACGTTGTCAACAATAATTTGCTTCATAATTGTATCTTTACATTCTCAACAAAGCCTGATTATCCATTTGAGGTAGCCAATATCATGGAATTTGTGAGAAATAACTAAGGTAAGATTCTCGGTGCTCCCTCAGCAGATGAAGTCTTCATGCAAACTGGCAATGAGACCTAAACTGGACGTTTCATTGAAATCCATCACCAGATCTTCTTCCTGACCCAGAAGAGGAGGACTACAATGCCGATGACTACAGCTACAGGGGCCCATTTACGAATCAAGGCCTACAAAAGATCAAATATTGATGCAAGGTGAAGTACACTATGCTGAAAAAGCCAAAAAACACATACAAGGAGCAAATGCATTAGGTCATAACTATTGCCGCCAACAGATTTCAGCAGTTTCAAAAGAAAGGACGCATACAGCATCCAGCATAATTACACTCCACATGAAGGCTTATATTAATTAGCTCATGCGTCAGGTAAAGAATAGCAATATACTTCCTTTCTACCAAATTAAACCATTAGTTTTGCTTGGTATGCATCTCGAGGAGTGAGAGAAGACCAAGGCATTTGTTATGTTTTTCCAAATTTACCCTTGACTTGATGTATGGCTGCCATCATATTTTAGACATCTCACTTAAATGAATTCAGGATACCATACTGAGTTGTTGAATACACACATAATTTCCATCGTACTTGAAGTAGGTCATGCTTGTACAATCATGAAATCCTGTCCCCATGCAAATATATCACAACTCTAAGAGTAGGCAACAGACCATCTTGATATTCCATTAAACTAACCTGCCGATTCAAATCTCTTGCCTTGTCAGCATATATGCGAGATTCTGAAGTCAAGCGGCTAGACAACTGAGACACTTCTGCAAAATCGACACGATAAGAGTTTGGTGAATAAACAATCATATATGAAATGAAAACCCTTGCAGAGGGCAGAAAATCTTTTTCCCTTAAGAAGGGCAACGGGAGCTGAATAGTAGAAAAATGGCTATTACTGAGCCCATTGGATTAGTTAAGGAGTAAAACATAAATAAGAAGATACCATCTGTAGAATGTATTGTCAAAATGCTGTTCACCCCCTAATAACCATACATCCAAAACAACAGTCAAGAATGAAAAAAAAAAAAAATAGATGTCAACTAGGAAAATGATAATCTTACAAAATCAACAATTTCAAATATTAGCTAAAATATTCTAGTAGATTAAGGTTAGCTATAGGTGTGTTAATTCAAACCACAATACTGAACCAACAAAGTGTACGTGTACAAACCAATGTTATAAACAATGTTCCCTAATTTGCATTTCTTCTTTGGCTTGTAGATAGCTATTACTCACAGACTAAACATTTTGTATTAGCAGCTTCCCACCAAAATAACAAACCTTCAAAGGAGATTAAATGGAAATTGACATGGAATTGGAATCACTCACGGTCCAATTTTTCCCCAACACCAAGAACTTCTTGTACATTGCGAGTCATAATCTGGTGTACTTCATAAAGCTCATCATTCAACTTAGCAATGTTCCGCTGAGTTCTTGTATCCTGGTATAATTTCTTTGTTTTCTGTATGAATGTATCTTTCAAATATAAAAGGAAAGGACATATTAGATATAGCAAGATTAGAAAAGTCAGTGTGGGCAAAGAAGAAATCCTAACAAAAAGTAAAGGTTAAGAAGAGAGATGTTACCAAATTTTATAAAAGCATAAGGTCTAGCAGCAGTTTCAATTTGGCTTCCATTTACTCGTTCAAATTCATTTTTAAGGTCTTCAAGGTACTGGAAAGCAAGTTTCTTAGGATAAGCACGGTCACACATAGTCAAATAACAAACTCGCCCTTCGATGATATAACTGAGATCTTTTGTCAAGGAATCAGAGGTTGAACACAAAATAAAAAGCATATGGCTTGTCCCAAGAAGAAAACAAAGCAACTAAAAATGTCAACGCATTAGTTCAAATGTATATGATACCTTTAAAACCAGTTATTGAACCATAATATATTGTAAGAATTTCCAGACAAAAGAATCTGTTTAACTGGAGCTCTCGTCCTCCATGTGAATATAACCAACAACCAATTCAAAATTCTCCGGAGAAAAAAAAAAAGAAGCTATATTTTCCAAAGCTGTAGCATTTCTACATCTCTCATTAAATTCATCAAGCATATATCACATGATAAGGAACAGCTTGGAGGAATTTCACAGTCACACGCTGTTGAAAGCCACAGCTAGGCCTCCCTGCCTGAACATAAAACAATAAGGTACAAAAAGAGCGATCTCTCTTCTGGTTACCAACGGTTTAATACTGTTACCATACCTGATCTCTGCTTCTGGCTACCTAATAATTAAACGCATATTTTACAACAGTTTGATATAAAAACCATAAAATGAAGAAATTAGCTTTAAAAGAAGAGCAAGAATTCCATACAGAAAAATAAACTGAAATACACATGAAACTGGTGGCTTAGCAGCATAAGCAGGAAAAGGATACTGGAAAACATAAGGGCCGGTCTCGACAGACATTCTGGAAGCCTCATTCTGGCCCCTTGACAGATTGGTGAACAATGCCTTGGCCTGCTTTTTGTAGTAATCAACATCTGGCATATCTCGGCCATCATCCAGGCCCTCCACTAACGGAAGGCCATCAGTAACACGAGCAATCATAGTCAATTTCACCATTTTTCTTCCTCCAAACCCTCCAGTTACTGCTCTAAACTTTTAAAAACAATGCCCCAAAAAAAAAAAAAATTCCTCAAAAACAAATTAACAAATAAATGCCCAAGAAAAAGAACTGAATTCAGCAGTCAATTTAAAGCACAAATAAAAAAAAATATAACCCACCGGCGAGGAATTAATTCCGAACTTTAACTGCAACAATGATTACTAGGTTTCAATCACATTCGGACAGATCATGCTATCACCAAAGCCAAAAAATGCCGGACTGAATTCAAATTAAATAAGAAAAGTATACATAATTCAGGAATTACAAAAATAAGAACATCGTCGCCGTAATCTATATTTACCAACCGGAATTATGTCAAACAATCAGATGCTTTTCATACGCATTCGAGCCTCCGTCCAAGAAACATAGGTAAGTAGTCTCCGTCCTTATGTTGAATAAAATGGGTAGAAATTATAAAATTGGCGGCTGTAAATTTCAATAATTTGAGCTGAGAGGCAGCCGGAATTCTACGGAAGTTTAGGAGATCGATGGATTTAGGGGAAACGCCGATAAGTTTTAATCTGAGAGATGGCCACGAAAGCTAGACGGATCCAATGCCAATGGGTCATAAATAAGACTCCTATTTGACAGAATTTAGGAAAAGCAATAATAGTGTAGTACTAACTACTAAAGTAGAGTATCTCTTGTGTAACGCGTCATTTTTAAGATAGGCTAAATTTGAAATTAAATTCTTATTTTTCAGACTCCTGCAATTGTTGGCTATCTAGCCCTATTAGGTTTGGAATTGGATTCAAGGTGAAATTGCAACTTATTGAAATTAGTATTATGTTTTCACAATTATATTACTCACTCACTCAAATGTAAATACAATTCGATTTCAATTATGCCATGGAAACAAATGCATCCCAATTTATATTGCATCCTTAATTTTTAGTTGGAAAGAATCATCAATTGCTGGGTTTTTCCAAAGGCGTGATTATTGATCCCAATTAACCTGTCTAACGGCCCAGTGGTTAAGGGGAGACCATGTCTACCCCTACTGTAGGTCCTAGGATCAAATCCCAGGACTTGCAGTAGATAGAGGTTTTCGGAGAAGGGGAGATTTAGATAATTTCGAAGAGTCATACTCTCAAATTGTGTATGGTAAACAGTTTAGGGCTTCACCCGGCACATCATTGGAGCCTCACCTTATTTGTGTGAAACGACAAACATGTAATACAACAGCGCTTGATAAAAAAAAAAAAAAAAAAAAACCTGTCTATAAATATTACCATGGGACGGTCTGGCGGTCTTAATTAACTCTGTCTATACTACCACGAGACATTCTAAATTTGTATGATGGTTGCATGAAATTTGAACCTAAACCTATGTAGAGGAAATATTTTTATTTCACGTGAGCTTAAGTTGCAAAAATATTTGTATTTCATGTGAGTGTGAACGATGTGAAAATACAAGTTGGGAAGATAAAAGTTCAATATGTTGTTTGGAGTACTAATAGATGGACTAAACATGGATTTGTAGTTTTGTACCGTACAAAGAGCCGATGGTTAGATGAAAATAAGAGATGCGGGCCCACATAAGTTATTAATTTAATTTGCAAATAAGTGAGCGTACATAAATTGTCAAAATTCTACTCATTCTTTTACAAACTTATTCTGTGCACGATATAACTATCTGACTAAACATGGTACAAATGAATATTGAACTTTTAGCACTAGATAGTATCGACTAAGTATACCTTTTTGACTTTTCAAAAAAAATAATAATACCTTTTTGATAGCAGTATTCAAAATTATTAGACCCAAAATTCTATTGCGAGGAAAGTGATACGGTAATACTGAGAGGGCTTTTCCAAATTTTTTGTATTACACGGGAAAAAAGGGCCTTCTTCGACTATAATATTTAAAGGCGTGCAAAATCAACAGCAAGAAAACCAACGCCTCTCGTGAAGCCCCCAAAGTAGCGAAATTTTATACATAATTAAGAAGGGGAAAAAAAGACGAAACCCACTGATACAGCTGTTAAAGACGACTGTTTTATCACCGATCAAGTTATCACGCCTTCACGTCCCGAAATACAAAACAAGCACTGGTGATTCATGTGCCCTTGGAACGAACCGAGCGTTGGGAAAAGGAAACGAATCAAAGAAGCGAAAATCCAATGGGACTGCTGTGAGTCGCTTTGTTTTCTCCATGAACGTCATTAATTAGCATAATTGACGGTTCACTCTTTCTCTGGGTTTCGCATGTCTTTTAAGAGCCCAGTTTCTACTACTTTCTCCCTCCATTATTAATTCACTCCTCAATCAAGAAACGTCTCCACTGATGGCCAGTTCTGCCGTGGCACCTAATGAACCGCCGTCGACCCCGTAACGTCGAAAAGCAGCTCAACAATCCCGGATCACAATCAGCACCTGTTGCTCATCATCATTCGCTAATTACTCGCAGGCCTGTAACCACACCCTTACCTTTACCTTTTTTTTTTTTTTAAGTTAAATTATTTATTTATTTATCTTTTTTTTTTTTTAATCTTGATATCTGTTTTCTCAAGTATAAAAGTACCCATCTTTGATGTGAGTGGTTTACAGAATTTAGTCTTTTCAGGATGAACTTTCTTTAATTTTTATTATTTCTTTGCTTATACCTTTCCGTTGTTCTTCTTTTTTAATGAGACCTTGTTGGATGATCGATGGGGGGACAGCCGATTCTTGATTATCTTAATTGAAGTGTTTGGTTTGTTCCAAACCATGAAAGAACCAATAATCGATTTTTCTCTTAGAAAATATAAGATGCTTATTATTATTGACATAAAAAATACCTTCATCCTTATCTGCATGTATGGAGTTTTAGCCGACTAGTTACCTTGTGTTATTATTTTAGTGTTCCGTGGATTAGCAGCGGTGTAGGCTTTCTGGCGATGAGTCCAATTGCCTCTTGTTATGATAGTTTGAGTGGGATTACAATGACAGATAATCTAGAATGTATTGTTATTAGTTGCTTTGCCTTTGCATGTTAAGGTTATTGGCTTACAGTGTGGATGGAAGATTATTTTGGAATTGAACTCAAGAGGTTGATCTGTCAGGTGACTCAGGTCTTCACGGTTGCTGGTCATCTGGCCTTGACACATATCTAAATTAACTGTTATCGTTGACATCAATTAGTATTTTTCAGTCAGTTTTGAATTCGTCAAGCACGTTCTTCACCTGGTTTTACAAGTGAGCAGGAAAGAAAGAATACTTAAAACTTATACAATAACCCTAAACCCTAAACCCTTGGTTATGTGAGAGATCGTCTCCTAATCATACTTAAAAGCCCACTCCTTGTCCATGAATCGAAAAGCATTACCATTTGGTTCAGTTGAGACGTCTGTTCTCAACACCAGTAAGTGTGCCTATTATTCATGGTTCATGGTTAACTCTGCCTTTTAATTTATAATCATTTTCTGAATTAATTGGTCTTAAAGCTATGTAAGTAAACTGATTCCTACATTTTGTGGAAAATATTTTATTCTATTTGTTGGACGATAAGTATAGGTCTCCTAATGATGATTCCTGTTGCATTGCTGACACTGTCAACATTAGTAAATCATCTCTAATAACCAATTTTGTACCAAAGGACAGGATTTCTGAGAAGGGCATTAACTGTGATGAAAGTTCACAAGATAGAATGGGTATCAATGACCGATCTGAGGATTCTGGTTTACGGTATGACATCTGTCCACAGAGAACTGGATCTGTTATCAGGCTAAAACCTTCTCTATTTTTGAAGAATAGAGGAAAAAGGGATGAAAATAAGCTCAACATGGAAGGACCCTGCATTACTGTATTGAGGCCGGGGATGATTCTTTTAAAGCATTACATTTCTTTCAATGATCAGGTGTGACAATATGGCCTGTGCTTGTGCTTACCTTTCAAACTGGATATTATAATCCCTAAACTAAACTATTTTGTGTTGACTTTCCTTTATACCGTGTTTCTAGGTTGAACTAATAAAGACATGCAAGGAGCTTGGACTGGGTCCTGGTGGCTTCTATTTGCCCGGTTATCATGATGGAGCAAAGCTGAACTTAAAGATGATGTGTCTTGGTAAACATTGGGACCCTGAGACAAGTACCTATAAAAGTGAAAGGCCCAGTGATGGTGTCAAACCTCCCCTTGTTCCTGATGAATTTCATGATTTGGTTAAAAGGGCTATCAAGGATTCCCATGCCTATTTAGAGAAACATTACAAGAAAAGAAATGTGGAAGATATATTACCCTCAATGTCACCTAACGTCTGTATTGTCAATTTTTACACACAAAGTGGCCGGCTGGGTCTGCATCAGGTTCCTCATCTCAGTGCTCTATTCTTTATACTTCTTAATGTTCTAGACAAGTATACAATCATACTCAACCGTCATAATATTAGTTACTTGTTCTCAACACCGGTAAGTGTGCCTATTATTCATGGTTAACTTTGACAGTATTTCCCAATTTGGAACAGTTGATTATATGTGTTTTCTTTGTTATAGTTTAGAGGATTGCAAATAGATCACATTGAAGAGAGGACAAAAATGATATATGTGCTTTTATTTGATTCTGCAAATTCTATATCTGATGCATATTACTTGCGCTATGCAGGACAAAGATGAAAGTCAAGAAAGTCTCCGTAGAGGACTGCCTGTGGTATCCTTTTCAATTGGTGACTCTGCAGAATTCTTGTATGGTGACCAGAGGAATATTGACAAGGTGGAAAAGGTTAGGCTTGAATCAGGTGATGTATTGATATTCGATGGTAAAGCTAGGCATATCTACCACGGTATGTCCACTATATTTCCTGACACAGCTCCTAAAGCTCTGTTAGAGGAAACAAATCTAAGATCCGGTCGTCTGAATCTCACTTTTAGAGAGTATTGACAGTTTCGTATGTTGTAATAGGGACCGGTAGCTTAAACTTGAATGATTACAGTTAATTCTCTGTTATTTCTATACTTCAAATTCATTTGTTACAATCGGGACCGCTGGAACCTGCATGCAGCCAATGCTTTAGTGTCACAGATAGGCAGTTGTTGTTGGGAAGCAATTTTCCTCAGCAAGATCGTTAAGGATGGATACTGGTGAGCAAGAAAACTACAGAATAAAGGGAAGAAAAAGGTAACGTTATTATCTGGCAATAAATTTTCAAGCCATTCCAATTCCTAATATATCTGTAAAGAGTTTATATTTTGAAGCCCAATGGTTATGCATACCTGACACAGGAGAAGAATAACAAATGATATAAAACAGAAGCAAAACAAGGATATAAGAGTGTTAGCTTATGGTTGAAGTAATGTAACCATCCAAACTTCAGTTCCCTTGGCTTTTTAGAAAAGGGACAATCTTTTGTGAGAATAAATGTCCCAAGGACATCTCACCCGATCTTGAATGACTACTGTCTCCATGGTGATGGTAAGATGTCGAAGGCAATCTTGCCAAGTTTCTTGGCCAGTCTGGTTTTGTCATTTCAGTCGTGATCTATTCGACGGATGCATTAGCCAACTCAATCAAGGGATCCAACAGAAATGTTGGGGAACTGCAATATTAAGAAGTAGTTTAATGGACATACCAATTGTAAAAATGCCAAATATTATGTGCATGTAGGTATCATTTAAATTAATGTTTCAGTACTAAAAGAGTACAAAAGATTTTGACTTGTTCCTCTTACTGTCTAATTTCATACTTTTACAGAAGCGTTATATTGATATTGGCATCTTTGGTCTTACCATTCTCAAGGCAACATTCATTTATCGCCACATTTGCGCTCGATATTGGCTGGGATGCTGCTTTTATTGCTTAGCACTTCGCAATATCCAAATTCTCTTTGAGACAGTTGTGGTTCATTGCTTATTCAACACAAAAAGGGGAAAGAGAGGGGATGGCAGATGTTTGCATCTCTCAGAGTAAGCTTATGCTTGAAGAATGTGACAACCGTACAAACAACGACCGTCCTCATCCGAAGAATACACAATTGTTATTATATGAGCACAAGATAGTCAAGTCCAAAAACACGCGGATACGATCGTGTAATATCCATCTCTTACAAGCCGTTGTACAGCATAATCGAATAACTCTAAAGTCTCACATATGATTCCAACAAGAATCATTCTAATATACAGCCACAGACCTAGAGGAATAACCACATAAAAAGAATGCTTTTTACTACCAAAATCACAGTAGCATTCCGCCAATTGGAACTGTACTCTGAAGAAATATACATGTATTTAAACACAACTACCTGCAAGTTGAGCCCAGTGAAAGTTTCCTCAGCCCTATCGAGAGTCTGGAAAACCAAAATAAACCTTGTATAGATCATTAGTGGCACCTCCATGACAATTACTTCTGTTTGTTCAGACACCATATCATCATTGACGGTAATTACAAGCATTTGAGTGAAGAAACTTTCACACGAGGACAATCATCTAGGTTTTGACTCACTTCCCTTGCTCCGGAATGATGATAAGGAGAAAAATGATCTTGGAGCTGTAAATTTAAGAGAGATTTTAGCGGTAAACACAAAATCACATCTTATTTAAGCTGAATGCGCGAATATTTCTTAGAAAACCTAACAAGTGGCCAACATGTAATTTATTTAGATTCAATAATACTATAGATACATTTGCTTTTGCTGTCAAGAATAAAGAACGATCTTCTTTTCAACAGCAACTATCCTCATTTTGTTTATGCTTTTGGCAAGAAACTGTTCAGAATTACAACTATCCTAGATGTACAAAGTTTTTCATTTTTTATCCAGGACCTTTTCTTCATGAGTTGTTAAACTGAATGTCTGTGGTCAAGAGAAGGCAATAGTGCCTTCCAAAGCACGTGAATCTATGCAATCAGGTGTGCAGTATATCTAATGACACATGAATCCATTGCACACTCAGTTATCATTTTCCTAGACTACAACACCACCATAAATGCAATTGCAAGAGCTTCCAAAGAATGAAGTCAGTATGACACATTTGAGGATAATGCAGTGAAATAATTAAATCAATACTACTGAAAATTTGAAGAGGTGAGAATTCTAAAATCTTACTACAATCAGTGGCAAACCATTTTCAGTAGAAAGAAGCTTGATGATGCACCAAATTTATAATATCCAGAGAGATTAATCTTCTTAACAAGTGAATTTCACAGGTCAAATTTGTAAATGGCACCTGCTTAGTAAATAGAATTGGACTTCATAAGATAACTGACATAAGAGAGCACTTGCTAAGAAGCTAAGATGTCACATTCAATGCTGATCTGAATTAGCACTTAAAAAGTCCTAATAAACCCAATCTTGTAAAATCAAATTCAAGAAACTTGTAGAAAATCTAAACCATTTTATTCAGGCATCAATATGACGGCAAAGAAGGGGTTGTAACAAGAAAAATGACAGAAAGAAGCAACTTTATGTCATAAAGGGTCACCTTTAATTGAACTCCCGGATAAATGGTCCTCTCTCAACTTGAAGTTAGCTGGAGGCGCTGGGATAGAGCTCCGCAAGGATTGGACTGCAAGATTGTAAAAGCAATCTACTTGTGAACTTGTTGTAGTGACTTTGAATGCTAAACATGAGATGGCAAAAATAAAAAAAAATAAAAATAAAAAGAAATGAAAACCAAAGAAATGGAGAAGTAAAATCGCTCATTATCCATTCCACAAGTTCATGCATGGTCATGTATTGCAGAATTTACGAATTGAGGCTCTCAACCTAGAATCCTTATCTAGAAGTTATTAAACACCAGATAAGCTCAGAAAACGGAATCTCTGAAATGATCTTTAATTTACATATGCAGAAACATATCAATCATCAAAAACATGTTCTGATATGCATTTTTTATATTTTCCAAACAGAACATATGTTTTGCAGAGACATTAGATATGCAGATCACGAAAAGAGCTGACATAGCCAGGGGAAAAGAAACTGAGGTACAGAAGAAACTAAATAAAAGAACCAAAGAGGTAATACGTAGGTGAATAACTGTCTATGAAAACAACATCAAAGCACCCTGGTACAGTCACCAAAAAAAACAAAAATGTAGTTATCAACAAATTATTGGGAAAAATATATTATTTACCTTGTTCGCTGAAAAATTCGCTTTCATTGAAGCTATCATCCGAAGGATGTCCTTGTAAAGATCCCATTCTTGACTTCCTAAGATCTTCTGATGACCGATTGGCAGGATCACGTCCATCTTCTGTGTCATCATCTCCTTCAGATGTGGTTGCAGAAATCCAGTCAACAAAACTTTCTGTGCCACGGCTTTTCCTTCCAAATTTTAGTAATCTTTTAAATCCTCTAGTCATATCCTTGCGTGACTGATGATGGGAAGAAGTGGCAACCAGCATTGGTTTCTGAGCTGCTCCCCATTTCTTCCTCATTCGAGCCGCATCAGTCTCAGTTTGACTCAGAGAATGTGAATTCCAAGATGCAGGACTCCCAACTGGGGAATCAACAAAGGCATCAATGTCTGACATCTCATGAGAATAAGAAAAGGGATGATGACTACGTGAATTCCATGATACAGGACTCTCTCCCGGTGAATCCTGCAAATTTTCAGTAGGATGAAAACCAGAAGGAACTGCAGCAGGCAATTCAGCCACTAACGAAGAATCCACTTGTGTAAATGATCTCACGGCACCATTTTCTGATCCAAAATTTACATTCTGTGATTCCAGATCCAGTTCAAGTTCCCTGTGATGTCTATTTGTCACTATCTCAAACTCCTCCCCTTCATCGTTGACCAGATCCACCGAGTCTTCAGCCACAAAGGCCAACTCATCAAATTCAGCTTCATCGTTAGTAGTATCAGAAGCCATCGTGGTCTTCTGCAAAGAAACAGTTGTTCTGGCTCCAAAATCCACACCACTACACTTCTTAAGGAAAGGCTTTGACTCTGAAGTCTTTGAATACTTGCCGTATGGACTTTGCTCAGTCTCATCCTTGTCAAATTTTTGTGTTGTCAAAGAATTGCCCTCAGAGCTTAATGGAGAAATCTCTCTGAACTCCACTGCATTTGCTGAGCTCTTCTTCAGGGACTGTGATCGACGTGATTTTTCCTCCTTGACAAACGACGTGTCTTCACTTGTGCTTTTGCTGCGGGAATAATTTCTCAATTGGGGCCGAGTTGTTTTATTGGACACAGAAGAAGGTTTGCTGTTTTCTTTTTTCAGATCAGAGAAATTGGGAACAGATTGTGCAAGAAGATTTTCTGTGCTTTTACGACGGCCTGAACTATTGGAAGCTCGATTAGAAGATCTAGGAACAGGTGCTGCAGACGTACGAGGTGTGGATGAAGACAAACTCTTTGTGGATAAATTCTTTTTACTCTGTTTACTCTTAGACAAACCATCTGTTAAGGACGTCTCATTGAATGACCCATCTTCACCATAATATTTCTGCTCTGGAAAATCAGATGCGTCTTCATCATCATCACTTTGCCCAAAATCTAACTGCTGCTGCAGAAGTGAGCAGAAAATACAATGAACACCAAGAACAAAACTAAATGATTTAGTGCCACTTATAACCAAACATACAAAAATTATACCTGCTCCCTTCTTATAATTGATCGAGTATTAAATGATCTGAGTCTGTCTGCACGTCGACGAGCACTCAATAGTGAATCTTGTCTATCTCCAGATCCCGAAAATTTAGCCTTCATCTCAGCTTTACTCCTCTCAAGGCTATCCTGCATAGCCTTCAGCTTGGCTTCCTTCTCTGCTCTGTTGGTACTCCAATCTTCCTTAAGCTTTGCATCCCTTTTCTGCATATACCTCTCATAGAATTTCCCTCGAGAACCATCTGAAACTCTAAGCTCGGAAAAATTCTTACTTACAGTATCACTGTGGTTTTGGCCACTAACCATTTTTTCAGGAAAATCATTGAATTTGGCCAGCTTTTTTGAACTCTCAGCAGGTTCAGTCAATGGGCTATCTTCAGGAAAAGGGGCAGGAGCAATATCTGCAGATGGTTTCCTCAAAGATTTTGCTGGTGGCTCGCCTTCCCTGTCAACAGGCCTGCTTCTCCGGGTAGTATTAGACTGATCACCAGGAGCTCTCAATTTATGCTCAGCAAAGAGCTTTTCAAGTTCATTAGCTTTCATTTTCAACTCATTGTTCAGTTCCTGGTTCCCTTTTGACTGCCTAACCCTTTGAACAGGTTCTGGAGGAGGCGTTGAAAAAGAACTAAAGCCCTGCTGATTCTCCATAACCACATCACCAGAGAAAAATGTCTTCTTACTTCCATGAACTGGAACACTATCATCCCTTCGGTCCAGGGTTTTCTTCATCTGTTCAGAGGGAGTAACTGTTTTCTCAAACCTCATCCTTTGCTGTCCAGAATCTTCAAACTTTAGTGCAGTACTACCAGAGAGCTTCTCAGCTGAAGCCAATCCTTTGTTTAAGATTTCCTCAGTCTCCACAGAGGACTCAAGCCTGGGTTGAGAAGATGAAGTATTACGTTCAATTCCTTTGTTTTGAGTAGCAGAAGTTTCTCGAATTCTTGATCTTGAGCCACCTTCTAGTAGTGCAGAGTCAACAACTGACCTCTGAGGAGCCGTCAAATGAGTTCGTGAGAATGACTGATCTTTTACCCCAACTTCCTCTTGTGGATTTGAAACTTCAATCTGACCAGGTTGATGCAGACTAACAGCTGACCTTGTATCACTTCCCTTGCCAGCAGGATGACCAAATTGTGGCTGAGGACCCTTGTCCTTCTGTCCAGTAACCTGATCCTCAGAAATTACTCGCCCTTTGGTCTTGACGAGCTCATCCCTTTTTTCCAGTCCCTTGAACTTCAGTTGACTTTCCAAGCCACCTTCCTCAGCTTTATCACTAGGCAAGGACCTGAATCTCGGTAAGGAATTTGCTTGATCATTTAAACAATTATCCTCATCCCTGTTAAGAAATGACCTTGGCTGAGTCTTCCCACGTGCTTGATCTTTCCAAGCATCACCATCAAATGCACCTAAACTAGAATTTGACTTTCCTCCTTCAGAAGCCGCCTCTGACTTATCAGAGGAAACTGTCAACTGCCTTGCCCCAGCAACCCCTTCTCTCCCAGAATCCACGCTATCAACTACTCCCGCAGAATGGCCCCTGAAATCTGGCTTACCAGAACTCTGGTCCTCAGACTTGGAATGAGAAACAGAAGATGAGGGGGTGCAAAGAGGGCTCTCTGCGTCCTTCTTATCACCACTCAAATCAAGGCTCATGTCACTAGCACCACTCCATCTCCTCAACACTGCCTTCTCTACTGCAGCTGCAGATGCAGAAGATGACACATCAGAAGGAAGTCTCTTAATCTCAATCGATTTTCCTACCACTGGCTTCCCGCCAGAACTCTCCTTCTGCTTATTCTCAAACAAGTTAATACGATCCTGCACGCTGAGACGCCTAGACGGTTGACTTGCTGCAATTGACTGGGTTTGATCAGGAGGAGGGGGAGGGAGATCACTACTACTCTCTTGTTTCTTCTCTTTCTCAGCTCCAGCATCATTTTGTTTGCTTGTTTCCTCTGGTTCAATGCTTGATTCTCTGCTTCGTCGAAACGGGAAGGAAGGTTTGAACAGGTTAAGATTGGGGTGGTGTTGGTGTTGATGCTTTTGGGATGCGTCCTTTGCTTCTGCTGCTTCTTGTTCTTGGGCTGTTGAAAGCTGTTCGTGCCTCCAGGGATGGTGGGACCCAATGGGGAAGCTTTCTGGAGTAGTGGGCTCCTCCTCGTCTATGGACATATCTGATCCATACGAGGATCGGATGGCCCGGTCATCTCCTCCAGCCTTCCATGTGAGGATCAAGTCTTGCCGTCTCTCGCACAATGATATGAACTTGCTGCATGCTTCGCTGCAACAAAACAGTTAGTAGAACAATATTAGCCATTAATTGAAGTAATATATAACAACTTTTTTTGTTTTTGAATAATTAGTAAATGTAAATACTTTTACCCGAATGCAAACAAGTAATATAAAACCATTATAAATCGTTTTTCAAATTGTAAAAGAGAAACAAAATTCCAAGTCCACTACCTTCCATGTCAGGTGTCATTTTATGTTTTCTTGAACTGTTGTTTCATTTCTTTCTTGGCTTATTGTAATTGATTTTTTCCATATTGGAATTCTTTTTTTTCCCCCCTTTTAAGGTACACAACAAATATTTGATTGATGAGTCCAAATCGTTCAGTAGATGATGCATAGTGCAGAGACTAGGTAGGCAAAGGTCATATTGGATCTTCTCATTTTCTGCTGTAATAAAACAATCAAATTACTAGCAGGTCTCTATCAACCTGGGCACAGTAACAGAATACCCTTTAAGCTAATAAAAATAACAAGCAAAAAGAGCCCAACGACATCTGACTCCGCCTCCAATTGCAATTTATCTACACTCGAGGAACAACTAAAAGAGCAAACCAATGCAACTAGCTTCTATTTTCCTCACAAAAAAGTGAACAGTACGATGGTTGCTAGAATGTTCTATATTACATGCACACGGTATGACCATTTATTCAGAGGAACCAAGTGCCTCCCAAAAACAGCCCAGAGGTCTTCCTACAGTGCCAAAACAAGAACAGCAATCTTGATTCAATACATAGCTCCTAAGCAGTCTTTCCCAATGTTTCAAAGTCAAATAAAACTTGAATTTCCATTCCCCCACAGGACTTTAGATCTTCTACTGAACATGCAATACACTATTAAGATGAACCTTCATCAAGAGTCTTGAGCCACTGCAATCAGCACTGCCAACCTTGCCAAACACATAAATAAAAGAGGTCCTAGTGCAACCAACTTCAGAAGCATATCACCAAGGCACTTGACATAACTTGTGCCCCTCCCAGGAAATATTTAACAGAATGCATATACAAAAATCCTGGTTGTCTTCTTGATGTCCTATCATAAGTTTAGCCACAAATACCATAAATCACGGTAAGGAGTATCTTAAATTCTGGCAAAGCAAACGGGAAATATGAAGACATATCCTTTAGTGAAGCATACCCTTTCTCGTAGAGTTTTCATAATCTCTTCCCCCTTTTGCTTTAATTGTTTATGACAACATTGACTACTGCAATACTGGAGTTCACCTACTTGTTCAAGACACATCATAAACTTCAGTGGTCTGAAAGCATTTTGAAACCAAATCCTTAAAATGGAAAAATTGAAAACCGATGGCAAAACCATGGAAATGGGGATTATTGATAGCAAACTTCATTTGATTGTGACGACAACAACTCAATGCTCTCCCTATTCATCTTTATATAAGTGGCTACTGCATAATTTAGATGCCACCTATTAACACCACTCTCCTATGTGTGCAGAAGAAATTAGAAAAGCAACCTCAGAACTGCAAGCTGTATCTGCTGATGTTACAGCAGTTTGTGATGTGTGCGTGCTAACACCCTAAAAAAAAAAAAAAAAAAGAGGAAAAAAAGGGAGCTTTGATCTTTCAAAGTCAACAAGTGATCTCTTCTTTTCTTTGCTTGTTTTGTATGGTTTATATCTCTACTGGTGCTATCTGTGAAATAATCATATGCCTACATGCACAAATAAGCACATGTCTGGAGGCATGCACGCTCTGATGGGCACAGAGCAAAGGGGTTGGGAAGGAGAGGGGCAAAAGAATGCAAGGATATCTAAAGCTCTTACTTTAAGCGTTGGGCACCAAAACGATCTGCAAACATTTGAAGGTCCGAGACTGTGTCTGGATTGAAACCAGCAGCAGTAGCACGAGCACATGCTGTTGTTAGATCCTGCTGGACTGCAAGAAGCCGCACATCAATGGCTCTTAACAATTCCTTCCTGTTTAAAAAGGAAAGTGATAAAAATCAAGATAAATATTCAACATGCACCCAGAGACCAAGCTGCATGAAATGGTTCAGCAATTTAAGAGTGCTATCATATTGTCAGTTATTGCATAACAAAAGGTGCAACTTTCTGAATAAATAGTGCATGACATTTGTTGTTCCAAGTAACAACTATCATTTCTTCTAGCTGGATTCCATATTTTTGTGTCAGCATATAGTGTATTCACAAGTACAAAAAACTTCTTTAGCCTTCTAGAACACTAAATTGTCATGCATCGCTGTTTCTTCCTAAAATAGCTTAAATCTTCACCATCTAACCAGCAGAGTAACCGCAAAAGTTAATAACTTACTAGATCAACCCTCCAAGTTCAGGTGAGATATCAGTTATCATATCTTCTGGCCAAAAAAGATGCCTTCCGTATTTTCATCAGTAGTTATTTGACCTAGCTATGAAGGCAAACCTGGTAACAGGAACCGTCAGGTTACTAGGTAAAACACGTACTCCTTTTTTGCCACAAGATATACCACTTTCAAATAAGGCTCTCTACCGGCTCTTATACACTCCCTTAACCTTGGCTAAATATGTCCATTAGTTTGTTTAAATTAATATGTCTAAATATTAAAATGGTAACTGCAACAAAACATCACTCTTTTAAGAATTATACTCTAATTTGTTATAGTAACCTGCTATAAAAATATCAAATAGAGTTATTTTGTTTGCTGAGTATGCTTTCGCGTTACTTGTGCAGCACTGTGCAGTATTCCTAGGCAACTATCTTCCGAATGATATCATAAATTTTAAAGCCTCATTAGCACACAAGTTTTCTAACACTTTAATACATTTTAGGTAATAATTTATGCACATTTCTAAGATAGATAGAAGACATGTAGATCTTGCAACAGAAGAAAATATATGGCACACTGCTACTTAGTTACTCTAGCATGTGCAATCAACAAGAAGCAACAATGGCAAAAATTCCTACTGATAATGGAACTTGGTACCAAGTAAAGAATTGCAATTGAAACAATTCAAGACAGAGAAGGATCAATTTTTTTGTGTGTGTGCGTGTGTATGTGAGAGAGAGAGAGAGAGTCATTACTTTGTAGCATCAGCTGCGGCTGTGACCCCGGATCCGGCTCCACCTAGAACAAATCCCAAAGCAATATTAATATAATAGAGTATTAAAAACAATCCCCAAAGAAGAAGCTGAGGGCAATTAATGCTTCTGAGTTACAGTTCACCTTTTAAGGTATATATACCATGTGGCAGAAGTGTATAAAGCTAAGCAGAAACCCAACACAAAAGAAAGCCAAGATGAACTCTAATATACACATCAAAGCCAAGATAGTGAAGTTTCCATATCAAAAGGACCCCATTTGCTTGTATTCTCAAACTAAAGGGCCTATTTATATAGTTCTTATCAAACAAAACAAAACAAAACTCTTCATGCAGGCAGAAGAAAATCCATATGGTGCAATATTTCTACTCTCAACCTCCTACAAAGGTGTAATAATACCAATATTCACCTAAGACAAGCTAGGACAGGATTTGCTAACTACTTCACTCCGAGATGACCCTGGAAAATTAAATGCTCTTTAATTGCATATAGGAGACGTCTCAATGTACATTTGCAAAGTGGCCAATAAGGAAAGTTGCAATGCATTTAGGATATGAAAAAAGAGAAAATTATAGCTGTAATACCTGCAGCATGAAAGCACAGAGAGAATGCATACTTATGCTAGCAAAGAACTAGTCAGACAAAATTTGATACTAAACCAAAAAGCTTACCAGCACCAGCAACCTGATCTCCTGTACCCTGAAATTTATGGAGAAAATAATGAAACTTTTCTAGTTTGGTAGGAAAACAAGTTACTAAAATCCCGATTTTAGGTACTAAGAAGCATTAAGATATTACTACCTGCGAATATATTCTTCGAGCTGATTCCAATTGAGACATCTCTGCAGCAAAGGTATTGGCCAGTTCCAAAATCTCTGGCGTACTAACAAACCGTACAAACCTGGAATGAGAAAGCCCCAATATCATTACGGCTAATCTGTGTAGAGACATGAACCGTTCATTGTCCATAAGCATAAGTTCAATACCTCTCAAGTGTTCCCTTGGTGAACCACGTCTCAGCGTTTTTCCTTCGTTCAACTTCAAGCTTAATAGAGTGAACTGACATTGCAACCTGCTCTTCTGCAACCCTCAGATGTGCAACAAATGGCTTCACCAATCCTGACGCCAGTTTCTCTGTGCTTCCACCACTGGAAACAATCAATTCACATCTGCAAAAGAGGAGAATTCAGAAGCATTAACCAAAAAGACAAAACCTCTACAATGAGACCAAGAAATGGTTATGTCGAATAAAAAGCTCACCGAGAGCGCTTTGGTGACAGCTGGAAAACAGCATAATCAAGAGGCATATCAGACTTCATTGTTGGTTCTCAACTAAAAAACCCACAACCTTTATTGCTTTTCTTTCGTATAAACACCCTATGCCCCTTATCCCAGAATTAGATCATCTGATTATGTTTCCTCCAATATCTTAAACCCATTATGATGCCTCCTCATTCTGCAAACACATTAAAAAATGAAAAACTCTTGTTTACTAAAAAATTCTGCACCGATAAGGTGTCAGTTAAAAATACAATGGAACCATCAAAAATCAAAATGTTGATTAATCATCTATATAAAGTAAAAAACCAGTTAATGACAGATCCCAATACAAAATTCTATCTTCATAAAATGTACTTGAAACAGAAGTTTTTCAGCTAAAGCAAAATTAAACTAAAAAAGATACTTCAGATCTGATTATCCAAAAAGAAAAAAAAATCAAATGCCAACCTGAAAGTCTTGTTGCTGAACGCACATATAAAAATAAAAATAAGCAATTTGTTGAGCTTGAATTTGGTTCTCAATAAAGTCATCAAAATAAATCAAGTAAATAAGCTAATTCATAGAAGGCAAAGGCATAATAAAAATTAAGGCGACAGTTTACAGAGAAAATGCTGCAAGCACGATCGTCGCAATCGAAACTTACCTGAGCAAATTGGATGCGGAGATCTTCAAATTCCGGGCCGGATCATCCAATTCCAGTTCACATCGAACCCGACATTTCCATTTTATAACAGAAATGACCAGAAATAAGATTATCCTTACTGTTTTCTTTTTATTTTTTGTGGGTTCTTTGTTGAGGGAAAAAGGGTTTGGGGGGGTTTTTTGGGCTTGAAAGAAACCTACAATGGACTAAGTTATAGCCTGATGATAGGTGTTGTTAGCTTTACTCCTTATTCAAAATCAATGTAGTACCAGTAATGTTTCTTTCTCTTTCTCTCTGTCACTCTTTTTTTTTTTTTTCTTGTATTTCTCTCTCTTTATATATTTGTGGTTAGAGAGAGAGAGAGAGAGAGAGAGAGAGAGAGAGAGAGAGAGAGAGAGAGAGAGAGAGAGAGAGAGAGGAGAGTGGGGTTTGGGGAAAGAGGGCGAGTTGAGGAGTGGAGGGGTAGGGTGCTGCTTTGTATCTTTGCTTCAGACAAAATTATTTGATTTTTACTACTCACTCACTCCAAAGCCAACTATTATTATGTAAGTAGTAGTACTACTTTATTCCATGTTTTTTGGCAGAGGTTCTAATCTTAATCTCATTTCTTAAATGGGAATGAAAGACTTGGACAACACGGTGAGAAAACTGCAAGTATTGATTTTTATTTTTTCTCTTTTGTTTATGACAGACTTAGCGACAACCTTCAATCACTACTTTAGTAAATGCAGTTGTTTTTTTTTTTTTAAATTTGAATCTAAATCTCCTAATATCTAGTGGTACTTTGGTTCCAATTAATCTTGAGTTGAGTTTGATTAGTTCCTTCTCAAAATAATTTTATCTTATAGCATGTCTCTCCTTTGTTATATTCAAAACAAAATATTACTTGAATAGCACTGAACTCCGTATATCACTCAATTCAGCATGTAACTAATGTAAATGCGATTGGTTAACTTCGCCATCAGAAATCATATAACTCATAAGCTTATTTTAATACGCAAGATAAAGACAGAAATTTGTGTATGAAACTACCCTAAAAAGATTGAACCTGTATTTTTAGTATTATGATTTGTCAACAAATATTTGATATAATTTCATGTTTCAAGGTTTATGAAAAGAACAAGACATACGTGCATGAGTTAATTTACTTCATTGCCCAGGAAAGCAAAGATTATCTAAGACAGAACCTTGTGTCAGCTGTCCACCAACCATCATTCATTCTTTCATGTTGTCGCAGATCACAGCCTCAACATTTATCAAGCAACAAGCTTCTGAGTAATTGTCAATTTTAATTACACTGCTAAATTATGTATAGCGTCACATAGAATATACATTGACACGCATATTTTACAGCTTCATCAGCAAGATATCTCTACACGTTTATCCTGAATTATTGAATTTGAATTTGAAACAAGAACAATCTGGAGTACAATTCAAACTTTTATTATTGAGTTGAGAATTGAAGTCCGTTGAATTCCATACACAACATCTCAGCAACAATAACATTTTAAATAGAAAATTTAAGGAACATAATTAGTTAGTTCCGTATTTGGATTGGCATTGCCATAACGGCGGCATGTGTGTTAGTTACCTTTCGTTGTGTCCGCACCAAAAGCAGAAGAACCACGCTTCAGAAATTGATCGTTTTGGTCATTCCGGAAAACGATAAAAAAAAAAAAAAAAAAAAACACACAACACACACAACAACAACAAATAAGCCACCTGATATATATTAGACTCTGATTTTAACAGCTCTTTAATTCGACGTCAGTTTCGGAAAAGAAAGGGAGGAGTTTCTAGAGGCTTCGTGATCTTTTGTACATATATATGTATATATATATATATATATATATATATATATATATATATATTTCCCTTTCAGATCCTTTGAATCATAACATTACAAAATTCTCGCTTGTAGTTGAGATTGTTTTTGCAGTGCCCATTCTGGTAGCAATTCAGTACTTATTGGAAACAACTCAATTGCAACAACTCAGTAGGTCTTTCATTTGATTGTCGATATTTTCACCAAATTAATGTGTTTGGCTAACAATATTTTAAAGATTATTTTTCAAACTTGTTGTTCAACTGTTTTTTTTTTTTTTTCTGACTCACAAACACAGACTTCTAAAAAATGGTTACTGTAGTATTTTTTTTTTTTTTTGGAAACAAAAAATTCCAAATAAATCATCCTAATAAACTGTCAATACCCTAAACTTTCCTATTTTCCTTAAAACTTTATGATTGTTGAAATTTGAAAGCATGAACTTAGAACTCTACAAAGACATACATTTATAATGTCTCTATTTAAGATTGAGATTTAATTAGACAAGTGGTTTGATATTTGTTTTGTATGTAGCGCAAGCTAGAAGCAAAGATCCAATGCGGGTGAAACAGCCATCAAAACTCAGAAGAAGTCCAGATCATTCCACGTTCCACGGGCTGGTTAGGGCCCTTGAGTTTTTGAGGATGGTCGACCGTGTGGACTTTCTTTCATTTTGATCCTAACAATCAAACATAGATTTTGAATAAAAGGCCGCTTCCAAACTTGAATAGGCGGTGGAGGCACATGACTGCCAGTGACCAGTGTTGCGAAGGATAATGAAAGGTCGTTAGAAATGTCTCAAATCGATCAAAGTCTCTCTCGTTACCGTTTATGAGAATGCTTGGTTCTTGGTTGGCAATTTTCCCTCCTTATAATGCATCGACTAATTTTTTTTCTTTCCTTTCTCGAAAATTATTCAAACAACTTTAACAAAATTTTCACTTAATTTTATTTACCTTGATGTTGGTATACTCCATGAGTGCGCATATGAGGAAAGTAATAATAAGTGGGTCAAAGGAGTATGAGTGGCTTAAATGAGGATGGTAGGTATTTAGCTGATATTTAATATTGTATGAAATGTGATTCTTTTTTAAAAAAAATAAATAAGGTATTTCACCAAAACCTGTAAATTTTATCGATAGTAATATAATATAAATAAGCATCCTATGTAAAATCTTCTATATAGGTATTCCTTATACATTTTCTTTTTAATTTTTTGTTTCGCTCTCTATTACATAAATATAAATTCGAAAAAAAAAGTCAGAAAGGACATATTGGACTATCCTCAAACATTTTTATATATAGTAAAATGAATGATCAGTATCACATGTGCGCGCGCGCGCACACACACACATATATGTATGTATGTATGTATGTAGTTTTGTTTTGATGCTTATTCTTGCATTTAGCAAACCTGAGAGAATGCATTTCATCTCTCTCACAATTTTTCTTTCATGTCTTTCTTTTTCTATCCCTTTTTTTTTCCTAATCTATATTATTCAAATTTCTAATAAGTAACATGTCGAATTTTTTTTATTCAAGGTTTTTATTACAATAAAATTGCTCATTTGCATTTTATTTTTATATGACTCACCAAAATCAGAGTATTCTAACTACATAATAATATGGTTATAACATACAAGTATTACAAATATAACTTCACTTTACATCACACATGTGACTATTATTAGTTTTTTCCATCTTTCTTTTGTTTTGTATATTTTCTTCATTGACAAAGTTTTTGAGGTATAATTTCATTAATATCTAATTTATAAAGTTTATTTATTTTTTAACTTTTTAGAATTTCAAATTTTAATATTAAAAAAATAAATGTTTGCATGAAAAAGTTATCCCACAAATCATGAACTAGTTTCTAAGTAATAACCTTAATAGATACTGAGTAGCATTTAATGGAGGAAACAAATGAATGGAAAAGAAAAGGTTTTGAAAGGATATAACACTTTTTCTAAAATTTGGTAGTAAAAATGAGAGGGAAAATAAAGGATTTTAAGGATTTCGTCTTCCTTCCCTCCTTTACAAACCTGGGAAAGGAAAGGAAGCACTACAAAATCTTTTAATATGACAATTTTATCTCTAAAAAGGTAATACAAAAATTCTATTGCCCAATGAATCTCCTTACTTTCTTTTCTTTTCCTAAACTCCCAAATTAAAAAGAAACTTGTTTCCTTTCTTTTATTTTCTTTTTTTTTTCCTTTATTTTATTTATTTATGTTTTCTATCCTAAACTCTCAAACTAGAAGTAAACAAAGCAAATCTGTTTCCCCTATGCCAAATTAGTGTAGCGGTATTGAATGTCCTCTTGCGCCAATTCCAGGAAACCCACCAGTGGGATCTCGCCGGAAACAGTTGATTTTGCCGGGGCAGCACCTGAAATTTTCATTTCCAGTAGCAAATCACCGTTCCCGATCGAGGACACCTGCGATATAATTCAACGGTTCTTTTAAAATAAAAAAAAAACTCAAGCCTTGCTGTCGGTGCTTATAATTGGGTAAGATATGGTTACTTTCAGGTATTGAGTAAGTAATTCAAAGACTAGATTGCTTACCCGAGAATCACGCTATGTCATGATCTCTCTTTGGTGCATCTATGCATTTTTCTATGTACTTACTTATGATCGGAGTAATGTTGTCACTTTCAAATTCGATATAACGATTCGATTCGATGTCATTTTATAAAACGTGGAAAGTAGGATTTCTAAGAACTGTTAAACCTCATTCGTTTTGCTTTATGGTTGTTTTTTTATGAAGTAATAATTAAGTATAGAGAGAGAGAGAGAGAGAGAGAGAGAGAGAGAGAGAGAGAGAGAGAGAGAGAGAGAGAGAGAGAGAGAGAAGCCCGGAAACCTGCCGACGTTTACAATCCGAAAATGTTGGTAGCTGATGATTAGTTTAGACCTGTTTTCTGTGCACTTTCGTAAAACTTAATGCATTAAAAAATTTTCACAGGTGCAGTTCTAGTGATGGTATCACTTGCCCAATTATGCAAATTCTTTTTCCCTCCCCCTGAGGAAAGAAAAAAAAAAACCAGCTTTTCATTATTCAGTGCCAATTTTTAATAAGTTTAATCAGTGTAATGACTTGTTTGTACAATATCATAGTTCATTTCAACAGAGGACAATGTTGTTTAAATTTTTGTTTTTTGGGTGTACGGGATATTCGATAATTTTAAGGATAGTTGGGCATTTGGATTTGACTAAGGGTATTATTACTTTTTGGCTCCAAAACGGATGCTGACTTTTCCTCAAATTATTGGCTACGCTTTTCTCCAATCTTGTTGTGTTTAGTGGTAGCTACTCTAATTTCTGGATTCTACTGTCCTGAGAATCAATCATTCATGGCCTGATGCTGTGGTGAAACTTAAGTGGAATTTAAATTGATGACATTTAGAAATAAAACTCTTTTGGATAATTAAAGATTTGAAAAGTTTCCATTGGCAATATAAATATATTATCTCTCTCATCATTTTGACCCCATTTGACAACCCGTGAAAGAGTATATTTCATCATCACTTCTGTTGATTGGCTTCCTATTCAATTTATTGAATTTTACTACCTGAAATTCAGTAATGCTGCTGGACTTCTTGTCAATAAATTTATACCTTGACAAACTGACAAAGTTTCTTTTGAATCACTTACGATTATGGATTACAGCATTCCAACATTCCATGAGGCTTAAATCCTGGGTGTATACAGCTGCTAAGTCAATTAATATGGTCTCTGGCCTGTCAAAGAATTGGAAGTGCCATTACGTTATTGCAGAAGGGTGTGCTTGATATGTCTACCGTTGATCCTTCTTTGCAATTGTAGCCCGTGTTCCTGTACGTAATGAAGAAAACAACCTCAGTGACTGTTTCTAGGCATGTGATTGTCCTTTTTATTGTTGAACCAAACTGAAGTATCTTTCTTCAATTTTGAACCCGATATGCACTTTTGGTTGACTATACAGATGTTGCTGTATCATAAGCTAAAATGTCATAGAATTGCTGAATTTGCGCTAAACCTGTGACGTTAGTTAGACATCTTCCTTTTTTTCTTTGGTACTAAAAGATAATTAGGTGGTTTCGATATCACTGGGGGACTTGTTGGGAGCTTCAGAAAAATTGCATTAAATTAAGTATTTATTTTTCCTCTTTTGACCTTTTGTGAAGGGGAACTGGGAAGAGGAATGAGGAAGTTGGAGAGGTTCTTGAATTGGTCTTGGATCAAGTCCTTGAAACCAACTAGTGTCTACTTGACATTCCACCCATTTGAATTTTTATAGGAAGCAAAACATTTGCCTTATGATGTGCTCTGCCAATGTTACCCAACAATTGGATTGGAAACCACAAAAGGATGCTTATTCCACCTAAAGTCATTCCCTTTCCCTCGGCAATTTCAGACTTTGCAGTAACCTTACGAAACTTACCATAAATTCCAGATTAACCATGGTAAGCAACTGTAAATCTCCAAGAACGGAGGATTGGCTAAATCAGCCTATAGATCATTAGAGTGAGAATAGGATTAAACATACCCCCATTTGAGTTATGTTTCCAAAATTTCTAGTTTGAAAACAAAAGTCAAAGAATATTTAACTATTAGGATTATCCTAATTTTTAAAACAAAAACGAAAGGATATTTAATTGTTAAGCCTAAATTTTAACCAAATTGAAGAATATTGGATTATTAATTTCAAAACAAATGTCAAATTGTTTAAATTTTGAATGACAGGCAACTTATTTAGTCCTTTCATAGCTTTAATAGTTGACCACGATAATTTCAACATATTATATTGAGTTTATCTTATTTTTTTTCACTTTTTGTTAGTTTTCCCATGTAGTTTGTGTCACCACTATAATATATGAAATTACGAATCCTCGCAGGGTGTACTGCTCTTATTTGTTGTCTGTCAGAGCACACAAACTAAACTCGATTTCATGAAAAGCATCAATCCATTTGGGGTTTTCTGATCTATAGTTTCCATAAGCGACAACTGATTCTGTATATTTTGCATTTGATGGAGTTCCAAAGAGGTTTCTTTATGACTTTAAATTCGTAAATTCTCCTCAGAAGCTCTTTTCCCTGCTGATTATCCTCTCTTGCAGACGCTGTTGATAATTCAGTGCTATTCTACGTCTTCCTGAGACCTTCCTAGAATAAAGTCGTCTGATTTACATCTTTTAAACTGAGATATTAGTGGTATTAGGCATCAGTCACAGCATAAGTTCTCTCCATATAGGGTAGAAAAGCATAATCTTACATGTTCATCAGATGAGTAGGACTCTCGAATCTGATCCATACTAAGTTTTACTGTTAAAATGTCATGGACTTGTACAATGCACTAGGATATCAATAACAGAAGCCGATTTTGATTCCTCAGTTGTGTATGAAACTACCTAATTTTCTGTGTGCAAATTGCTGGTGATTACAGGACGAAGTTTTACAATTTTCGTCAGTGCTCCCCCAAAGGCTTGGAGTTGATTCATTTCGGAACTGTTTCTAGCATGCAGAATTGTCCTAGATGGGACGTAAAAGTGCAGTACTAGAATGATGCCTTGGACTTTGAACCTGCTACATTTAAGTTCCTGTAGAGAGATGATGCACCTCTTCGAGAACTATAGATACTTTAGTACACAATTAACTCGACGGTGCCCTTTTTCTTGTACCTGTTCAATACGCTTATTGTAATCATTGTTTATATCAATAGAAACCATAGTTTTATGCAGATGCAGAGCAAAGTCTGAATCTTCAGTTGCATAAAATAACTTGTCTTTGGAGCGTTCTCCTTTGACAGAGTCTGGATTCTTGGAATTCCTTAGGAAAGACAGAGATGAGAATGCATATTAACTATTTCAGACACAGAATTCTATTCCACAATATGGGTCCTTCACCCAGAGATCAGTTTAATCTAACTCAAGTCTAAACAATATATTCCCTAATTACTGCTATCACTATTGTTGTTATTGTTGGTGGCATTGTTATTGCTGTGATGGTTGTTACTGATCCCAACCCTCCTACTCTTGAGCTGTGAAAGCTCCAATTGTGTCTCCATGAAGAACTGCATCCTCTGCAATTCCAACTCTTTAGCAAACTTCATTCTCTGCTTCTCCATGTCCACCAACTGCTGCAGCTTCAAGCTCTCAGCTTGCCCATAAGCTTCCCCAAATTTAAGGATAGCTCGAGTCAACTCCCTCACTGAATTCCCCCAATTCTTATCCCCAACACTTCCACTTCCTTTCTCTCCTCCTCCTACCCCTGCACCTCCATCTCTCCCCCTATTCATTCCAGGCCCGGGCCTAACTCCTCCTCCCAAATTCATATGTTCTCGCTGAGTCCTTGGCCTCTTTCTTTCATATCTTTCAGGTGGGAAATCGTCACCAGAGTCAGGCGAAGCCTCCGGTTCAGACTCCTCATCCGAATCAGCCGGAGGAGGCCGTTTCCAAAACTGCTGCTTCTGCTTCTCCTGCTGCGGGAATTTCTCCTGCTGCCTAAACTGCTGAGGAGCTGATCTAACTCCCATGGGGATTCCCATAGGCACCCTTTGGCTACCTGAGTACGGTACACTCCCCGATGGGCCGCCAGCCACCGAGTTAAGCTTAGCTGAAGGACCGATCAGCTGATCAAGCCTCTCGAAAAACGGCCACTTACTCGGGCCACCGCCCGCCGAGATCTTAGCCTTCTCCAGCTTATATTTCTTTTTCACTGTATCAATTCGATTCTTACACTGAATATCAGTTTTAGGGGTTTTGGTGTAGTCTTCCCGGCTGCTAACGATGTCGGCAACGTCCTTCCAATGCTTCTGCTTCAGATTGCCTCGACTGAGCTCAAGATACCTTTCTCCCCATGCATCAATTAGTACCCCGGTGGCGCCTTCGCTCCAGCAATCCTCACGCCCACCTCCTCCACTATTCCCAGCAGGCCTCGGCTGCTGCTGCTGATGCTTCTGATGCTGTATCGGTAGCGCCAGAGTTAACGTGTTCTGGGACGGGGGGACTGCAGCAACCGTCACCGTTATCCTCCCGTTAGGACGCGGTGACACCGGAGATCCGGTACCTTCCGATGGATGCGACTGAAATTCTTCTTCATCTTCCATAATCCTTCACCGATCTGAACAGTTTTAGATAGAGAAGGTAAGAGAGAAGGAAGTTGGACTAGTGCGTGAGTGTGTGAGAGAGAGAAAGGAGAAGGATAAAGAGGAGAGGGTATTGGGTATTAGGGCTTCTTGTTTAGGTTTAGAGGTTGACCGGCGGAAATTAATGACGGGGGGCGTTATTTTATGACTGACGACTTTTGAACGGATAGTTAAAATTAAAAAGAAAGAAGAGAAGCAAAATGCAAGTACGGATTTTTGGGGTTTATTTTTTTGAATTTTATCGGTTGACGGAAAATTCTGAAAAGAAGGTGGGTGACGGCGTCGGTAGAAGGTTGCACAAAGGGAATTGAAAGCGGGTGGATAGGACACGTGGAGCGGTCCGAATACTTGTTCGGATCTTATTGGGTTGGTCACCGGGGAAGCCGTCATCGGAGTGACGGTGCTTCCTCGCGGTCATAGCTATAGGAGGCGCTCGTCTGCCCACTGCCGGCTTGGTTGGTCTTGGTGGACCTTTCTCTGTTTTTGTCTGCTTATCGTCTGACATTTTTTGTTTCTCTCTCTCTCTCTCTCTTTTTTCATGTTAATGAGTTGCGGCCAGTAATTACTTTTCTTCTTTTTCCTTTTGGGGTTCTAATTTTACCGCAAGTATCTTTGTCTATTTACTGGGCAAAATTTCTTTCTTTCTTTCTTGGTGGAATTAGATTTTACTTCAAGCCTCCGGAAGAAAGTCATACCACCACCATGAGTGATTATTGATTATTGATTTTAATGAATTTTTTTTGGGACACATAAGAAAAAGTGTGATAGGTTTGCTTTTCTATCGGCTTTTGTTGGCAGGAAATGATTTGAGGAAGAAAGGAGAGATCTGCAACTCCCAATGGAACTAGCAAATTGATGATATATCATGAACCTCGTATTAAATCCATACATAGCATCTAGTGGCAAATTGTCTTCCGAAGTTTTGTTATGAGACCTACCTTCTTAAAAGTAAAAGATCCTTAAATTTGTGATCTTGGTGATCACCATTGGAGTCAACTTGCCAGTGCATTCTACCTAAGCTCAAAATTGTAAAATTTGGCCAAATGAAATAGATAGTGGGAGAGTAATTTCTTTCCAGTCGTGCTTTTGATGAGTTTGTTGTGAACATTAAAATTAAAACTAGTTTAATCCATTCTTAACTTTTTGCTAAGTTAATTGTTGCTTTTTTTTGTTTCTGGGGGTGGGGGAGGGGGGGGGGGCGGTTCCGGTTGGCAGAGCGCCGACCGTACGAAGCATAAATCACAATAGTGCATCGACGGTAACGGGCGTCTGCTTACCAGTTCCCACTGGCTTGCTCGTCTGGGTGGATCATGGTGTCAGCATCAGTGCAAAACAACGATGTTTTCACGCGGTGTCTCTGTCAGCTAAATGAGATAAAACCATCGCCGTCGGATGTGGGGTGGTAAAGTGATCGCGTACTTGAGCATCCAACTACATTGTTCTTCTCAACGCCTTAAAGTGGAAATGGTTCGCTGTGGCAACTCGCCAGTGACTCGATCATGGGCTTTATGATCTTGGGCTTTGACTAGGAAAAGATACGACCGGTTTGGGGTGTGCTTCTGCCACATTTCTTGGGTTTTTGGGTTTTCGCCTGGTGGGCCTCTGAGGCTCCACATCAAATCATATTTCCTGTTGTGGATGAGTCTGTCGTAATGCTGGGATGAGCTTGTTCTTTTCAGAGTTTGGTTATTTTCAGGGCAGTTAATGCTCCTTATATATCAATTCATTCTTCGTCTCTGAAGCTAACAGTAACGGGTGGGTAACGAATACAAGTTTAGAGCGTGAGACACAACTGATATGCTCCGCTTAATTGTGATGCTTCTCGTGCAGGAAATAATCACACCTAGACCCTTCAGAGTTTTGTTTGAGGGAGAACTCAATGACACAGGACTTTCAATTTCCACAGGACACTCCAACTGCGTATCCCTCCTTCCATTTGCCAATTGATGGTCAATTGAGCACATATCTGCAACAAACAATATCTTAGGAGTACATTTGGACAACTTAGGGCAGACATTGCGTCTTATCCAGTCGTAGGTGCTGGCCATTAACATCACGTTATAAAACAATTATTGAGTGTTCTCTCTCTCTCTCTCTCTCTCTCTCTCTCTCTCTCTTTAATCAATCCTACACTATTAACGTCACATTATACAACAATTATTGAGTTTTCTGTCATTATCACAAAGGTTTTATCAAATTGGTAGCGTTTCCATAAAAAATGTTTTCCTTTTTTTTTTATCACAATAAAAACATCTTGATGAATACTTTTGGAGTGTCGACATCTCATAGCGTCTCCACAATAGAATATTCAAATCGCGAATACTGATACAGAAACTTTCACTCAGATTTCATTGAGAGAGGACATAGAATATACACAGAAACAGACAATACTTGTACACAAAATTCAACAATCTAGAAATTAGAAAACCAAAACAAAGAGAACAAAGCAATCAACTCTATACACGCTAATGAAGCAGCACTGCAGTACCAAGTCCACTCTCCTAATATTCAGGTTCTGTAATCCCAGATTTCAGGAATCCGAATCACTGATTTTCTGGGTGAGATTTGCTTCTTCACCTTGAACCTGAAGTTTTATTTTCACTAACTACTTTTTGCTGGCTTATACATCCACGCGGCCGCAGATATTTACAAAAATTATTTACACGAGAAAAAAAAATTTTTTTTTTGGGTATGTACAGAAAAGCATTCATTTGCGGAGAATACTAGCAACTATTTTCTCAGAAAAATTTGTCACTTCTCACTTCCATCTGAAGTCAACGATCCAAAGCACTTAGTACAATCCTGCGAAGTATATGAAATAACGTCAGAATCTAGTAGAACTTAGCACTGCAGCCAGATCATAAAAGACTTAAATTAGTACACGAAGACCTCTCTGTTCAATCCAGTTTTTGATTTGTTGATACTATTGCAATAAACGTAAGTTGTGAAGAATAATTATATACCCCATTTCTATACCAATCCTGATCATTAGCTTGGTGGGATCGTGAAAGAAAGTCCAAAAAATATTTTGTAAAATTCCAAAAGTTGTTGTAGGAGATTACGCAAAAATAAAACCAAAAAATAAATAAACAAAGAAGGAAAGTGTTAGAGGAGAAGGAGCACCAATCATAGCCGGTTGGGCTCTGTGGCTCCCCATGTTGTAAGGCTGCGGAATTGGATTTTCCCCTCGTCAACTTTTTAAAATTTCCTCCGTGACCAGAAGCAGTCGCTACAGAAAACAAGCAAATTCAACTCCATAAAAGATCAAGAAAGAAAACGCCTCCAAAGGCAAGAAAATCTGCCTCCTCACACGCAAAATAATGAAAACGAACAAACCATAAAAAAAAAAAAAAAAAAAAGGAAAGGAAAAATAGAAAGTAAAATAAAAAAAGAAATGGCCCTGAGATAGACTTACGTGAAAGTGGAGAAGTGGAAGTATTAGAAGCGGCGGGAGAAGAAGGGACAGAGCCGGAATCAGGGGTAGCATGGCCATGTCGTGGATAGGTACAGCTGCCACGGAGGATAGTAATGGTCCGTGAAATTGGCATTAGATCATTATCATCCCCTGGTCTCGTGATTGATGCTGAAGGCGCAACGGCAGACGAACGAGAACCAGAAAAAGAATTGTACTTGCGGAGTTTGCCAAGGCCGGATTCAGGTGTAGGCCCGGCGAGCGTTTCGTCCCAGAGTTTGTGGAGGAAACCCATGTTTTTTTTTTTTTTTTCTTTGATATTATTTTTTGAGAAATACGGTGTTTGATTCTTTTGTAACAACCGAAATAAGGTGATGGTCTCTCCTAGATTAGGTTACGTTATAGTAATACTACTATGCTGGTGATACCAACCGATATACGACTGTTACAAAGGAGGGAGCGAAACGAAAGAGAGAGAAAAAATTGTCTGATTTATTTATTTTATGAACAAAAAACAAGAGAACCTGATTGGAATTTTGGTGTTCTTATAGAGAAGAAGAGCGTGGAAGAGAAAAGAAGACGGATAAGATTCGTTCCTATAGCTTGGGAAAATGTGTGGCTCCGGCTAATATGGCTTTGTTTGAAGCCAATGGAGTTTCAACGTGAAATGCAAGTGAGGTGAGGAAAAATTTAGCCTAGCCAGTGATCAATTTAGGCATTTTACTTCGTTCAATTCTCAACTTCTTTTATTTTAAATGCGATGCAACTCATTGGATGTAATGATTGGTGGCCGGTGTGTATAAAAGCTCAATGGTAATTAGCTATTATTTATTTTTTCCAGGAGTTTTATACACACAGTTCTATTGTTATTTTACTCATTTTTCTAATTAATATACAAATACCACTCATGTTAATTCCCAAATTTGCTAATTAGGTCCCTATTCCTCTGAATATTCTTAACAAACGTAAGTCGCACACTTGAAATGACGTACTCCCATGTTATGGTAGTAGTGGTAAAGACAAATTGTTTAATGTCGAAATAAAAGTAGATAAAGAATGTTGAATACCTTATTCTTCCTATGATATAAGTTAAATAGTAATGTAATAATGTACTAACGTTAGTTTTAATTTTTGATATTTTACCCATGTTTGTTTTGTTAGAACCGTGGGAATCGATGGCTTATTTCTCATTCACTTACATATTTAGTTATTCAACATTATATATAACTTTAAATAACAAAATAATCAAAAAAAAATTCGTCAATGAATTCCAAATTCCTTATTACCGTTCTTATTTCTTCACTTTGCCATAGCTGCTAGCTTAGCAATTAAGAAGTATATTTACATCCTAATTTGGTGATTTTGTAAGGAAAATATAACTGTTTCGAGTTATTCATATATTTAAGTGTTCATAGTTAATATATTAATAACAATAAAGATTTTTTGGTTAAATGTACAAAGTTAGAACTGAGTCTCACTGTGAGAAGATAATTTTCCACTATCATTCGCCTTGATAACGCAAGATTCTGAAGATTAACAGTGAAAAAAAAATGATCTCTCAAACAAAGAATAAATTCAAGATAAAAAATATCAAAGCACAACATCTGAGAGTATGGGTTGTGCAAATTTTACATAGTTAGCCACGAGCCGGCTATTGGTTAAAATAGGAGCCGAGCGGGACTTAAAAAGAAATACAATGAGTGAGATCGGTTAAAGCGAAGTTCCTTTGGGAACAGAAATTGACTTGGTCACTTATCCATCTGGGCTCACTGCCTATCTGGGCGGACAGCTGGCCCCAGCCTTTACTTTTCCTTCACTTGCGCATGTCATTAGATAAGGTTGAAGTGTAATTCTACCTACCTACGTTGCAGATATTTTGCTTTTGTATGGGCCCATACTCTATTGTCACGTGATAAGGATAGCCCATTATCATTATCTTTTTTGTTTTAATCAATAATTTGTATTGCATTGTATATCGCCTCATCTAAGTGGGTGCGACTCCCAATAGTAATTTGGGTGTGACTTCAAACTGTTCTTGACACACATAATTAAAGATGTGATTATTTAATCCTGTATCTACCTAATTATTCCCTCTCCTTCTTAAATGACAAGGCTGGAATTTGAACCCTTGATGTTAGCACGAAAAATGACAAAATTTCTTTTATATTATTCCATGTGAAATATTTTTGGCCAATTCATGTTTTGAAAAACTTGACATTAGCTTTGCTTCAATTTGAATGAAAGCAAAAGGCAATTCTAAGTTTATCAGAAGTCTGAGTCATGCATGGCGTGGGTTTGTGTTGATTTGGACCTTATCGAAGAACATCCTTCTAGACTATGGATTGGTGCTGGCCAAGATGGCGTTTGGCAGAAGATTGCGAAAGAGACTAGCTAATAAAACTTTGAATCTCCAAGAAAATCAATTCGTTAACTCTTGACAATCTTGGAACACGTCCAAATCATCAAAGACGTGGACTTCCCGGACCACCGGAGCAAGCTCAAGTGGTTATCATCATCATCTTATTCTTCTTCTTTTTTTTTCCTTCTTTCTTTTTTTCTAATAAATTTTTAAATCTGACTTCTTGCTGATGGAAAATTTGCTTTGATCTTTGATCTATTCTATTGCACTAATAAATAATCAGTGATCATTAATCATTCGTCAGTGTATACGTAGGTACAATTTTTAAATGCAATAAAAGGGTTTGATATTTTGATTACACGTTGCTTCATTTTTGTTTAAAAATATCAATTCGCATGTAAACTTTAAATTAATTGACAAATAATATGGGAGATGTATGGAAAACAATTGTTTTTTTTATTTTATTTTATCAAACTGACACTGTTACATTTGGGAAGGAAAAAATAGTATTGGTGAGATTCAAACCTCTGACGTTTGAGGTGAAATCGTATAACTCTAACTGCTCAACCCACTATTCGTTCCCAAACAATTGGATTATACACTTTCCCCTCAAAAAAATTATTTGTTTGTACAATTGGTGCGCCATTGGAAAATAACAAAGTGCTAGCAGCATTACGAGAAAATTGGCTGCACCAGGCCACGCCACACCAGCCTCATCGGAGGCTGACATTGGTGCGGCCTAGGTTATGAAACACTAAGAATTGTGCCAATGGATATGGCCCACTCGACTGGACCTTAATAAGCAGTGGATCCAATATTCAACGAGGTTGAAATGTTTGTTAGTGGAAGCAAACGCATGGGCTTTTGTCTATTTATGCCTTCACAAAAACATTGTAAACCCAAACACAGATTGCATGATTGAGACAAATGGATGGATTTTCTAAAGCCCAAATATCTAGAGATTTGGCCCACTCTGACCTCTTAAAGATATCTCTTCCCTGATTTAAGTTTGGAAGGGAAATGTAACTAGGGCTAGGAGCTTTTTGGGCAAGCGCGCGTGTGTAAGTATATATATCAGGCTTCCTTTTTGTGGTCTAATTGGGCGTCGAAGAGTCTACCTATATTTGCCACAATAGATCATTGAAATTTGGGATCGAGGACTGGGGTAGAGGGCTGCACGGATTAATATTGGCCCATGGGAAAACTTTATTGATGTTCTTCTCCTGTAAAGTATAAGAAGATGAAAAAGTATGAAATGTTACGTGGTGTACTAAAATTAATAATTTATCACTACGTGACGATGATGGATCACATCTTGTATTATTTAATGTGATTGATTTTAATACATTACGTAACATGTCACGTGAAGAACGTGGTGCACACAATACTTACTCATAAAAATATGCATGTGTGCTTAAATATAATCACAATTATTGAAATAATCATTTATCAATTTTAAAAAGGTCTAACTTTTAAAAGTAAGTATATTTCTGGAAAACGGCTTTTTTGCTATGTCTTCTTAGACTGACTTTACCTTAACTTTTTTTAACTTCTCTTCGTGTCTCAACTTATGCACTTCTACACTTGCTTTTAGTTAATCTATCATTTTCATCATACACCTCTTTGCAAGTTGGCATTATAGATTTATGGCTGTAGTCTAGAATGAGTTGTCTTTGCTTAAGATGAGATCTTTAAAAAAAAGCTTACTGGTAAATGACGTTGGTGAAATTAGAGGTAAACAATTTTTTATAAAGAGATACTTAAAATATTTATAGATTGAAGACATTATTCACTATTTATGTAAAATTACATCTAATATTTGAAGGATTAAATGCGGATTTAAAGCACTATCGCAACACCCAGTTAATAATAAAGAAATTGCAATCCCTTAGAGAAAGTACAAGATTGATATAATTTGGTAGCTGTATAAAACTTTTCACCGTCTACTTTGCCTTCGTTTGCCCCATCTAGTGGATTAGCACAAGCAGCTCCTTCCCTTGCACCCTACAATATGATCAGATTGCAATCAATCCTCGAAGATTAATGACGGATTTGCTGCATAAGATTTAGCAAGTGGGAATTCTATACTGCCAAAAAGTAGCAGCTACAGATCCTATTTGCATCATTCTATTCATGTTGGTACATCATCCGCAGATGAAATTGCTACAAAAGTTAGTACTAATAATAAATTGCTGGTTTCATTCATTTAATAAAAAAGCTAGCACAAGTTGATGTTCGTAGCCTGGGGGGGGGAGGAGGGGGGGGAAAACAAGTTGGGAAAAGTATATAATACACCACGTGCATTGCCACGTGGTGTACTAGAACCAATAATTTATCGCCATGTGACAATGGTGGGCCATACCTTGTATTATTTGGCGATGTGTGATTGGTTCTAGTACACCACGTGGCACGTCACGTGACGCGCGTGGTGCACGCAATACTCACTCAAACAAGTTGTGCAAGTTGCATGGGACCCATGTTGGGCTCCAGTTGATGGCTGAAACGTTTGGCAAGTTGGGGATAGTGTCCCATGCAGCCGGTCACTCGGTTGGCGGGTCAACAGTCTTTTTCTCCATGCCAGTTAGTCGTTCACCATTATGCAGTAAAAAACAAAAAAAAAAAAAAAAAAAAAAAGGAAAGAAAGAGAAAACATTGGGGTGCGGGACCATCTTAGCTTCTCGGATGAGTACGTAATCAAACCAAAAAAAAAGTGGAACAACGGATCGATGCCCTTTCGCCATTAGTGCCGACTGAGGCAGTTGGTCAGTTCAGACGAGTTCAGGTGCCCAATATGGCCCAATACCCACGTGTTCTTTGTAGGGACATCACATGGCACACCAAATTTACCCCGTGTAAATACGAGAATACGAGAAGGTATTAGACCCATTTACTGCGTTAAATGATATGTTACGTCATCTGTTAAAATCAATCACTTATTATTAATCATAATAAAATATAATTTATTATTAATATATAACGATAAATTATCATGTACATCATGCATTTAAGATTATTTCAGGTTAATACCTGAATCTTTATTGTACAATTAGAATCTCCTTCCAAGCTTTTGAGTTTAAAATGTACGCAAAAACACTCACACGAATTCAAGAAAATAACCAAGGGTCAACAAAGTTATGTCTCCACTAGATTTGTGGGATTCTCTCTCACCAGCCTCCCCTAGAATTTATTTATTTATTTTTTTTTTAAACATCCCCTAGAATTTATTGAATCTTTAATACCTCCCAGATGCACAGTTGAATAACAATATAAACGTCCTCATTGACACATAATTTCAGCATAGCGCAAACCAAGATTTCTGTCCTTTATTTTTTTTTTCTCTGAGGTGTGTGTCTGCATCACCACGAGTTCTGGAATTAGCATGAAGCTTCTGAAAAAGAGACAGAAGGCGTAAATATTATTGAACGACAGATGTCAGACGCATTATTAAGCCCTGGATTCTGATAAAAATAGTGTCCAATGGAATGAATTTCTTTGATACCACAACCAGAATCGAAAATGGTAACTTATAGAAAACTGAAAGCAGGAAAGCTAAAAATATCAATTACATAAAGGTCACAAACTCTTTATCTACAGAGGTAGCAATTCATTTGCCATGTTATGAAAGAATACACTAAATTTCTTGTCACATCCACCTAAATATGGTAAATATACAGCCATTGAATGTTTTCCTAGGCTCGAAAACTGGAACGAACCTTCAGCTTTCCCCTTGATGGCCGTACCCCTGTACTCCTACCAAACGTCCATTGTTTTTTTCAGTTCTGAGGGAACTGAAGGCCCGTTCTAACTTCCATCCAAGTGGTGAAGTCAACCTGGGGGAATTTAGGACACATTTTGTGTCAACTCATCATTAGCTGCGATCATTGTCATCATCAAATGTTAGGATGCTCATTGGAGGAAACATCGTGACTAAAAGAGACCTTCTGCTTCCTCCCGTTCCTCCTATTGTTTTCGACACTTCCCTGTGTTTTTGCTCCGGTGCCTCTTTCCCTCCTGTTTCTGTGCTGACGTTCCATCATTCTTCAGACACAATAAAAAATGTCAATACAGTTATGATTAGAAACAGACACTGAACACTAAATTGAGTTACATGACACGGATGAAGAGAATATACCCCGATACAAGATCCTTCAAATCGAGTGAACTCAGCTTTAAGATTACTTTGGCTCATTTCTGAGGAATTTCTCTTGTTCTTCACATTGCAAGGCTGACTGCACGATGTAAGTGATGAAGACAAAGAAGTAGAAGGTGTAGCACTTTGAGCAGACGACGAAGCAAAAGCCTCTATATCGCTTTGGAATATCTCCTCGAACAGCTCTTGCAATTCCTCAAAACTCTCTTCCTGATTTTCCTGTCAATTCAAATACTACATTTGAACACCATGCCAATACTCAGCAAGAGGTGGACAACAAGATAATTTTGGTATAAATGATCAAACCAACCATTAGAGATCCACCAACAGGCTTTGGAATCAGTACAAGGCAAAGAAAGACATATTGTAGATAAGACTAACAGAGAAACCTGTTAAAAAAAGTTAACCTGCCTCGTATGGCAATTAGGACTGTGGTTTAGGTATGGTAGACCTTTCAATTTGACTTAGGAGGATACCAATCTCTTTTCTTAAATAGTTTAATAAGTGGGAAAAAAAAAAGGAAGAAAAAGACAACAATCATCTCCAAAATTTTGCAGTCCTCTAACAAATTCTTAAAATGGCCAAAAGAAAAGAAACAAAAGAGCAACACCCCCCTCCCCCCCCCCCCAGCCCGGGGCCGGCGGGCCCCCCCCCAGCCAAAAAAAAAAAAAAAAAAAAGGCTAAACCTGTTCATCAAACGTCACTTACAGACAAAAGAAAAAATTGAAAAGAAGGAAAGTTAGGATCAGCACCACACCATCAACAGAGAAAATTCATGCTCCAAACCATCCACCCACCTTTCCCTACTTATCTGTACATTCAAATCGATTAACTAAAACTTCAATTAAGTAACAGCATGTATACAACATTGAGACCAACAAGACCCCAAGGCTCATTGCAAAACACCTCGTCAGAGTTCATCACAAATGACGATAAATTATACTAGAAAATTCCCTCAATGCACACACTCGTTTGAGAAGGAAGCAAATTTGACCCGCTTCTTGACGGGAAAAAGGGAAGCAGGAGGTAATAAATTAATTAATATAGCGACTAATAGGGATCAGAACTCACGTTGGATTTGTTTTGGCTCATCATGGCTGCCATTTCGTTTAAAAAATCTCCCATTCCCTGCATTTCAATAGCAGAAAAGATATTAACTAATCACCTTTTCTGGTTGCGGGGTGGGCTTAGGGGAAGAGAGAGAGGGGGAGGGGCAAGGGATGTACTAGATAATTTAAGATTAAGTTCACACGTGCCATCGAGACTATGCAAGAGCAAGACAATCACTATTGGTAGTAAAAAGCAAATAAATAAAGGGGAAGAAAAGGTAAAGAAAGCAAAGATGTACGTACATTATCGTCTTCATCATCATCGCAGTCGTAAACTCCTACGTCGTACAGAAACCTTTTGTTGGCGTCCGAAAGTACTGCAAACCCACCAGCGCCTCGTGAGTGCGTTTATAACTCAGATTAAACATTCTATCACCAATACCACCGACTAAATCTATTACTAAAAATATAGTTAAAAAAAAAAACACACACACACACACACACACACAGAGCAGAATATATTATTCGATTAAAACAATATTAAAATATACAACTTTGGGAGAATCATTACATGTAAAACTATTTTTTTCAAATAAAAATAAAAGTAGTACCAGAATAAGCTTCTTGAATGGCCTGGAATTTCTTCTTGGCCTCTTCTACATGCTTCTTATTCCCCGACGCAGAGCAACGATCAGGGTGCCATTTCTATATCAAAAAGACCATGTGAACCACAGCCCCATTTGCAATAGAAAACAAAATTTAGAGTTTTCTTGAAATCTTAAAATATATATATATATATATATATATATATATATTCCGCTCAGACAAAAAGCTTTAAAAGAATGGAAGCAAACAAATATATATATATCATTTTCAATACTTTCTCACCACCAGTCTAAATCAAAGAATGAACAATTTTCTGGAAATTCCCAAAATTTTCTCCTTCCACAAAAATTAACATCCCATTCTCCAACTCAATTTTCTCATTAGAACTCAAATTACAATAACTGAATAAATACATGAAAGTCTACATAAAAGCTTCCTTGCCCAAAAAGATAAAGCCACCATTTTCATGTCCACCACATTGTTTCATGAACAAGATTTTATCTTTTTCGAATTGTAAATGAGACCCACAGAAGGAATGCATCAAAGAAGAGTGATTTCCAATATAACAAAAAAGAAAGAGATGGTTCAAATTCTGACCATCGCAAGCTTCTTGTAAGCATTCTTGAGCTCTTGAGCACTGCATTCCTTCTTCAACCCCAAAACAGCATAAAAATCACTGCTTTTTTCATTTTCTGCAGCCATTCTTGGACCCTCGAAATCTAACACGCAAATGACGACACCCCACACAAAAGAAAATTAAAAAAATAAACAAACTGATCAAAGGCAAAACAGAGACCCTCCCCTGTTTTTTCTTGTCGACAAATTTATAATCTTCCACTTCGCCCTAGCGAAAAGCTTATGTCTTTTACATAACTATGCCTGTTTTATTACGGTGAAGAGGAAGCGTAACACGTTTAATTACGGTTGGACACGAAACCTTAGCAGTCCCTGGGAGAGAGTAGAGATGAACAGTACAACTCCCTCCCTTCACGCTAAGGCTAAAGAAGGCTCCAGAAATAGGTCTGTTTATATATGCCGGGGCTTTTTTTTTTAAGACAATTAGGCAACTTGAGGAATTGTGTAACATACTTTTTCATGTGCTGGATAAGGATGGTCTTCCTTGAACGGCTGGGATTCGTTTTGAGGGTTAGATATTTTTTCTTGCACTGCCTCCAGAAAGTTCTGTATTAACTGCTTTCAGACTGTTTAATATTTGATTGATGGTTGCTACTTGTAAGAAGGATAATATATACAAATAATTGTACAAATTTAAAAATGGAAACCTCTCTGTGCGGAGGAAGACTGTAGAGGGATGTGTGTTGTGTGGGCCTGATTATAGTGCCACATAAAACTAAAAGGTAAGTGGGTCCACTAGTGCAAATGACCCCTAGTAAGTAGGAGTGAGTATTGCGTGCACCACACGTGCCACGTGGCGTGTCACGTGGTGCACTAGAACCAATCACACATCGTCAAATAATACAAGGTATGACTCACCATTGCCACATGACGATAAATTATTGATTCTAGTACACCACGTGATAATACACGTTATGTATCGTATACTTTGCCTAGTAAGTAGTGTATAACTAACAGGCATCTAATCTATCACACTTGCAAACCTAATCAATTGCTGGATATTTTTGGTCAAGTGCACCTGCGATTGTGGAAAGAATCGGTCCAACAAATTGACAATTGGGGATTCAGAATTCACAAATTACATATGTTCATTGAAATTGAACAGTGAAGAACACTGGAGATAAAAATGGCAAGGGTCAAGTGGATTGACATCTGTATATGAATGGCGCTTGTGGACAAAGATTTTAGCTGACTGCACCAACGTTGTCTAAATTCTGAGAAAACGACCCAAGAACCTACCTGTGAGTGAAAGGCCAAGCCCTAGGAGGAGCTGTGCAGAAACAGGTCATTTGATATGCTTCACGTTGTCTTTGTTACAGCAGAACACGTTGTCAACAAGCAAGAAATGCTGGGGGAACTAGTCGCAAAATGCATTAGCAGCAGCTGAATTGTAGAAAGTGCAATTGGCACGATTCACTTAATTCTCCCATTATTTAATGTACATGCATTGTTCCCAATCCAACTTGCTCCAGTGAACTAACGAGATAATCATTCGGCCAATCTTTCCATATCAGATACACTAGTACACGGAGCCAATAGCTTGTTTATTATTTTCTCCTTTCTTTTATGTGAATTGATAATGTCTGTTTTGAGTTGAGTACGTTTGATTAGTAAGGATTTAAGAAATTGTATCTTAAAATTTACATATCAATAGATTAAAGTAGTTTAAGTTACAAGTGACTGATTTCACATTTCTCTTGGTCCGCAAATCAATGAATAATGGAAAATTGGAAGTTAAAAAGAGAACAGAAAAGATTTTCAATTGAAACAGTGACACTACCCTTCACTTCAGCCCCTTGCTTGCGCGGGAAAATTGGGATCCATGATATCCTACTTTAAGTGCATTTCAAACACAGGTAGCCTCTGCCTCAAAAGAAAGGTAAAGGCTGAGTTGATCACTGATTCAGGAGAGCTGAAGTCTTAACTTAAAGTCAAGTGGTTCAAAACTCTAAAGTCTCCGAAATGCCCACGTGAATTTCAGGCGAAAGGGGTTTGGAAGCTGCTGGAACTCCCGTGTCCAATGCAGCTTTGCAGTGTTCCTCTGCGAACTATAAAAGAGGAGAGAAAAAGAATAAAAAGCATGATAAAGCATCAATTCTGCCTTCTCTTTGGATGAAAGAAGCAAAAGATCATTTTTCAATTGTCAATATGCTGAAGTACCGATACTTGAAGACAGATAATAACCACAAATTAATGCATGATGAGAGGGCCAGAGAAAGATGAATACGAGAAAAGATCTTAATCTTACCAAAGTACTAACATGAAAACACAATATGGAACTCCTGTAACTAAATTGATTCCAACAAATTGTAAACAAACTAGATACAACATCTTCATTTTACCAAACTATGCAGAGGAATGTGCACTAATACAGTCAAAACGGCCTCTTTCTCCAACTCTTTAAAATAGTGATGCTGATATGAACCTGTTTGATGACAGTTTCGAACATATGAACCTGTTGTAAAGTTCTCACAATAAACCGAGCAAGTCATACCAATTCAAGTTCAGATAACATTCACAGAGACTGCTGGTAAGTCGATACAAATTCTTGAAGCCACGAGAGCTGGTAAAAGTAGATAAACATGTTACAAAGAGAAAATGACCTTGTAATCAACCATTCTTTTAAGAGAAAACTAAATGCTGCTGTTAGGGCCTTGGGATCGACTGTGAGTGGAAAAAAATACATGGATCTTACTAAAGCTGCCATCAACTCCTCAACAAAATTGATTGTGGTTGATCAGCACAAAAGTCACAATATTTTATGCCACAAAAAAGAAAGAAAGAAAAGAGTTTGTATACCAAAGATTTCAAGCCTTCATAACAACAATCTGTTATGCTACGAACATTGTCAGTAGTAAAGCAATGGGTCCGCATGGCTTTGATCCAATCGACTTGCACTCGAAAATCACCAGGACCAGTCCTCGCACCTGGAACTTCACCTGCTGCATTGACACAGAGGGACATGCCAACAACCCGTGATGGACTCATCTCCAAATCTGCATCAATAACGTTCCCTCTCCATGTTGGAAGAAATCGATCAATGGGTATCTGCAAAGCAGATTGTCCACATACAAATTTAGTTTGCCAAGAAAGAAGTAAACCATATTCAAGAACGCAAGTTTATTTGGTCATAATTTCTTAATGCAAGTATCAAAAAGCCAAAGAACTTACCTTGGCTATATACCAGTTGTCTTTAGGTACAAAGTCAAATACTTGCCAAGAGTTATCTTCATGTTGTGCTGGAGAATTTACCCAATTCTCAGTATAAATCTGCACTCAATTCCAAATAAGGCTCAGTAATCTCCTCCTTAAACTCCTATATGCTCAATTTGCAAGTTCAATACCGAAAAGCAACCCATAAGCTACCCTACATGAAGTTCGATATTAAATTAGGAACTCACAGTAGAAATATAGCGTCTCCCATCCCATCTCCTTTAAGCTTTAGAGCTATTATGATATGCTTCCAGGTCAATAATGCCATCAAACTGCAGGGAAAAAACAAAGCCATCGAAAAAGGAAGAGAAGAAATTGGGACAAATAGATATGAATTAGAGGCAAGCCTATCTCATTTCTCTGTATCTCTAGAGACATAAGAACGTTGGAAGAACCTCCCCTTTTCAGAACGCCTTCCAAAAAGGCCACTTCGACTAATATTCCATCTTGAATCCTCAGAAACATCACAAGACAGTTAACAATTTTATTTGTCACTTCACTTAACTGGACCACATGTCGGGTTTGAACAAAACTCAAAACTCTCTAATCTCTATCCATATCTAGTGGGAAAACATAAAAAGTTTTGATCCATTACATTCATGATTTGTGAACTCTATATTCGTATCTGATGATATCATAATGATGATTTCATTTACTCGTGTAGGGGTAGCAGTTACTATTATTTCTTTTTTGCTTTTGTGTTAAGTTTATTAATTTTTTTTAATAAATGGTTGGTTATAAAAAAAAGTTTTTTTTAATGAACGTGTCATAGTTTACTCTTTTTTTTTTTTTTTTGTAAAGACGAACTTTTTTTCCTATTTATTACGGCGACGAAAAATCAAATTATCACTCTATTTATTCCTTTATTTACTTCTTCTTCCAAGTGCAGGATAACCCCAAGGGGTTGTGGGTTTTTTTCTACCAATTGGGGCTCTCCCTTCCCCACCCCCATGGAATGGTACTGGCCCAATTGTTGCTATTGACTACTGTGGAATTATGGATGTAAATTTAATGTTACAAGAGTTGCTATGTTGTAATCCTACTAACAAAGAAAGCTAGTTGCATGATTAGAAGTCTATGCTATGGATTTCAAACTTTGAAGTGCCTTTCATACTGAAAATTATTGAAAAATTGGAAATATTTCACATTTTTAATTCAAATTGGCAACTATAATAATAACAACTCTGCATTGTACAATTCGTAGCAAGAAAACTTAAATCTTTTGCACCTTAGTGCAGTCACAGGTGTAATTCTTTGCCGCACGCAAGAGAGCTAACGAGCCATTCATTAGTAAATCAGAAGAACTAGAACATGCCCAATCAATTTCGGATGTTAAGCAATGTCAGGTATAGATTGATTGCCTGAAGTATTCCGTATCGTTCATAAGCCACAACTCCCTTGAAAGGAAGAAATTGGTGATGGATGTAATCCGTATCGTTCATAAGCCACAACTCCCTTGAAAGGAAGAAATTGGTGATGGATGTAAGTACTATGGCGTCGCTATATCATTGCATTTTATCTGTGAAGTAGCAATTCTTCCCGTGCAAAAGCAATATCATTTCATTGTGCTGTATATGATTACTCGATTCCATATTTCCATCCTAATATATTGGCGAGCATCAAGATTTATTGCCCAAAATGTCATCAGGAATTTGTGTACGGAAGAGTATGGAATGGCAGAAACTAAGGTCAAGAAGATGTGAATCTTACAAGTTATTAAGATGGAACGATAATATAAACAATACCACGTTGTACAATGACCATACTGCTGCTTTAATATGATGCCATTTATAGCAAAGTTTTTCTCCAATGATTAGACAATGTCGTAGGATCATAAGTTCCGAGCACCACTCAAATAATTGAACATAATATTAACGAACCTTACAAATGAGCAGTTTATTCTGATTCTTATGTGCAAATATCCCTATGCAAATGGAAGAAAGTATTGAATACAAACGTCAGATGGATTTGTCTCACAATTTGTACTCTAGGAATACATCTTCACAATGAAATGAATTGATCCAAGCCTGATTGGCTAATTTCTCAAAATGGGATTTTTTTTTGAACCCTTGGTATGCAAAAAAGGTCATGCTTGAATTTAGAGAGCAATCCGATTTTTTTAATACGTGGATGCAGAAGATTGCAATGCGTGCTAAAGTCATGTAGCACGACCAAGTGTCCCAGTGTCTGAGGTTACACGACTATTCTGGACTTTTCTAGTCCATCCACTCAAGAAACTACACCCTCCTCTCTCTCTGCTCTCGAACTTTCCACCATCTGCCTTTTTAATCAAATCAATCTTCCCCGTTCAGATCCCAGTATTTGGTGCCACTTATATGCGGTCTATACTGAGATAAGCTCCTTGAATCTAGTGTTCTTGGTGATTATTTGCTATATTGTGGGTTTAGTGCAGAATTTGCTGTGGGGTAAATAGTTAAAAGATGAGCAGCGTGGTGGATGCAATGAACCATCTTTTCAATTTCCCTGAAACCCTCGAGAAAATTGTGTTCAATTCTCGTCCTCATGATGCCAATGAAAACAAGGGAGTGGCTAACATCCCAGTGGACATTCTTGATTACCCCAAGGAGTACGTTTTCTACATGGATGTCCCTGGCCTATCCAAATCCGACATTCAGGTAATTCTTCTTGGCTCTTCTCTATTCAAATTTTCTTTTTCATATATTAGTTTCCAACATGATTAAACAAAGAACGGAGGGGGAAAAAATGAGGAAATTGGTTGATAATTGAACACATTAGGTTAAAGAAAAATAATAACAAAATTGACTATAATAGTCTTCTGATGTTAATTATGCGGGTTTTGCAGATGACTGTGGAAGATGAGAACACATTGGTTATTCGAACTAATGGGAAGAGGAAGCGCGAAGATGGTGAGGAGGAAGGTTGCAAATACATCAGGCTGGAGAGAAGGCCTCCTCAGAAGTTATTGAGGAAGTTTAGATTGCCTGAAAACTGTAATATGTCTGCTATTACTGCCAAATGCGAAAATGGAGTCCTGAGTGTAGTTGTGGAAAAGCTACCTCCTCCACCCAAGTCCAAGACTGTTGAAGTAGCAATTTCTTGAGGGAGACAGAGAGCAGATCTGAAGGGAGAATGGTCATAATATCCGAATTAGTAGCTTAGTGTCCTACCTAACGAGTGTAGTGCTTATTAATGTTGAGCAGGAGTTATTATTTTGCCAGTTATCTGTAAGACGTTGTGTCAATTTGCAGGTTCAACGTATTCAATCTAGTTTAATACCTCAATTTGCTATGTTTATTGTTTAGCTCGTAGCTAATGCAATATCATCTTGATTACTTGCCTCCAAAAGTTAAGTCAACTTATTGAGCATGACTGAACCAAGCTGACATTTGTGTGCTTGTGATTGAAAATCCCTGCCTTTCTAGCAGAAACGGGATGTCTATGAGTTAGCAGGGTATCAAAATTTGCAGGGAATGAAACCAAATTACAAGTGCCCATCTATATAACACAGCAAATAACCAACCTGCGGGCATCTTCCAATTTGCATAACATGCTGGCCTAATATAACAGCAACTCGCTCAGACATCCTCCTCTTCCTTTTGGTCATAAGTTTTTTCTTCTGATTGGAAATTTTTGTTCTTGGACTTCCGCATTTATCGATGCTTGTAGTCGTCAACACTTGCAAAGGGTGACGCTGAAGCATGCTTTTGTGATTTTCCTTTCCTTAATTCCTGGATGGAAGTGATCCTCATCACCTTCTCCTAAGGCCGTATCAACAACACCGTCTTCTAAAGAAACAAAATCAAATTTACAACCTGACAATATCTTTGATTACTTTTATCTACCTTTATCCAAAATTCTCGTGTATTTTTGTTCTCTTCTATTGTTGATCATCTGCTATTGAAGTTGTTAAGTATCCACATCCTTAGGATGGGTTGATTAAGTCAAATAATGGAGGCAAGAAAACTAGGTGCAAGGGAGAGACCATGGCTGATCTTCAAGGAAAAAGCATCTCGCCATGGATAACCCAGTTGATGAATGTCTCAGAAAATTCAGAAAGACTATTGGAACTTGGCTCTGCGCCTACATGAACATCACCGCCACTATGTTCCCTTCCCTGAAAAGTGAAAGCAAAAGAGATGTAACGAGAAAAGAAATACTCATGAGATGTATCAGAAGGCTTTCTTGTACTCATTCAGCAATTAACAACTCAAATATTTTCCTTAAGACTAAGATGCCAGAAGCGACAAATTTATTCCAAAATGAATGAGAAACCAATTCACGTAACTGATTACCATAACAAAATAAAAGGAGCATTATCATAACGAACCTTGATGCCTGAATCGGATGCATAAGTTGAAAAGCTTCGTTCTGCTTTGAATTTTTTTTCACAGGACATGAGGTCAGCAGATGAAGTAGCGATGAGTGCAGATCTGCAGCCATCAAATTTGCATGAGCTTCAATCTACAGACAGGACAGGACTGGCCCATATCTATGAGCTCCACTTTTTCATTGTCCAAAGATTATCTATTGACCTCTTTCCTTCTGTTTTTGTGAACATGGGGAGGCAGTAGTGTCTAATGGCAGGGAGTTTATAAGCAATAGTGCAGAAATTTACGAGGAATTTATGTAAAATAGTATGGCCACAACAGAATGATGGTATTCATGATGTCAAATTTAGCCAGGGGAATGTTTTGGTGGACTGAAGAATAATCGTGCACCACACGAAAGATGGGAAAAAACTACCTAGAAAAGAAAACAAAGAAAAAGAAGGGCGTGGAATGACTTGGTGCACAGTAGAGCAGCATAACATTAAGATCCTTTTGAAACATCTTTTGCAGTAAAAATTTAAGCATAAAAGAAGAGCAGAATTGTACATAAAGAGATTCAGAATAGCCTGACTCAAATCAGTATTAGATGACCTCAAAACCACAGTTAAGATGCCGACCTTTCACAAGTTGAAATTTCTGGAGGGGAAGTCGAAGCCTTGTTACCACTTTGTGTCTTGTCAAGCAATGTCTTATCAGAATCTTGGTTCTGTTCAGCATTTGCATCTTCAACGGGTAAATTGCCTAAGCAGTAAATATTTCCATCTGACAGTGCTCTTTTCATTAACAACCTACACATTTAGAAATGAAAATAAGATATTGTAAGGTTGAACAAAAATTATCATACAATTTCTATATGACAATTTCTATATTGTAAGGTACAACCAACTTATTGTTAATATATTCAAAGTTGTCAAGTTAAGCATCACCTCTTTCAAGAAGACTGTATGTAATCCTGAATACTTACTCAAAATTAATACTTCTACAAGCTTTTGGTATACAACCAACAGAAATCCAGTCAGGTGGCCTTAAAATTGCAGAAGAATTCATTAACTGGAAACTCCACCCATCCACCCACCAGTGGTACAATTGGTACCAATATCGGAATTGCAAGTATTAAATATTACTCTAGCTAGAAAATATTCTGAAAATACTTATACCTTGCATTTGGTTTGCCAGGTGGTATATACACTTCAGTTTGGATAAAAGTATTGTGAACATACAAAAACAAATACTTCTACCTAGAATTTTCACCAGAGAAATCAGAACCATGTCCTCTGATATTGTAATGCTGTCCTGAATCCAGTTCCCACAGAGCTGGTATACCTAGCTGAGGCTGGAAATGTCCCAAAAACCTACTCATATGTGAAGCAACAGACACAACAAATTCGGAAGGCAACATTAGGCAACAATAAAATTACATAGATAGCACTGAAGTCAGTGGACTTAAATTCCATTAAATTTGTTTCATTGCCAGGAAGCTGTAATACTAAAACCAAGGAGAATGTGAAGAAAACTATGTGGGAATATGTGAAAGTTGTATGCATTCAAGAAACTCTACGTGCCACTTTATTGTCATAGAAATAACGACAGAAAATGGTCTCAAAATAATTTAACTTACACATTAATTGAGTCCTGTTTCTCCCCATCCATGTATGCATTACAATAGTACCGTTGAAGAGTTCTAAAGAACTCCTGGGATTGTGTTGCTGCTTTCCATTGACCTCTTCTCTCCGAGAATATCTATTTAGTACCACAATTTTGTAACATTTGAGAAGCGAAAACGATGTCACAAGTCCAGAAACAACACCAATAAACTTATAGTGAGTAAGGATGCTTTATTTTCAATCTGTGATTGTGATGTTTTGATACAAAAAAAATAAGGCGGTAAATACACTTTTGAATATTGACAATCTAAAACTTTCAAGGGAACTTTTAGCTTATGGTTTCAGATCAATCTATCCACCCTTCTGGCCTAATGAAAAAAATGACAGTCCAACAAAGGCAAAACAATTCATGATCACAAATGAGGGATTTTCCAAAAATAAATACATACATATTACACAGTAAAATGTAGCGGATCTATATTCTTCCAACCATAATATATCACAATGAAATATTCCATAATATTTACCTTCTTATGAGCTGGAGAACCACCATATTGCAGTGCAAGAGTGTCTCCCATCTCCTCGTAAACTTTCATTAAGTTATCAGCTAGAGGGCAATTTATATCAATAGCAGGTACATCTATAAATCCTAAAGCATGTAGCTGACGGCAAAGAGCAACCAGTCCATAGGCATATTGAGCAACATTTGTTCGATCCAAACAGTCTATACAATTTGTTCTTAAGACACCATTTTGGAACATAACAGGCTTTTGAAAATAATCTCCACCAATGCCACAATTACTATCATGAACTTCAGCAGCACCTTTCGTGTCACCAACTTCTTTCTCAGGAGAATTTATATCATGATCCCATGTGTTATCACTACATTTAAGAGAGACAGCCAAGTACAAATTGATGGTTAAAATCAGCGCGAGTGGAAAAGTGTCAGAATTTATTGGCCAATACAGATTAGAACTAATAACTGAAAGTGATGTAAATACTAAAATTGGGGCATCCACTGCCTCCAAAGCAAGAAAGCTTCAATTAGAAAATGAAATTTCATGGAAAAATGAATCTAATTATTGTAACTTTGACACAGCAGATTCATCCATCTAAACTTTCTGATATAGAATGGTCATAATTAGCAGGCCCTGATGCTGTATCCACAATTCCATGAAATATCCAAAAGCTCCTAGCAACCTGATAAATATAACATTGAAGAACTGGAGGAACAAATTTGCAAATATATAATATAAGTCATGTTAAGTGTCTCGGTCGAACTCAATGGCAACATATAATCCACATACCCAACCCCACATAGTGGGATGAAGGCTTAGATGACGTTAATGTTGATAATCCAAGTCATGTTGCATAAGTTAGTCATTCAAAGAAATATTTCCCATCTCTAGAATCTACTTTACAACTAACTAGCAGGTGGAGCTTACTCAAAGTATGACCAGTTCATCAATTCATTATTTCTTGAGGTTTGTACCCCTTGACAATAGAAAAATCCAGTTACGTCTAATGCATAAGCAGCCACATCTGTCAAATGTTCCAATGCACTTGTAGCTCTGTGAGGAAATACACATTGCAACTCAGAGGCTATTGTTGTAAAATTTTAATTAGAATAATGATAAATCACATATGATGAGTAAGAAAAGCCAGTGTACTTTCTGGAGTAACAATTAAGATCCCAGTGCAAGAACTTCAATTGATTCTTCTCAGATAGATCCTTATTGATAAATTCAATAGCATTGGCAAATTCTGCACCGAGAATTGATTCTCTGGGCTTCTTCTCACAGGTCTGTATCCATGGAAATATGAAAAAAGAAGAAGAAAAAGAAAATAGATATGGGGGTCAGAGAATATTGAACAAATTTCTAATGTGAAGAACATATATGACGGATAGGCCCACAATCACAACAAAAACCCACCTTAACTAAATTTAAAATAATTATTGGATTTCCATATCTTTTAACAAGATCCTCAAAGTGAAGTTTGGTGGCTTCATAACTGCTGTCTTTCCTAGACACTAGAAAAACAAATAGAACATGAGAGTTAGCATCAATGTACGATATTAACACTCTGATTAGTTAATTTCAGCATTCTCGATTCATACATATAATGTCAGGTTTTATGTTCAGTCGTGATGTTTCCTGCGACCAGAAGAGCGGTATTGAGCCCCGGTTCTGCACAACAGAACTTATTTTTATTGAATTTGCTTTGCAACCGTCTTCAAGAACAATTTGTTCTGTCTCGACATCATTGGCAACATGACCTTTTTCATTTACTCCCCGTTTCAAGTATCTAAAACAAAAATAGAAAAGATAAACTAATACGCAAAAAAAAAAAAGAATGTTGAATCTTGAAATTAGGTGGAAACTGCACACATACACATTCTTTATTACTACCATCAATTAAAAAACAAACCAAAGCAAACTGTTATGCCGAAGCAAATGAATGTTTTTCATACACAACTACAAGTTCCTCTAAGTCAGACATGATTGAAAAACAAGGGGTTAATTGTAACGAGCAATATTGCATACACAATTCTTGTTGGATAGCGAGCAACTTCAAGGGGTGAATAGAATCCAACTCAAACCTGGTTCCAGCATAATGTTGGGATCGTCGTGCAATGAGTGCCAATAAGAAGTTCCTTCCAGATAATGAAAGTTTCACCTGTTAATACAGTACACCAATCTTGTCAACCACACCACGAGAATTAAAAACTAAAAGAAATATCAGATCTCATATTTTCCAGCTCTTCAATCAAGCATAACAGTAATGCCAAGGAAGAGGAAAACCCTTAAATTCAATTCTGATCCAAACCCCGAACTGACGTATAGACAGATTCTCATTGAAGTGTGAATCATCTGTGAAGAACTGATTGCAAAGGTGAAGGCAGCCAATAGGCTATGAACAATGCGACTTCCCAGAAGGAAAAAAGAGGCACAAAATTCACTTTCAATTAGTAGAAGTTCATTAAGAGTTGGTCATCCTACCCACTGAATATGCAGGCTAGATAACAATATAAGTTTGTAAAATTACTTAATTGGTAGTTAGCTTTACATTCATAACAACAAAAAGAAATAACGAAAAGAAAAATAAGATGCCAACCTTTAGAAAAGCACATACCTGTTTAAAGAACCCGTACACTAATGCTACTGTCCACATGGTATTATTCTTGAGCTGACTGCGAATCCCGCGAGTTAAATACTCATTCCAAACAAACATTGTTTCATAAAGACCTAGTCCTGTCTCATGATTTCCTATGTTCTTTTGAAGACTAAGCATTATATTGTAGGAGTAGCTGAAAAAGAAGTCCTTCGTGAGATCCACTGTGTGTAGGAGCTTCTTATATCTATGCCATAAGGATGGAGAAGAAAAAAGGCAAAACCAAGTTATAAAAAATCCACTAAATTAATGGAATACAGAAAAAAAATGGAAGGAAAAAAGTTTTGAAAGTCAAGTAAAAGGACAAAAAACAAAAAAGTCTCCCCCTGGTACCCAGATGATACCTTGCCTGATTCAACATGTTAATTTAACATCAGAAGACGAATATATATGGCCCTGTACAGTTGCAGAAGATGAACTGGCAAAGCTCTATGAGGAATTTAACTACAAATAATACATCAATTGAGTGCATAATGTTTCTCAAATTTGAATAGCTGTATCCAGCATTTCCTGCTTTGACTTGTAAAAACAAAGTCACACTACCTTAGGAATGCTGTATTGTTCAGTCCAAATAATTTTGACAATACATAGATGGCCATATCCGCAAGCGATAAAAGGATTACCTCCATGGCTAGAGTTTTAGTAAGATGTCAAAGCTGAAACTAGTTCTCAAGGAACGAAAAGAATAAAAATAACAAAACCAAGAAAACAAAAGACAATCCTTATCAGGATACAAAGGGACGAAATGTGATTTCAAATATAACAATATGTTGGTTTAGAAGTGCAAAATACATTTGACATTTACATGCAAAATTGACAAAAGACCTGTTCTCATTCTTAGAATAAGCCATATTGGCCTGCACAGTAGAATTTGGAATGGGGATCGTCAGGCTCTTTGTAATGGAGTATACTGCATGGCCACAAATCATGCCAATCTTCCTTCTTTTGGTAATAAGAAGCATATAATATGGTCCCAAAAATTTAACGAACCCTACAATGATGAAACAACAAAATCAACTTCTACAGGTAAAATAGTTGTGTGTACTTTAATAAGTAACAGGGCAAGCAAATCAGATATAGAACTTATGTATCGCTTACCAACAATACCATAACAAAAGGTTATGAATTTTAGTCCGCCAGTTGACTTGTTTCCGTCATTTATTCTCCGTAGAAGATCATAGCACTCTACTTCTGAGTAAGTTGCAAAATCTTCAACAATATTTAGCTCAGAAGACTCTGATCTGTCAATCTTTAAAACCTTCCAGAACGTTTTGCTCTTGTCCCATCCAATCATATAGAAGTTCTGTTGAACATGAAAAGTATATTGACATTCAGAGTATAATAATTTGAAGAAAAATCCTAAGGACAAAAAAGTTAAAGTTCCAGCAAAGAAGAAGATTGTTGGCAGAAAGCATTCACTGCAGATGATTTGAAAAATTTACAAGTCATGGCTGAAATGAAAGTTGCATGCAAGTGAAACTAGCCTTGAAAAATCAGGACAAGGTACAGGTAAATGTGATTACGAAATTACAAAAAAAGAATCTTTAGCATTTGTAAACATAAAAATGCAATAATAAATATCAAAGTCCTAATTACTTAAGATGGATTAAAAATAAAAATAAAAAAGCGTTGTTGTAACACGAATTCCAAGACCATGCAGTACTTATTAAATGCCTCCTATGCTCTACCAGAGGCAAAACAATAAATTCTATTATGTACTGAATGGTTTATGTCATTGAATGTAAGGTCCAAATAACCAGGTTTCCTTGACCAGACATTGCAGTTTTGAGCACATATGCAGTAAATGAGTGAGAAATGTCTTCCCACCACCTTAAATTAGAAAAGCGCAAAACAATCTTTGATACAACCAATATCTAAAGTAATAAAACATGCGTCCAAATAGATGCCAAACTCCAGCATGCATGAATTGTATAAATATGACTCCTAGTTTTGCAAGGGCACGTCTAGATAGTGATACTGCTACGTACTCCACACAGAAACTAGTAAGTTAGGGGCTTTATGTCATTGTTGAAATAAGCTACTGCAATTACTGGACTTTCAAAATCACTACATCCCACGTGTATTATCCTTTCAACAAATTAATCATGATCTGCATTTTAAGCTCTGCCCTATAGCTTCACTATTTTTGCAACACATCCATTTTAATCTCAGCTTCTATTTGCAGAAGTTATACAAATTATCATCATACATTCTGTCTCCATTATCCCTGCATGGGGGGTGTAGAAACTGACAAAAGCTAAAAGAATATGTAATATAAATCCACCTGCTGTAGTCCTTGGAAAAGACTTCTAGTAAAATTTCCTCCCCTCAAGGTACATTTGCTCACAAACCTACACTCGTTACTATACATTGTCCTTTACGCATCAGCTTCTTTATTGCTTCATCTCCCTCATTCACATAATTTGCAAGGTCAAAACTAGTTCATGCAGCAGTATACATGCTTCCCCCCAACAACCCAACACCCCCCCCCCCCCCAAAAAAAAAAAACCAACATCACGTGCCACACCGTTAGAAGAACTCGTTTAAGGGTCCAGGCAAAACATGCATAATAGCAGTCTATATTCAACTAGAAATTGTATTATTACAAAAGGGGAAATTTTGAGAAAAAAAAAAATCCATCCATTTGTCAGAAACGCTAGGATAAAAATCAGAGCCTTTGAAAAAATGGGCAAAGCAGCTCCGGTTTTTGCAGGCGGTATGAAATTACAATCCATAAAAACTCATTCAAAATCATATCCTCAATTAATAAAAACAAAGAAAAAACAGTAGCAGTATGTTTTTGAAAAAGAATTTATACGGAGCAAGTCTCATAAAGCTTGAACTTGTGCATGTATATAGCTTTGCTGCAGTTATGGTGCAAATCCATCCAATGCGGTTCCACGGGGTGATGACAGTTACCCGACCCCATTCCGATCCCCAGCCGGCCCAGGCCCGGTCCAACCAAAACCCGCACGACCCGAGAACCCTCGCAGGTCCTTCTTTCTTCACACTTATAACTTCAACACCTAAAATGGCACCCACTTTCAACTTAATAATTCAAGTGCATAAGAATCGAAAATACTAAAACTCAGCAAAATTAAAGCTTACATTTTTTTATTTAAAATAAAACAACTAAAAATAGGAAAGAAAAATTAAAACCACCAATGGAAGAAACTTACAGAAATGTATAAGTGGGTGGTGGGGGTTGAATAGAGAGACATATATCGGGGAGAGGCGAGGGAGACAACCATGAAGGGCTGAGTTCCGGCGACTGTTATATATATATATATATATACACAGTAAATATATGTATGAATAAAAATAATTGAGGAATGAAGGAAAATTTGAGCTAATTTGACAACCAAATATATACAGCAAAGACACTGGAAATTTCGAATCCAAAATGTATACTGGGAATTACTACTTACCTTTTTAAATTTATCCTTTCTTTCGTTTTCTTTTTTCTCATTAATGCAATACAATGATTAGGCTGCCGTCCGCTACACTTTGAATTATTACTTTTCGCAACAAGAGTTCGTTACCATTCTCGTTTCTAAAGCTAAAGCCAGCATTTATTAAATTACATTTTAGGTTTTTAGAGTTCTATTTATTAAATTATATTTATTAAAGGTTTTACTATTCAAAACACAAGACTGAGTCCGTGTAACAGTTTTCTTTAGGGATAATTTCACATATCTCGCTTGAAGTTTGTCATAATTATATTCACATTTTTTTCAAGTTTTAATAATTACACTTATACTCCTATATTTATATTTTTCATAACAAAGCAAGTACATCTTGATAATGTAGTTCAAAAACACTAATCAAACGCTTTAAAATATGCTTCGTTGCTTTTAAAAAGATAAATAAATTTTAAAAATTAATTAATTAGTCAGAAAGATATCAAAGTACTTATATTCTTATATCAAATTTTAAATTTTCGCCAAATATTAATTCTTCAAAACTCAGCTATTTGACTAATCTAACTAAAATTTACTCTATCTATTAAAATTTTACAAACAAATGTATTAATAAGGAAGAGATGACCAATTTAAAAGTAATTCAAGATATTTTAAGGGATTCAATTGGTGTTTTTGAATTATATTATCAAAATGGACTTGTTTTGTTATGAAAAATATAAACACAAGGGATGTAAATGTAATTTTTAAAACCTGAGGGGAGGTAAGTGTAAGCATGACAAATCTCAGGGGAAGTACGTAAAATTATTCTTTTTTTTTTTTTTATTTGGTTGTGTATACCCCAACCAACCTTGGTTTTATTTTATTTATTAAATAATAAATAAATAAATTATATTTATTAAAGGTTTTACTCTTCAAAACAGCATTTGGTTGTGTATACCCCAGATGGATCTTTCTCCCACACCACCTGATCATCCTCTTCTGTAATAGGCACAAGTTCTGCAGGAGTTGCATTTCAGTTTTCTCCCTTGTGGCCATTTCCATTCTCCTTCTCTAATTATGGTTGCTACTTTTGCTTGCTCTCAACTTTCGAACAGCTTTAGTATTTGCACAGGATATACTTGAAGAAGAGGCCCTTTTGGATGCCATTTGAGTAACCGGGGATGACTCCTTGAATTATGTGGTAAAAGTGCTTTTTTTAATAAAAATTTTCATCTACGAGGAAAAATGAAAATATACGACGTCAAGTTTTGTTCAATGGACTAAATTTTCAAAATATATTATGACTAATAAGCTAAATCAAGGAAAATTGTGAAGATTGACTTCGTCTATTTTAGAATAATGATAGCAAGTTGACTTCGTCTATTTTAGAACAATGATAGCAAGTCTTCTTAATCTCTCTCTCTCTCTCTCTTTTTTTTTTTTTTTTTTAATTTTGGGTGGCAACAATTGTACTCCGCAAGTCTTATATAGTTTGGCTAATCATTACCTGAACAGATGATTTTGGAACTCATGAGAAGGAAGCCATTTGGTGAATTTGCCATTTACATTTGTTTAATTTAAGCCATTGGGTGGCAACAAAATTTTATTGTTCTTGAAATCCAATTCGAGGAAATGAAGAAGAAAATTCTTTAACATGTCTTGGAAATTGTATTACTTGTGTGCTCTTTCTCTGATAAGGAAACGGAATAGGACCAACAATTAGGTCGATGATCAAAATTAAATTAAATAATATTCTTATGGTGGTTATCTCTTATCATCTCCTCCGTGGCAAAATAGTAAATAGATGAATTTGCCCTTCACAGAAGTTGAATGTTAGAAACTTCTAAAACAAGAAATTAACCCCAAAAACTCAAAAGTCAGATTAAGGGAATGAAGCTATGATACGTTTGCTTTCATCCATCCATTCTGAGAACTTTTGAGTTATTTCCTTCATTTGATTCAACATTTTTTAATTAATTTGAAAATATCAAAATAGGCCAGCAAATATTTGTTTTATGATTTGAATACAGCAGTAGTGGTGGTGAATGTCAAAAGAAAACAACAGACATAATTCCGAATTTGATAAAAAAAAATCACTCTTACGGGGAAAGTTGAAAAAGTGACTTGAGATTGTATGGCCCGGTAACATTTGGAAGTCCATCCCACATCACCTCCGCCAACCGCTGGTTGGCCACTTGACTTGGATGGTTGGAGTCGAAAAAGAAATAATCTTGAGGATTATCACATAGCTCGTATTCCTTTATTTCCCTCTTCCCTCCACAGCTGTAGGCTCCTCTATAAGGACCGCTACCGCAGCATGCACTTTTCACGTCCTTAAAACCTTTTTTATGCGATCAAAGACTAAAATGTTACTGTAATATTTTTCTCGGTTATGCATGGATGAATATATTTTTTCTTTAAGTAAATATATATTTGTGATACAAAAGGTTAATTAGAAAAAAAAAAAAAGATAACAGAAAATCTAGAATAATTAGTATAAATAACTAGTAGGAAGGAGAGGTGGATGAGACGAATTGTACCGTATTTTGATGGATGCTCAAACATCTCAACAGCAACGGCAAAGATATCAAAATATGAATATTTAAAACCTTGGAGATGCTTTTGTAGCTTCTTGAGTTTTTTAGCAAGCAGCAAATTGTGTAATTTGGCCAAAGCATTGACCCGTTCTATGCACTCTCCGCTTCCTCCCGTAGCCACGTCGGTAGCTCTAAAGCCTGGTAAACAACCTAAAGGCCCCAGTTTCTGAATTCCAAATTTTCTCCCACCTTTCTTGTATATTTCCTGATATAATTCATTCATTTGGTACTTAGGGAGATTAGAAATCGATTAGGTCATTAGATGCTAAATTTTAATTAGTAAAGCTGCATACGGATCCTATATATCTATTTAATTAGGGGTAAATCCTCCATCCATATACAACTTATAAATCATTTTTTGTAAAAAAAAAAAAAAAAAAAAATTTTGTAAAATTAGAAACATTACTCCTTTGTTAATTTGTAATGATTTTCAGAATTTTGATATTGTGGTGGGAGGAGGGGGAACCGGGAGCTCAGAAATGAAACAAATAAATAAATGGGAAACATCGGGGGTTAATTAATCGGCCAAATTTTGAGCAAGTGTAAAATTTGCATGAGGTGAAGATTAATTGCCGTAGGTTTTTACCTTAAAAACAGCTGTAATGTTGCCGACCACCATTGCTGCATAATCTTCTGGGGTATACAACTTAAACAAACTGGAATTTGTAAAGAAGGGGCTCAAATAATCATTATTCCCAATGCTAAACAAGTATACAGCATTCGAGACCAGTCGTTTTGCTCCGCCATTACCTAAATCCAACCTCAACCGTTTCTCGACTTTCTTAAAATTACTCAATTGCATTTTAAGATCGATCACCTGAGAGAAAATGACATGAAAAAACGAATCCATTCCATTTATTTATATGTTGAGTTATATCTTTACTAGCATAAAAAATTAGTTCACTTAATCGCAAGTGAATATGTAAATACATACCAATCCCGAATAAGTTTCAGGCAGAGCACCAGCACCCCCAGATGCAAAGTTCACGCCATAATAAGCCAACTGATGATGATAGCCAGTTTGGAGATATGGTGGAATTAAACTTAACTTTGCATATTCGGCTGGCAAAAAAAAATTCGTTACGACAAAGTAAAAGTCAATTATTCTATATATATATATATATATATATATATATAGTACCAAATATAAAAAGGACTTATATGCATGCATATTGGGTTTTGTATACTATAACTCAAAACAGGGGATCCTATCCTGCACACTGTACCTATAAAATCGGGAATAATACGGCCATCACAAAACCTTCCCGTCGGATATTTGAAGAAAGATTCTCCGTATGGTGGAAAGTTAGCCTGGAAATCTGTAGTTGTGTTGATGTAGTTGTTATTTCCTGGATCGAAAAGGGAATCACCGAAGACGAAGAGGGCAACAGTACTGTCTTTAGGGCGATGTTGGTGAAAACAGTCGGAAGGGATTGTCAGACTTGCAAGAAGGAAAACTATTACTCCTAAGCAGAGTTGGATACATGGACTCTTCATGTTCAATTTCATTCTACTTTCTTTACAATGCGTATCGTCGTTTCCATTTTCAAATTTATATGGGTTCATAAATCAAGTCAACGAAACAATTGGGCTATTTTATATTGGCTGATCGTGGAATTTTTAGCAACCATCTGTACGATTAATGCAAGGAAGTTTCAATTTAATTGACTTTGTCAACCCCTGAAGAAGACAATCAAGGCTCGGATTAACGTATTCTAAGTGCCTAGAGAACGCAGAATTCCCTTTCGGCAAGGATTTGGCGTCGACAAAACTTTAAACAATTCTAAGAAGCATTGGCTTCTTGGATTCATCCAACCAAAGGAAACTCTGCTGAATTGGCCCATTTTATATTTTGGACTAAGGATCATTTTATTTTGCAGTTTAGTTATTGAACTTTTCAGTTAGGATCATATAGTCAACAATTAATAAAAATATACCAACAACTATGCCCTTGGGGAACATCTAATCTAATTTCCAAGAGTTATATTTTGCATATGGATCAGTAACTAATATGTGTTAACAAAAACTCACTCTCTTTTTTTTTTTTTTTTAAATCTCTTCATCACCATACCATTTTCCCTTACGTGTGATTTCCTCATGTCAGTGATAAGCCTCCTTTAGGATTGGTCCAAATTAAAAAGTTTAGGGACCAAACCGAACTTATCAAATCTGGATAGACAGATTGGTCTATACTTCAATTTTTGGGGGCCCAAAAATGTGATCAGTTTAAAATTAAGTCCAAAGTTCGTTGCTTGATTGAGTGTCTATATAAATTTATCAACTGTCTTCCTACCTCAGATGACAAAAAAAAAAAAAAAGAGTAAGATTTGAAGTAGTAGGGGGGGTGAGGGTGAAAAGATAGATAAGAGCTCTCGAATTGTGTCTTTAATGGATTTTTTATCAGATAAAAAAATTCACCTCACATGATAGCGTTCAAAATTACTAGTTACTTTTCAGAACAATCAGTGGGGACCGTGATTAATAATTTTACTACTGTTATCAAGGTAAATTGGTGAATGGTCTTACTTTATATCTAGTTAAGTTTGCTATTAGTCAACTGAAAATTTTAAGCTTTATGATAGCCAGTTTTAAGATCAATGGTGTACAAAAACGAGATGAACAACTGATTAATAGTTGTGCCCTCAAGCCAACAAATTCCTAATGAAATGGTAGTCCTATAGACTTCATCAAATCCCTTTAGTGATATGACAGATTACTAGTAATTTACTTCCTAACAACTCATGAATGACAAAAGCGAACATGTTGCACGACATTTTGTTGTCAAATAGGGAAAAAAAAAATATTCCTCGGATAGGAAAACTGGAAAAGGTTCAAGTCTCATCAATCCATCCATATGTTATTGAAAAGTAACAGATTTCAGAAGCATACAGGAGATAATAGACAATTATGGCTAAACTTTGAGTTGAAACAATGACTTTAGATTGTAAGGTCCTATGACATTACGAGCTCCATGCCACATTAGTTTCGCCAATTGCTGGTTGGCCGCTTCAGTTGGATGACCAGAGTCATAAAACAGATAATCTCTGGGATGGTCGCATAGCTCGTACTCTTTTACTCCTCTTTTTCCTCCACAACTCGAAATCCCTCGATAAGGGCCGCTGCCACAGCATGCACTCTTCACTTCCTTGAAACCTACATCCATTGGTAACATGATTATTAAGGAGTACGTGAGGAGAGGAGTGCTGCACCAAGACATGCTTGTTCTGAATTAACTTCGTAGTATAGTTTGACGCGTCACATATATCTCAAGGAACATTCACTTCGCTCCGTGAACTGTGTCCGGTCACTTTTCCCCAGTAAATTATCAATTCAATCCCTTTTCTCCCTAAGCTACTTGATTGAATCAACTAATTCAGTTCAATTGCAGTTATAACGAAATTAGACATGCAGCTGCCACACCTTGTCACTAGTCATAATTAAAAATGGGACAGGTGCTAGAGGTTTACTTGAGATTTTGTCATAGTGGTGAAAAGTACAGATACTGAATGCATGAGATCAATAAATATGACAGAAGAAGCAAGTCACTTTTCGCCCTATCAAATAAAGAAAGAAAGAAATAGATGGATGTTGATAGTTTTTGTACATACCATATGTTAATGGACTCTTGAGGATTTCAATTATAGTAGCATAAAAATCGAAATACGAATACAGAAATCCTTTCAATTCCTTCTGGAGCTGCTTCAGCTTTTTGGAAACTAGCATGTTATGTAATTTCACCATAGCTTTGAGCTCTTCCATGCCTCTATCCCCTGTACCAGCTCCCCTTCCCACTTGGCGAGCTCTACTGCTTGGTGAATATTCCGAAGGCCCTAAATTAATAAATCCAAATTTTCTCCCACCTTTCTTATATATTTCCTGTTAAATTAAATTTGTGTATATATATGTATTAAATATTAATGCTAAAGTGATTAAATTATATCTCCATCAGAAAACAACAATGATTTACCTTGATTACAAATGTAAAATTTCCAACCACGATTTTTACGTATTCTTCCGGGGTATACGAGCCGTCAAGTACACTGGAATTTGAGAACAAAGGGCTCCCGTAATCATTAGTGCCAATGCTAAATAAGTATACAGAATTGGACAGGCGTTGTTTTGCTTGTTTTGCACCTAACTTTAATCTTAGCTGCTCCTCAACACTCCTGAAATAGTTCAATTGCATTTTGAGGTTAATCACCTGTGAAAGAAAAAAACAAAGAATTAACGGAAACCTTGTTGAATTGTGCGTGGCATTAACTATAACGGTTTTGAGAAAAATATTAAGGCGAAATTTATGGGTAGTGATTTGTACGAGAAGAATACTGCACGTACCATTCCGGAGTAAGTTTCAACAAGAGCCCCAGCGCCAGCAGATGCGAAGTTGACCCCGTAATCCAATTGATTGTAGCTACTTCCGAGAAATGGTGAAATTAGCGGTAGCTTTGCATATTCAGCTAGAATGATTAAGAAGGAAAATCCAAAAAGTTAAGGATTACAAACAGGGAAAAAAAATTATTACTTTCGATGCAATAAATTAGTTGACTGCCATAAAAGATGTCACAAAAATTTAAGAACTGTTCTCCATTGGTTACCAATAAAATCAGGGATGAGACGACCATCCGAAAACCTTCCCGTTGCGTATTTGAAGAAAGATTCTCCATAAGGCCAAAAGTTAGCCCGGAAACGAGCGCTTGTGTTAATGTAGTTATTGTTTCCAGCATCAAATAATGAATCACCAAAGATGAACAAGGCAGTATGACCTGTTTCTTCATCAATGTTGCCGGGAAAGCAATTCGAAGGAATTGTAGTAAGGCTACTTACAAGGACAAAAGCTAAAAAACAAAGTCTGATGCTGCACGAATTTGCCATGTTAGTTAATATTTCTCCTCAAATTTTTCTGCCGTCTTCAAATATATCAGTAATTATATATGTGTGTGAACAAGACTCAGAGAGTTAAGCGGCACAAATCCACCAGACATCCATAAAATCTGAAATCACAAGTTCCATAGTACTGAAACACTCAAGGTTCAGCAGCAGATTTCCACGACTGAAAGCACTGGTGCAGAACCCAAGTTCATGTTGACCGCCTGAGGTAGACATACCTATTTGCAGTGGCATTGAATATTTTTAAGGAAAATTTTGTATGAGTGGAAGCAAATAATGGCAGATCTGGTGAAAAAAAAAGAATCCTATCATCGTCGCAAAGAGAACTTAGGATGCTTTTTGAAGGCTGAAGAAGAAGGAGAAGATGGGTAATCTGCAATCTGGGCTAGGAGGTCGGAAAATTTGAAATTTGCTGGTTTAGACAAAAAGGAAATGAGCCTTTCTGATCTTGGTAGTTGGTAAGAAGAAATCTAACCGTGGTGTTCTTCCTGATGCTGTTCCCTGAGATGTCTGAAAAGTCAAAGGGAAAAACATAATATTTTAGCCAAAAGGGCAAAAAGTACTGCAATTAAAAAGTGGGTAAAGCCTAAAACTAAAGGGAACAGCCGCTTATCAGGTAAATAAATCCAAGCGGCCCATTTCAATTTCAACAGTCCGATTCATGAATTAATTGCAATAAAAGTAAAACTACCCAACCTGCACAATGTTTGACGTATTTACAATGATTTGTAATAATCTTTTTTAATAATTTTTTCATTTCAAAATATTATAAAAGAATTTGTTACTTGATTTAGATTTATATTTGTCAAGGATTGAACATGTATGAGATTTTTATATTGTGAATTTTGTGAGCTAGGATGAGTTTGATGAATTGTTTAGTGATTTGGATATGAATTTGAATATCTATTAATCAATTATTAGATTTTTCTTGATTAAATTTAGAAAGTTCAGTTTATAAGAAAAATTAATAGGTATATATATATATATATATATATATATATATATATATATGACGTATTTACGATGTCATCTGATTCGACCCGAGTCAACTCCCGGTCAACCCATTGACCCCTAACCCTTGAGTCTGGCCGAATCGATATCCGAGCTGGGTCTGAAAATATGGGTTTTTTTTTTTTTTTTTGTGGGTTGCTGTTGATCTTCTCTTATCCCCTCTATGGTTTGCTGTCTTACTATATTACTGCTTTTAATCAATCAAAGAAGTCAAAATGGCGGACTAAATTAACCTCAATAGTAGGGCACACTGCCAGCATATTCCAGATTCGAGAGCATAATATAATTTTCAATACCATCCAACACTGAACCAGGAATAACATATGTACGAAGTTGAGTTCATTGGTGATATCAAACACTTAAGACCTCTATATTATCTATGAAAAAACTCACAGGAGATTATTCTTATTTTGCCCTTTCACTCCTATTTAATCTTGTTTGCTATCGAATTAATATAATTTTTTACAATTGACAACGCTCCAATTAACCATAAGGTAGAAAAGATCTAATATCTTAGGAAGGGTTTCTTAAGAGCAAAACAAAAAACTGAGTCATAAAAAAAAAAGGGGCAAGGGCCTTTGAGCCCATCAATGGTTTTCCTTTGGGTCAGGCCCACAGTCCATCATTAGCGATTCTCGTATGATCACTATGGGCTAGGTAAGAAATCCTCTTATCTTGGGCTGAACCCACACTACTCAATTTGCCATTTTTTTTTTCAAAAAAAAAAAAAAAAATCCACTTCAACTTTATAAAATTTTTTCAAGCATGTATTTCCAACAATTTCTGAAGTAATCTTTACACGTATAAAATACATACGCATCTATCCGTTCTTTATATATTCATTACATAGATGAGGCTAATTAAATGACGGATGTAACGGGCCAAAAGTAAGTAAAAACGAAAATTAGTAAAGAACTAGCAGCTCCGAAACGATCTAATATTACTGCAAATTGACTAAAATTCTGCTGATATTGGGGTAGAAAGTTCTCCGATGAAACATATTTGCAGCTGTCATGCCTTCTTTCACAAGTAACAACAAACCATGATCCTCAACAACTCTACTTTCTACAGTTTGGTTTCTTGCCTTCATCAGCTGGCCTGTTAAACATAGATTGCTACGGAGCACTTGTTGGAAAATAATTGGGACACCATAGGTAGAGATATCTGGAATGTTTATTGAAGAAAGAAAGAGTAAATGAAAATGTGGGATTTATGCATTTCAAAATACTTTAACAAGAAGATATACAATAGAAGAGCCTTACCAGATTATTCTTTACGGCTTTCATGCTATTCATGTCGTAATTGAATGTAAGATATTTATGATCGATTCTTATATCACAGTCCAGTGCAAGCTGCAAAAAGGTAATGAAATTAAAGAGGTTATTTTCCTGTCCATAAGAGTACTTTTAAATTCTTTCCATGCACTAATTCCATGAAGCTTTAAGAAATCGCAGTGGAAGAAACTGGAAAGCTAACCATTTTAAGAGCTAGGAATAAGCAGCACAAACCTTGAGCTTTGGCAAGGTGACACGAAGTATCCGGACTTGAGCTCTAATATCACCTAATATTCTTATTTGGAAGAGGCCATTTATTGAATTCTCATGCATTAAATTTCCAGATGTAAATTCGCTTACATTCAAACATTCAAATATTACTTGTGCTTGCACACTTATATTCTTGCTCTGAGGAGGTTGATGAAACCGTGGAATCCTAATCATTCCAATCACTATTCCATTTTCAAGGACATGGAGTCGCGAAGTGCCATAACTTATGCCAACCCTGTTAGGATTTGAAGCATTTAAGGTTAAAGAAAGGACAGATGAAACGAAGAGGTCTTTCTTCGGTTCCATGTCAAGTTTATAAGATTCTATTTTTGCTGTTTGAACGGAAAAAAGAGGCTTTTGGGGCTTCAAGACAACGAAAATGATGAGTGCTGTCAATCCTAAAACGAGGACAATTAACAGAATAAACGTCAGAAAAAAGCAGCAGCTTCTCTTGAAAGAATAAGGGAAGTAGAATATTTTGCTATATGAAAATTTTGAATGTGGTGTTGTTGTGGTATCCATTATAGCTTCTCTTCATCTTGCTATTTTGTTCATCACTATATGATTGTTCCAATCATTAACGAATGGTTCTACTTCCAAGTTAAGGAGGAATATTGTGATTGATGTTTTCCTTTAGACTTGGTCTTTTCACTATACCTTTCTTCAACTAAATTCTAGACACTTTTCCTTTCGCCTTTTACTTTTGCACTTCTAGGTGAATGGTGGGCTGAATGCACAATTGGTCTCAAATCTTGCGTCCATGCCCCTTCTTTATTGTTATCTTCTAAAGTTATATTAGCAGCCCAGTTAATTTGGCTCGGAACTTATGAAGCAGATTGGTGTTTGTCAACGCAAATGGCCTGTGGCAGAGCCAGTTTCAAGGGTAGGAGGGGATTTATAGCCCAGAAGGAAATTTGTTTGAATCTTTTCCTTATTTCGGTTTTCTATAATGAGAACGTATGCAGAGCACTTGTACAGATTGCATCTTGACATTGTTTTGAGACCCTACTGGGGCTGTATCATACCTTAGTTGGAAGCTGAAGTTTTCCAAAATGGCTACTATCATTTAGTGTACATGACATCAACTAATGCTACCGTTACAAAGCTTCTAAACTTTCATATTTTGGTAGCGTTTAGATTTCCTTATTCGTATATCGATACCTAGTCGGTAATTTGTTGGAATCGCCAACCAATTGTCAGGATATTGATGATGAAACAATAGGCCAATCTTGAATTTCAAGGTAATTTTTAAGGGGATGGAGTTACCACGAAATAGGATGCTATTTTATGCGAAAAAAGACAATGCCCCGGGAATAATAGGAAATTTTCTGGATGACAAATCCATCAGAGAAGGAGGTGAAGCTTAGGGAAGGAATCTCCAATTCGATCTTTTCCCCGAAAAATGTATATCGATGCAATCGATGTTACCACTTATTAACGATCCACATCTCGCATAGTGATGAAACTCATCTACGAAACTGATCGTATAGGGAGATAAAACTTCCATTCTGTCTCCAGTTCAAGAAATGAGGTGCCGACATATGATAACCATAATGTTTTTTCCTTTTTTTAGCTAAAGAAAAACATAAGTTAATATTTTTCAATTACGTAAGGCGTACAAGAGGATGAGTTACTACATTCGTTGCTTATTCTACATGCATTTGAGGAGTTGCTATATTCTTTCCTTATTCTACATGCATTCTAACGGTAATAGGATTCAGCCATTAGTCATTACTGAGTGCAAAAGGCTCCTTTTCATTGTTTTCATAAATCTTGAAATTCTCACTCCGGATAAAAAAGTATTAAATACATTATGTGTATTCTCACGTGAAATACTAGAATCAATTATATGTCGTCACGTGATGATGGTAGACCACACACTAATAATTAATCGCCACTTGATGATTTAACAATGTATAATTGATTCTAATGAATCACGTAACATCACCTAACGTGCATAGTGTACCTAATACGAACTCTCCCATGATCATTAGGCATACTCAGATTTTATTTTTCTTCTTCCTTGCTTTTTTTTTTTTTTCTTTTTTGTGCAACACAGTCCCTCAATCATCACATCTACTACAAAGTAATTCTCAACTTGTCACTACGACTTGCGCCCCAACACTTCCTTCTCGACAAACCTCGCCCTTACATTACATGACGCACCCATGGCCTGCCCGATTGCGTCTCCCAGCGAAACCCCTTTAATCACATGGAATGGCTCGCACGCTGCCAACCATGTTTTTTGTCCCATCTCATGGCCTTACTTACAAGTTGCTCACAACGCCGTCCATTTATTGGTTTTTGCGTGCCCATCTTTACCAAATCCACATATGAAAAACAGAGCAGTTGCATTGCATCTTATTTGGAATGATTTAAGGATCATCACTAAGCCATCACGTCATACCAATTATCTTATTATTGTACGATAACCATTCTAAATCTCCACAGTTCACATGAGTCATATGCAACCTAAGCACTGGCAGAACGGGGGCACTCCTTGAGATCAACGTCCCTACTTATCAGTCATTAATAAATGTATTAGACAAATAAAATTTCACTATAGACAAAAGAAACCTGAAGGCATCTTTGCGCAAATCGATGCATAAACGTGAAAGCTGCCCAAAGTACAGCAGCAGTCACTTTTAATTAATTATTTTTCCTACTCTTTTATTTCCACCCCTTTTTTTTTTTTTTTGGGTTTGGTTTTTGGGGGGTTGGGCGGTGGGATTCCCAATAGTTCCATGGAAAACGTATTTGCATAAAATTATATAAGCTCCTTCCATTGTCGCAGAACGACCCAGAAATTCCAGTGATCCTCAACCTGATATTAACTAATCTCCTTCTCTAGCACAGAATAACAGAGGAATTCCGGTTATAGGTCCGTGAAAAAAGGTTGATGACAATTTGAAAACAAAAGGAGGGCTTTCATTAGTTATGATCATCATCGAAAAAGATGGTGTGAAGTCCTTTCCAGATTAAAAAAATAATAATAAAATAAGTACAGCTGTGCCCACATTATGCATTTTACTTATTTTCTGGAAAAACTTGCGTCCGTTTTACTTTACAAAATCACCGTCACCCCATCATCAAACCCAGTTAACTACATCCATGTTCATCCCAACGTTCACAAGTAAATTAGAGTTGAGCCGTTTTGAACAGAGATCACAACCACTGAGCATCTAAGCAAAACATATTTGAAGCCCAAACTAATGTTTTCCATTTCGAGTTTCAACTATCAGAGAAACTTCAGTATTCAAAAATGTTTAATTCAATCCTCCTGGAAGGAAAACTACACTAACTCATTGAAACAAGATATAGAATACAATTAAGCCTGCCTGCCTGCCGAGTTACGCCCACTCATAGTAACATCGAGTTAGAACGAGAACATAAGAGTAGGGTGATCATAAAATATCGCATCATCATTCATACACACATCATCGTCAAAACACTTAATTGAAAGTCTTCATAGGTTTACTTAAAACCTAGTTACCTATGTGCTCCCCAAATTCATCAAAGTGCATACACCATCCATGGCTTACGCATGCTTGAAACCAAATGGAACTGAAACATATGATATTAAAGTCATATTCTGGAAGAGAATTGTGTGAAAATTCACTAACATGCAGCCTTATTTACAGAAAGCCACCAACAGGGCGAAGCTGGATCAGTACACATCCCCCATCATCGCAGGTATATCATCAAATGCCCAAAGATCCATTGCATTAGCACCATCTTGGGTTGCATCTCCATTGAGGAAGGCATCAACTGATGCATCCCAATTTCCCTCAAGATAAGGCATCTGAAAGAACTTCATCTGGGATTCAAAGGCTGATAACTCTTCAGACGGCTTGTTAACAGTATTGTCATCACCAGGCACCACATCCACAGAACTAGATTTCATTTTCTTAGCTGGATTTGCATTCTCCACAAATTGAGATTCTTCCTGCGTCTAAAGCAGCTGAGAGAATAGAAGATATTTCAGGAGTTTTTGGGCACTGGTCTCCCCACGCAAAGTCAGAACAATCAAAGGAATTACTTCCTTGATCAGAATTGAAGTAAAGGTTAGTACAATCAGATGGGGAAAACGACTTGAATTCTGTATCTCCAGCAGCAGGATAAGCATCCAAACAGCCAAACTGCTTGATTGGAGGCTTCTCTTCCATTAGACTCAAAGAGCTGTAGTAGTCATCATCCATGTTGTTTGTGAAAGCCATGCCCTCATTCAGGCTGGATTGAACAGGACTGGGATTTTCTTTGACCACTCCTTTCTGAGGATTCACCTTCACAGTGCGTCTTGAGGCAGAGGACACAGTTTCATCAGGAAAGTTCACCTTAGCTTTCTTGCCCCTGATCCTTCGAGCCTCAGTATCATAAGCTCTTGCAGCTTCTTCAGCAGTGTTAAAAGTTCCAAGCCAAACTCGGACCCCTTTCCTTGGATCACGGATCTCAGCCGCCCACTTGCCCCATGGACGTTGTCGGATACCTCTATATTGATTCTTCCTCTTCCTCTTCGAGTATTTATCAGACTCGTCACTGGTAATCAGAAGTCTTTCCAGACTTGGCGCCTTTATGTAGTTAAAATAAAATAAAATAAAAAGGATATCTCAGAAACAAGTTTCAGATATAAAAGAGTTAATATCCAGAGAAACCAGATCATAGTGTAGTAGATAACTATTAAGGTTCTATACAAAACAGATTTCCTAAATTTAAATCCTTGACCCAGCTGAATACAGGTAAAGTCACAAATATACAAAAGGATGAGATAAAATGATGGAAATACGAGAATCAAATCTAATTCTATAAGTTCTTCTAATCAACAGAAGTCTTTTGATATGCTATACAAATTATGTCCAACTTCACGTTTTCTGAAGGATGGAGATATTTGAAATTCGGTTGATGAAAATATATTATCCCCTTAATACAATAACAAATGAAACTGCTATGAACAAGAGATAAATATAACCTATAAATTGATAAGCCCGTTGCACTCCCCAATGGTTGACAAAAGTAAAATTTTTTTCCCCCCTTCTCATAAATGCTATCTTCTTCTGACCTTTCATTTCATTCCTCCGGTAAACGATATGGTGAAAACATTTAATATATTTTTTTTTTGGGCATTTTTCCTCCCCTTTTTCTTTTTGGATGGGTTGTTTGGGTAGGGTTTTTTTTTTTTTAAGACACTATCCATAGGCATGATAAAAATCAGAAATAACAATTCTATATCAACTCAGATAAACCAAAAAGAATATTTTTCCCAAAAGGAAAGAAAGAAAAAAGGAAAAAAGGAGAAACTTCTTTTTTCCATCGTTTCCTATATCTTACCAGAAACTACTTTTCACCTTTGCAGAGACCCAATTTGGTAGTTCATTTCATTCAAATAAAAAAATCTCGAAATATCCCAAAAAAGTTTTTTTTTTTCCCAAACTAAATCATTGCCCCGCCAACCAAAAAAAAAAAAATCAAAATGAAAGAAAGAAAAAAACTTGTGAAACCAAACAATCTTGATGAGATTTAAATACCAACCAGGAAAACAGAAAACAAAGATTTACCCTTTCTACTCAACTAACAGAATTAAAAGAAACTTAAAACAGACAGCAAAAAAAAAAGGGGGACATAAAACCATGCTCGATGCAAAATAGAACTCTACGCTTAAAAAAAAATCCAAATCAAAATCTCCTAAATCCAAAAATTATAGAAAAAGAAAAATTACCGCGAGAGAAGACGCCGGTGTCAGAATGTTTGGAAGCAGAGAAAGCAAAAGGCTTGACATCTTCCATCTCCTCAACCTCATCATCGGAGTGATCCTTGAATTCCTGAAAATCATGCTCGAATTCGTCGTCGATGTCAACGAGCTCAGATCTCAGAGGCTTGGAGTAAACATTGACAGGCTTGTTCTTCTTATTCTTCTTAAAGCTCTGCTTGCCGTCCTGGAGATCGGCGCCGGTACCCCAAAGCAATTCGGCGGTTAGCCGGCGCGAGGATCTGCTCGGTGGTATGAAATCGGAAATGATAGCGCCGCCACACATGGCTTTTGTTCTGGTTGTTCGCTTTTTCTGAAGACTGTAAAATAAAAGTTTGGAGCGGAATTTTTATTTTTATTTTTTGGACTGATGGAAAATGTTTTGGGTTGGGTTTTTATAAGAAGAGAAGAGAAAGTGTCTGTCTTGGAAAGACGGCGTGAGGAACGAGGTGAAGTTCTCATGATTTTACTCTCTTACCCCCGCAATGGGATGTTAATTGCAGTTTTAGAAATTTGAGGGACAGAAATACCCTCATGAGTGAAGGAGTATTTCAAAAATGGGGTGACGTGCACCGTGTGTAAAATCGGGTAACGTTAAAATTGAAAATGTTTTACTGATTTTACAGAAATAGAAAAGTGTGTCAATATTCGCCGACACGGAATGGTGTTGTTCACACAATAATTTTAACTAAAAAAAAAAAATAGAAAGCAGCTAGGAATTTGATTTAGAATTTTAATTTGTCGTTCAATTGACAGGAAATAAAGTCTCCGTTTGTTTGGTTCTATTTTTCAAAAACTTCATACTTATTTTTTAATTAAATTTTTATCTCAAAAATATATTTATTATAAAAAATCTTTAAAACTGTAATAGTTTTAAAAAAACACCTCAAAAAATAGACTTCCAGACGGAGCTAAAATTTAACGGATGGTACAATTTATGTGCAATAGTGAGGGTTGTTCTAATAAATTTCGGTCAGTATACGTAATGTAGATTTGGAAATGTTCCAATGCCAACCAGAAATGAATGTAGATTTGGAAATGTAACAATGCCAACCAGAAATGAACTTGTACCAACCATTTTAGTTCCTTCGGTGTCAATTTTCACCTTCTAGCGGCAGGAAGCAGGTTTTTATGCTGAATCCGAATTAGTCAATAGAATTAAAAGAGTTTAAAACTGAGAATATACACAGCTGGAAAATCTTCGTCCATGACATCGGAACTAAAAAAAACAGGAAGTGAAATTGACTTGGTTTATCTATGGCCAACACTAGACGTCTCCGAAAAGGGGCATGTAATCTTATGTATACTCTGTACAATAGCAAAAGATTAATACCCAGTCTAACAGTTACATTTACCTCTTCAAATCCAAATTGGATAGCTTGACTTGTTTTCTGTACGATACAATGTCAAACCATCTCTGAAAAGTTGCATACAGTCATATATTTATATATTTACATTCAAAATTGTTATATAAAAAATAAGCATTAGCTACTTGGACAAATATTTATATATATTTTCTCACATGCAAGCTGATGACGGCATCTGAATTTGTGGTACCGGGTTTTGAAGATGTGAAGCCAATGAATATCATAGCAAAGGTTGGACGGTCCTTGAAGCGCTTTCCAGACTAACCTCACCTAACTTTGAACATCAATAAAAATGAACTCACCTAATTTGACTGGTGTTTCGTCATTGGGTTACCAAACTCTTAATGAAATTAGCAACTCTCTAACTCTAATAATTACTGGAAAAATTCAAATTGTTTTTTTTTTTTCTTAGGAAAAAAATTCAAACTGTTTACCGTCCATATTAGTAGTCTATAGCAGTATGTACCGAGTAGTCTTAGACTTTCTTTAAATGTGTAAATGTCTTGTAACGCTTTTGTTGAGGTCATTTTGTAATTAAGACAGTTTCGGGAATGAATATACATAATTGCCACGGAGGGTGGGGGTTGTTTGGACTTTGGAAGAAATATGGCCAACGTTAGTGGGGTATGAATAGAGCTGTAAACGAGTCGAGTCGAGCCGAGTATTGTCGGTTCGAGCTTCGTGTTCATTTAATAAATGAGCCGAACCGAGCCGAGCTCGTTTATTAAACGAGCTCAAATTTGTGTTCGAGCTCGGCTCGTTTAGCTTCACGAACGAGCCGAACTCGAGCTTTCACGAGCCGAGTCGAGCTTTGTTCGCGAACAGCTCGGTTCAAATAAGCATAAAACTGTTATTCGAGCCGAGCCGAGCCGAGTATCTCATGTTCGAACTCTTGTTCGTTTATTAAACGAACAAGCTCGAGCTCGCTCGTTTAATAAACGAGCCAAAATTTGTGTTCGAGCTCAGCTCGTTTAGCTTCACGAACGAGCCGAACTCGAGATTTTACGAGCAGAGCCGAGCTGTGTTCGCGAACAGCTCGGTTCGTTTACAGCCTGAATCATATGAGCAGAGACTTTGAGATGTTGCAAGAAGAGAAAGCAGGTGCATGCACCGAGCAATCAGGAATTGGGATACGACAAAAAAATTCGGAAATACAAAATATTATACCAGTTGCTGCTTCCTAGATGGAGACGTAAGCCCACTACTACACAGAACCAATCAAAGCCGGGTTAGCATTCTTTTCTTTTGGACCCTTGCCTTATATATTTATATGTTCCCCCATATTTGATGACTCAGCTGTACCTTTTATATATGGTTAAAAGCTACAAAATTCTAGTGCTTTACGTTTCTGAATGAACAAAAGTCCAGATTCGCATAATGAATGGTAAATAAATAACAGTTCCAATCCTAGATTACCATGACCACCCCGAGGATTCAAAATCTTGTTAACAAGACCTGAGTTTTACGTATGACTACATAAAAGACCTAAGCCATTTTGAAAAAGCTTGTAAATTTACTCAATTCGTGGAAATATTTTAAGAGCTCGCGGTTGATTTCTATCATCTGTTGTTGATTTTGGACTAGACAAGAAATATATATATATATATATATATATATCTGGAAACATAAAGAACTCACTGGTGTTTTGACCAGTAGTAACGTTAAATCCAAATTGATTTTGAGCTACTACATATAGGGGTGAGAATCGATCGGTAATTCGATAATTCGGTAACTTGAAATCGGTCAATTCGATATTTTTTTTTTTCAAATTTACCGGCCGAATTCGATTTCGAATTCACTTAATACCAAACCGAATTTGATTTCGAATTCAATTCGGTAAATCGGTATATTAATTCGGTAACTGAATTCAAAAAATAAAAAAAATTAAAATAAAAAATTTAAAAATTAAAAATTAAAAATATAAGAAATTTAAAATTAAAAAATTAAAAAATAATGGGCTTAAAGAGGAAATAACGGGCTTAAGGAAATAATGGCCCAACTCAATGATTAAATAACCGAGCCCACTATCAAATTACTAACCCAATTAATACTAAATTCGGTAATTCGAATTCGGTATATATATACCGAATTACCGAATTCGAATTACCAAATTGAATTCGATAAATTCGGTATTACCGAATTAGAATTTTATTTTCGAATACCGGCCGAATTCGATTTTATTTTTTTCAGATTTTCTGAATTACCGACCGAATTACTGAATTCGATTTACTGAATTCAATTCGAATTCAGTCGGTAATTCGGTATTTACCGAATTTGCACACCCCTAACTACATATGTCTATCAATCAACTTATATTTTTTCCTAAGATAAGAAAGATAATGAAGCGCTTGGTAGAAAACGTTAGCCTAGAATATATATATATATATATATATATATATATTATTAGGGCTCTGTTCAGTATGGCTTGTGAACACGTACAAACATAATAATTGGCAGGTAATAGTTATTTATTTATTTATTTTTTGTTGTAAAGCGGATGCAAGTTGCCAACTATAGCTGCAACTTGTCAATTTAATACTAATAATGATCAAATTTACATATATAAACTTTACACAGGGCCTTTATCTGCGAATGACACCACAAAGCGGTCGCAGTTTTACGGAGATATGATTATGATATATCGCCTCATTGCTGACGTGCCCAAATATCTGCTCTTACTTTCTCCAACTAACCTATCCATAATAGTCCATCCAAAGGCTCTCTGTCTCTCATTTACGCCTTCTCCTACGCGTGTTTTGCACGAGACAGACTCAGATGTCCGGAATCATCTCCTCTCTCTCTCTCTCTCTCTCTCTCTCTCTCTGGGTCAAGCTTCCCTTTTACCACTGTTGGTTCCCCTGCTCTTTTTTATTATATTAGGCCTCACAAAAGGCAACCTCATTATGGTCCTGACCAACTATTCTTCTTTTTGCTAATCAACAAGATGACTACTTTTTTTTTTTTTCCGTCTCCATTTTCGTTTTCTTATTTTGAGATCTGGCATGTACTCTTACCAGGATATTTCCTATTGATGCATACAAAAAAAGAAAAAAGAAAACGTGATTGCGGGAGTAGGTAGGAGTACTGATGCGTGTGAAATCGTTGTTGCTACTATTCCTTCTAAGATTAAGTCAACAATGAATGCAGGGAAAGGTTGATTCGTGCGCGTTGACAGATTGTTTTCCATATAAATACTTTTTTCCAGATTAAATAGTAACATTGTTTTTTTTTTTTTTTTCTGAAACTCCCAATATAATAATATATTATTAAGAACATACGGAACATTACATATTGTTTGACGAGACAGTTAAATTATGAGTTACTTGGACTAAATTCCGATATACTTTAGATATCTTACAAAAAGATAAAAACGAGGATTTAAAAATGATATTATGAAAAATATTACATAGCTTATGAGGAATAAGATTACTATTAGTTAACCCCTTAACTAGCATCAATCAATTCGTCAAAATGCAAATACTTGAAAAACCATATTGGATAGAAAGCAAATGGCCATTAAACATGCTATAACCTCTGTTTGAAAAGCAGACGAAGCAAATACCGGTGAGACTCTGGTCAAAATGTGGGTATCATGTGAATTCTTGAAGACTACCGTAACCGTTGCCTTTACAGTCTGACAATTAAATGCCACATCAATAATAACTGTGACACATCCATCTGCTCGGGTATGTGTAAAATTACCAGAAATTATTACAAAGAGTTTGACATTATCAACTAATTTTTGAATTTGATCAATCCGCATTGAGCCTCGAAAAAGGCTTAAATTTTTCCTGATCATATTCTGAGCTTGACACCATACTGTGATTGGATTGAACTCAAAATCATTCTATATAAACCTGTTACTTACTATCCATATATTCCATAAGATAATAATTGTCTGACCCAACAATTTCTCATCAGGAGCTTCACGAAACCAGGCACAAGCCCACATTTGAAATGATATTTTGTTTTCCTTCTGAAATTTGAATCCTAAAGAAGAACAATGCCAAACCCTTCTAGAAGTCTCACATTCAAAAAACAAATATTCAATTGTTTCCTGTTGCTTACCACATCTCAGACAAATTAGAGAATTAACACACCCCTTTTTAAAAAGAGCAGTCATAGTAAGGCAAATATTATGAATCAATCTCCAGAAGAAGAATTGAAATTTCACAAATAGCTTCAACTGCCACACGATTTTAAACAAAGGATAAATGTCACTAATATAACATGTGGTACTAGTTTGAGGACTAGCTTGCTTAGCTAAATTCACAGCCAACCTAAAACCTGATTTCACTGTATGGATCCCATTCATTTCGCATCTCCATATCAGCTTATCCTCCTTAGGCACATTGGATACGTGTGTTGATAAAATACTATGCACACATTCAGGTGGAAACATCACTTGTAGCAAAGGTAATCTCCAATTACAATTTGAGTCCAATAGATCACTAACTTTCAAATTCATCATCCATGACAAAAAAGGTCTATATTTCATGGGATAATCAGTATCCATAAACCAGTCATCATAAAGTTGAATTGATTTTCCATTACCTACTAACCATTTCATTCCATGGCGTAACAAGTCCCGGCCCCGTAAAATCCCACGCCACCCCCGAGAAGCTGACGAATTGGCCCTTACTTGAAGAAAATAAGGTTTCCTACAAAACTTACCCAAAAAAAATTGACACAATAATGATTGTCTGTCTGATAGAATCTTCTGTGCCAACTCGGCCAACAGAGCTTGGTTCAATAGAGATGTTGATTTAAGTCCCCATCCACTTGTAAACTTTGAATTGTAGGGCGAGACCCATGATTTTCAATGAATCTCAAAGCTTTCCTTATCAGCTTTCCAAATAAAATTCGCAATGGTTTTATCAATCTGATTTGCCACTGAAACTGGTATCTTAAAGGCTACCAACGTATATTGAGCCACTGAGGATAAAGAGTGCTTAGCAAGAATCACTCGACCAGGTAAGGATAATAAACTATTTTTGTATCCAGAAATTTTGCTAAGGATCCAATTCCTAATAAAACCAAACAATTGACTACTCTTTTTAGCAAAGTCCAAATCCAAATCCAAATACGTACCAATCCCTTCTTTCACCTGTATTTGAAAGATAAACGCCAGATATTCCTCATCATTTTGGTTACCATTCGCGCTAATCGCTAGAGAAAACTTCTGTTTGTTAATTAGCAGACCAGAAAGTCATGAATAGTCACCCAAATTTTGATTTATTTCCTCCACAACTGGGGACACGGCCTTGAAAAATAGAATATAATCATCTGCAAACATAAGATGTGAAATCTTCACACCTCTCCTAGACACTGAGATACCATGATAGTCCGATAGTGAACTAATATTCTGAAGGACAGAAGAAACAGCTTACTGAGCAATTATAAATAAAAATGGTGACAAGGGGCATCCCTGTCTCAATCCCACAAAGGGGTTGTAAACTTCTGACATTTCTCCGTTTACCGAGATAGAGAATTGAATTTTTGAAATACAATCTTAAAGTATAGTAGTCCACTTTTTTGAAAAAACCCATCTTAATCAATACTTTTTTTTTTTTTGATGTCTCATCTTAATCAATACTTGATAGAGAGAATTCCATGAGACCCTGTCGTAAGCCTTACTAATGTCTGATTTTAAAACTGCCAAAATATGCTTACCCTTATTCTTTTTCCTCATAAATTCAATAATCTCATGAGTAATCAAGATGTTATCTACAATTGATCTACTAGGAACAAAAGTATTCTGATAGACAGATATAAGATTAGAAACGATCCTCCTCAACCTATTAGACAAAACCTTGGCAACTATCTTATATAGTACATTATATAAACTAATAGGTCTAAACTAAGATAAACGTGTAGGACAACTCACTTTTGGAATGAGAATAATCTTTGTGAGATTCCATGGTCTAACTGAAGTTCCACGATTTAGACATTTTAGCACCGCGTTAGTTACAGACTCTCTCACCGTACTCCAATGATGCTGGTAAAACCCTGCAGGAAATCCATCTGGACATAGGGATTTCCACTTGCCCATCTGAAACAATGCCTCTTCCACTAATTCCAACTCCTCCTTTTGTGCTTGTGAAATTTTAACATCCAGAAATCCCAAAAAGTTCTGCATACTTGGGTCTTGAGTTTGATTTTGACCTCCCCTAGTAATCAACTCCTTTGCCCTACAAATTTCCTTGAAATAATGAACAACGTACTCTGGAATATCCTGCTGCTCATGAATCCATGTTCCATCCTCTTTTTGTAATTGAGATATATAATTTAAAGCTTGACGTCGAGATGCCCAATTATGAAAAAAACTTGAATTTTGATCACCCAAACTCAACCACGAGAAATACGTGATCTTCGTGAAATTTTGATCAAACATTGTGTTAGATAATAGGACATTACATACAAATAATTGTATGAACCCGGATTTTTCCACTTCATCTAAATAATTATTTTTTTAAAATAATACTGTAACAGTTTTAAAGATTTAAGTATATATAAGATAAAAATTTAATTAAAAAACGTGTTTGAAATTTTTTAAAAATATATTTCTAAAAAAATTAATTAAACAAACGAAGTGATGCCTCGAATTGTTTTGAGACAGATCTTAACGGAGTCTTTACTGAGAATCTTTGTGACCTCTCAGTCTCAGCAGCTGAAGTTTGACACAATATTACAAGGGCAAAAGAACAACAATAAGGCACTCTACACTGTTGGGCTGCATGCAGTTGAGCTCTTGGTGATGGGCTTCAAATTGTTATGCACAAGTCCGAAGTCCAAAACTTCTAAAGGAAAATGTCAAACAAAAAAGATGCTGAAGGACCTCCTTTATTACCCAAATATATTATGGGCTTGGCCTAAATATTGTCTGTGAGTATCCATTAGAAGATATAACAAATCAAGATCAAAAAGAAGGGGGGGAGGAAAGAGAGAGCTGATAGTAACGAACAAAGACAGCTATTATCAACTAATTGACATAATTTATAATTATGCGGGCCTTTAGTTGTAAAAGTGATGTGATTTGAATGTTCCTTTCCCTGCTAAATTAATTCCACTTCCATTCCATCCAAGTTTTCATGATGTGAAGAAAAGTTGGAAAAATAGAAGAAGAGAATGATGGCATAACTGTAGTATTACTCCCTTAAAGAAGGATGCACGGGTGGATGCAATTTAAAACGCACAACATTCACCACGTGTTTTCAATCTTTCGTCTACAATTAAGACTTTCGAGGACCAACCATCAAATTATAACTCAATAATTACGAGTTTTAGTTACCAATTCCTTCCAAAAGAACTAGAGAAGAGAGTCAGTAATAGTAGTTGATGACTCCTCTAATTTTGTTTTGCTTAGCAATTTGCTTATAAGTGGAGTATCAGTACATCATGGCTGAATCGAAGTCCTTCCAATAAGAAATTTTAACGTAAGACCGAGTGCTAGTTTTCTCTTAGGAATAAAAAAAAAAATAACAATAGTGAGCAAAGATTGTGTATTGTAGTAAGTAAAAATCATCTTAAGATCGTGTTTGAATTCTCATTCTCACTGAGCCCACTCCTTCGCTGTTAAGAAGAAACGAAGAACAATACCGTGATTACCCTGTAGTGTAGGACATGCCTAGTTTCCACCTCCCACTATTTGTCCGCTGATGCATTTCTTTGCAGGGCCTACCCCCGTCAGAAAGCACCAGGTAAAGGTCATGAATATCCAAACACTTTGCATTGAAACTTCGACTTCTCTATTCATACCATAAAAAGAATATGTACTACCGAAGAAAATTTCTCAACAGCATTATAGGAATCTTAACGGATTTGAAGTAAAGTTACCCAAAATGAACTAAAATTTCTTTGATGCACTAAAGATCTTCCAAGTATAGTAACTAAAAATGTTTTTAAAAAAAAATTGTGATCAAATGAACATTTTTTGAAAAAAAAAAAAGAAGAAGAAGAAAGTAAAGAAAAAGTGCAGATCCAATATATCCTTCAACATTCCAACCGATGCTCAACACATTACTAAATATCCTTGATTCGTTGATCACGTTACAACTTAATACAACACCACAAGGCTGTCCGCAACTTAGGGGCTAAAATCCAAAGTACTCTCACCATGCGCAGAGATAGCGCTGCTACGGCACTCCCATTATACATATAGACAAAAAAGGATAATCAATAATATTAAATAATTTTACAACATTGGAAATAAGCCAAAAAAAGAAAGAAATTATAAAAAAAAAAAAACGAAAATTTCTAAAATCCCAAATCCTGGATTGGAACTGGATTAGAGAGGTTGCTGCAGTGTCACAACTATTGGACTTGTGACCAAATGCTTTCCATCAGACCACACTAAAGAACCAGTCCTCAAGCTTGAACTTCCCGGAGAAAGTTTCACAGCAGTTGCTTCAACTCTGACCAGAAAATTCAGCTTCTGTCCAACCCGCCGGAATGTAAGCTTATCCGGCTGCACCGTCACTGATGTCCCGCTAGGAGGCCTCACGGTGGCCGTGTAAACAGAATTAGCATCTCCTACGTTGGTAACTGTCCTGATAAAATGCGTAGACATCTTACGCCTTCCATATTGTTGGAACACAGCTGATAAGGATGGGTAATTCAAATTCCCAATGTGGCCAGCCCTCTTAGCCCCACTACAATCTGCATGTTTCCTTGTGATCGTCTGAATATTCTTGATCGTGTAATTGGAATTGCAGAGGAAATCCACATAGTCATAGGTTGTTAAGTCATAGATCAACCCGGGATCCATTGCTTTCTGAGGATGCACATGACCAGCCCCATAATCCATCACGGTAGACGAATTCCCAGTCGACTCATCCAACATTGTCTCGCCCCGATTATCCACCGTATAAGCTGTTGTCATCAGTGCTGACCTTATTGCCGCGGGGCTCCATTCGGGATGAGCCGCCTTCAACAATGCCGCGAGCCCAGAAACATGAGGACAAGCCATCGATGTGCCAGACAAAATGTTAAATTCTGTTCGACGCTTATCAGTTGGAAGTCCACTAGGGCCAACGCCATCAGGCCAAGCTGCTAAAATGTTCAATCCGGGGGCAATCACATCAGGCTTCAAAATCTCCGGGGTCTCCGGATTAGGCCCTCTGGCCGAAAACGAGGCTACAACTGGAGCTGGCCTCACGTTGAGCCGGGTGCCTCTGAACAATATAGTGGCCGTGGGCGTAGACTTGGATTTCGACTCCGCTGCGATGTACTTTCTTATTTCATCACCGCTGGTTGCACCCACAGCCGTCGCCGGCAACAAGTGGCAATCGGCTACTAACCCTTCACCGTCAAAAACTCCATTAGCTAAAATCATTCCAACTCCACCAGCTTTTTTCACCACCTCGCCTTTAGCAGCTCGCGAATTAATTCCTCTGTCGCATAAAACAATTTTCCCTTGTACAACTTTAGGGTTCAATGAATTTTCTAGACATAGGGAAGAAGAGTAACCATCACTACCTTCACTACCGGCGTAAATTAAAGGATAGAGTTTGTGCGGGACCAACGCCGGCCCACCGTAAACACTCATCCCAGGAATTATCTTTCCATTTCCAAGCTTAACGTCGGCAGGGAAGTCCCTGTCAATGGTTCCCGCTCCCACCGTGGTAACCCAGGGGGCCACATTAGTGACGGTTAAGCCGCCGGGACCGCCGTTGCCGGCGGAGGCCGACACAAAAACTCCGGCGTCCGAGGCCCCAAAAGCACCGATGGCTATGGCGTCCAGGTAGTATGGTACCACGACACCACCGACACTGAGGGAGATGACGTCGACGCCGTCGGCCACGGCGGAGTCGAATGCAGCAAGGATATCGGAATCGTAGCAACCGGAGTCCCAACATACCTTATAAGCCGCCAGACGAGCTTTGGGAGCCATTCCAGCTGCCACGCCGCGAGCATACCCCAATGTAGACGCCGGAAATACGTACCTCCCGGCTGCAATGGAAGCCGTGTGGGTGCCATGGCCATCGGAATCCCTTGGAGACCGATATTCAGTCGTTTCATTCATTTTCCCATTCGTTGCTTCATATCCACTACTGAAATACCTCGCTCCGATCAATTTCCGGTTACAAGAAGTCTCCGGAAAATCTCTCCCAGCAACACATTTTCCTTTCCACTTTCCGGGAATTGGACCGAGGTCCCTATCGTCAAAGCTTTTCCTCTCAGGCCAGATCCCAGTATCAATAACGGCAATAACAAGATCTGACCCGAAATCCGACTCCTTCAACAACCCGGCACTGTCCGAAGTCTTCAACCCAAGAAACTCCGGCGATCGGGTAGTCTGGACTTGCCTGACTTGTTCAGGGATAACATCCACAATGCCAGACACGGACAGAAGCTTCTGGGCTTCCGAATTTGTGAGCTTAGCAGAGAAGCCATGAAAAACGGTGTCGTAGGTGTGTATAATACGACTAGCAGCACGAGAAGCATCATGGGAGGAGTTGTGGTCTAAGAGGAGAGAGGTGAGGGAGGATTCATACCAGTGGTAGTGAGTTGGGAAGATGGAAGGTTTAGCACGGAGCTGAACTCTTACTATGAAAGTCTTCTGCTCTCTTTCTGTGGCTAAAACCGAGGGAATTAGAAGAAGAAATATTGGATAGAAGAAGAGAGGAAGGGAGGAAACAGCCATTTAGGTAGAGAGAGAGAGTTGGACTGTAGTTGTACTGACTATTATCATATCATGTATGGCAGTGGGAGAGGAGAAGGGTGTTTATGTAGGAGGAGGAGGAGGAGGAGGGAGAAGTAATCGAAGAGCTCACACTTGGAAGAGTGAGAGTGTTTTAGTTTTGTTTTAGTGTGTGAAGTGTGTGTGTGAAAGCTGGGCACAGTGTGGGACTTAGTGTGGCTCTGCTGTTCAAATAAGTGTAGAGTGAGAGTAAGAGTGTGAGAGAAAAATAGAGGAGGAGCTGATTAGCTGAGCTGGAGGTGAGGTTACGTGGGGCTGATGGTTGCCCTGTGGTAGGCTATACGGTGTGCTTTGATATGAAATAGATTGGAGCATTGAAAACTGGTTGAGAATTTTGTTGGTTTGGCTTTTTTTTTCTGTTGCTATAATATGAATTGAAACAAATGTTTTCCTTGGTTTCTTTTCTTTTCTTTCCTTTCTAACTGAAATTTTCTGTACATAATTACATTTTCTGTGCTATTGTAAAAAGTGTTACTCTCAAGTAATGGTTCATTTATTTTCTCGTGTATGACTTGCAATGTTAAATTAAATTCTGTTTTACTTTGTGCTATATAATTAATTACATGTAAAATAAATGTTTGATCCCTCAAAAAAAAAAAAAATGTGTTTGAATAAATTATGAGTAATCCTCGAATTTGGCAAGAGGATTCATCTAATTGGCATATAAAAGATCGGTTTCACTTTTTAAGGGTAACCAATAAATCAAAATTTTGCACATTTGTGTATTTGTACGTAGTAATTAAATCAAGATTGTTATTTTCATCACCTATAAATTGTATATATTTTATATTTAGGCCAAATATGGAATTATGTTCATCTCCATACCTGAATAATTTTAAGCACATCTTGTATTGTCCTTATGTTATTATGGACTATTGTTGAGCAAATACAGGGACACCCCATATTAATTCTGTGAGCAATTCTATAGTCGCTTTTACCGTATCACTCCAAAATTTTATCTATGAGGTTGTCCTAATGGTTTTGTTTTTACAGATAATTAACCATGTAGAGTAAAAAAGCCACCAAAATTGTCTTGAATGATACCAGACAAAATCTTGGTTTTGGCATTGTGTTGAATTGAAAATTGACCACCAAAGCTGTTTTCAACTCGTGATTCGGTGGGATCCTGTCATTCTTTGTTAACGCGGCGTCCTACAGTCATTGCTCTTAATATTCTATTGATTCCACTTCCTCTCTGGCCTCTGCTTTTGTTTTCACTGTGGTCGGTGAATTTTTCAATTTGTTGAAAGAAAGTTACAGCCGAAAGTAAAAACCTGTGCAAATAAATTAATCCTCCATCACTACTAGAACTACAATAAAATTGACTGCCACAATTCGGTCAACGACACTGGGGTCACCGGTCCTTTTCCACAATTGACTTCCGTTCCGTGGCTAAAATCTACGTGGTGACTGTGAGATATTTTAATCAACCTAATTTAGTTGGGTCAGTTACTGCAACGCTTTTAAAGGTTTAGTGGAGTTCAAAGTCAGGAGTTCGAATTCATTTTTCATAAAAAAAAATTTAAATAAGTACATAATATACATGTTTAATTTGATGGTGATTCAATCTTTATCGATTTTTTTGAGTCTAATTGGGTCTCTTCGTAAAGTAAATTAAAGGTAAGATAAAATACTGTTGACGATTAAAAAAAAAAAAAAAAGACTAAGCTACTTGAAATAACAAAAATACTTAATTAGCTATGACAGCTCAATGATGATTCTTGCTTTTGCGAGCATCGTCAATAATAACTTTTTAGAGTGGTAACTGAAGATTTAACCATGTCCAAGTCCATGATGCAATAATTACCTAATGTAAATTTACTCTTGAATTACTTAACGCAGTTCATAATATGTTAAAAATTAGATTGAAAAATACATCAAAGATTTGAGATTTACTGCAGTTCATTTTATCACCAAGAATGCTTGTTTGTATGTTGCCGGAGTTGGGGCCGGGAGTGGGTCCAGACAGTTGCACCGGTGTCGGAGAGTTGTCATCATGTCAACTTTCTTCTTTATTGATGATGATTTATGATGAACGAAGAAGAAGCAAAGGACTATAAATAAATCCATGCAGAAGAAGCTGCTGCCGCACACGTGCTATTCCCCACTCACTCTTGGATTTTCCATTTCTTTTTTCCCCCTTTTACCCTCTTCTGTTGTTTTCTCTGAAGAAAATTAATATCACTAAATAATATACGATTTAATTTTTTTATTTTTTTATCAAAACGTATGCACGACATTCCTGAGAAGGAAAGGGGAGAAACAAAAAAAAAAAAAAAAACATACTCACGTACAGATGGACAAGCCTGCCAAATACACGTGCGAAGCTCGAACTTCAACTGATTTAATTATTAAAAGGAGTACCAGTCTTTATGATTGAGGGGAAGAGAGAAAATACTTAACAACTGATTATTAAATAGGCTGTGCGATTCTCAAATTGTCCTTCGATTTTATAAAACCTGTTGCAATTTGGTTCTTGCGATCACCCCCCAGAGTGGTTATGCTGCCAGAATCTTTCGGTCCTTTGTCATGAAGAAATTCGAAACTAGAATCATAAGCACATATGTGGAACTTCAAATTTTATTACTTTCGATTTGTTCTGCCTAACTATTAGTGAAATGCTACATAGGAGTAATATAAATTTTTTTTGGATTCAAATTTCTTACTTTAATTACGATACTTGATGTGCCAAACTTGTCGTGTTCTTCAGATGGGATTAGGAGACTCACAAATTTCATTTACCACAATTTGATGGTCATGATTTATTTTGGTAAAATGAATTGCTGAGATGTAGCCATTTGGACCAAATTTGAAGTGAAGAAATGCTAAAAACGAGGTGGATTCTAGAGGTAAATTTGATTACATCAAAATGCTAAAGATTTACACCAAAATACTGAAAATTTACACTAAAATACTAAAGATATACATGGCCTCTAACTTGTAGTAAATGACTATGTCTCAAATTGTGAGGCCCCATACCTGAGAAGCTGATGTGGACGAAAGGGATGGCCTTCAACACAAAAATATAAAAAATATGTGGACGTTTGTCTCTTGATATGACTTCGATGTTTAACTTAATTATGAATCTTAAACAAATAGCTTGGAAGATTTTTAAGTGTAATAGCGTGCATACTTTATGAATAAAATAATGAAAATAGGCTTTTATAAAAGTAGAGAGAAGTAAAAGTCATAAAAAAGATGTGTAATAGACTAAAAGTCTACGTGATACAGGTCGGCTGTGCTAGTTTATAGGATTTGCATGTTGAGTGCCAGAGTTGTCACCTCATTTTAGAAGCTCAGTAGTTATTTTATTAACCTGTTTGGAAAATAGCTCGATCCTTAAGAGTCGAAGTATGCTAAGGTAGTTTTTGAACCAAGCTGACATGGAAATCGGCTATTTTTGGTATCCACAGTACTCATTAGAGATAACATTTTATTACACAACGCAACATTCAAGGAGGACTAATAGGAGAACTAAGAATGGGTTTATGAGACCTTGAACAATATTTTCACCATTTTGAAATCAAATCGTTACGTGGATTGGATCGTACTTAATTGTCTATTGGTCCATTGCACGTGGAATTTTGTAAGATAGGAGTGACTGGTGTATTTCATTAAGCTACTAAAGTAATTGACACGAATATAATTATCGAAATTGTAAAAAAAAAAAAAAAAAAGAGATTATTGAGTTCTGTTTAATTTCTTGGACATTTGAGAAATTCACGCCTAGTGCGCTGGTAAAATTAAAAAATGAGTACGAGATTAGATGATGAGGGAGGACCACCCCAAAATTCAAAGTGCTTAGATGAGTTCAATTGGATTTGAAAGATGTCCGGAAGGTGACAAATCTACCGTGCTCCTTCGCATGGACAGGCTGTTGATCATCATTGGCAGTTTGGGAAGCAACATCATATTGTTTACGAACTGGGGCCATGTTTCTTCTACCGATGAAGGGGCATAACTCGTCACCATAGCCATCGCGCAATCATCAATCCTTCTGGACCGGACCTTACATCCTAAGGACTAAGAACACTTTCGTCTGAGACTGAATGAAAACGGGACATATTCTGTTTCCTCACTTGCCTCACGAATGGTAAATCTTGGAAGGGAAAATGAAAATATTTCATGCCTCCCTCCCTCCCAACACAAATGAAAGAACTTAGGGCTGGCTGAACCTGAATCATCAGAGTAATTTGTACTACCTTATGTGAGCAAATCAACCGCAATTGCAGCATCAGTACAATCTTTTAGGGATAATTTCACATACCTCCCTTGAGGTTTTATATAATTACTCTCACCTCCCTTCAAGTTTTGAAAATTACACTTACACCCCCTATTTTTATATTTTTATAACAAAACAAGTCCATCTTAATAATGTAACCCAAAAACACCAACCAAACACCTTAAAATATGCTTAATAGCTTTTAAAAAAGATAAATAAACCTTAAAAATTAATTAATTAGTTATAAAAATATCAAAAGTATTTATATCTTATCTTAAATTTTAATTCTTACCAAATATTACTTCTTCAAAACTCAGTTATCTGATTAATTTGAAATAAAATTTACTTTATCTATTAAAATTTTACAAATAAATATATTAATAAGAAAGAGATAACCAATTTAAAAGCAATTTAGGATATTTTAAGGTATTTAGTTGGTATTTTTGGGTTACATTATCAAAATGGACTTATTTTGTTATAGAAAATATAAACACAGGGGTGTAAGTGTAATTTTTAAAACCTGAGGGGAGGTAGGTGTAATTATGACAAACCTCAGGGGAGGTATGTGAAATTATCCCAATCTTTTATTAGTGCCAGTCTTGAAGCACCAAGTGATTGTGATTCATTGTTGTAGGTCCCTTGAATTTTTGACAACACGGTTGAGACCCACATGTGGACAGTTATGAGATCCACGCTAATTAAAGGTATGCGTTTGACAATCAGTCCATTCTATATTTATATCCACTTAAACAACACATAAATCAACTCGAGACCAAATTGCTGTAATTAGAAATGGAAGGATTACATGAGGAGGATGAATGTAATGCATCTTGGCAGGGAGAACCAAAAAAATTATTAGAGAAATAGAGATGCCAAAAATATCTAATCTTGCTTTTTAGAAGCATGGGAAAATTATTAAATGCTTCCCTACGAATTTTGTGTAACACGAGTTAGGAATTTCTTGTCTCATGAACCAAATAACTTGAAATAATATAAAAATTGAACACAAACGGAGGAAACAAAAAGTGGGGTTTGTTCCCTTTCCTAAAAACAATTAATTATTTATGACAACTTTTTCTTTTATTTTCTTAAAGTGAGAAGTGGGAGGGCCTTTCTTATCGTTAGTGGGTGTGTAATCAAAGATCTAAACCAACTTTTTCTAATTTCTTATTGTGTTCCAACCACTTCCTTTGACATGTTGTTATCCCTTTAACCTTATCAAGGATTCGTGACTCTGCAATTTTAAAATCGAAATTATTTCATTGAAGTCGGATTGTTCGCTTGTAAGAGTACAACTTAGAACAGTTGCAGCAACATTTTTAGGGGTAAATATAGAAATTTTAAGTATCATATGGTTCCTTTCTTCAGCTCCTAATTACATTCCAATGGACTTGCCTTTGTAGTAATTTTCAAATGTTTCTTCCTCATTTCAAAAAAAAAAAATGTTTCTTCCTTTAAAGTTGAAAAGTTTGCGGAGAAGGTTCCTGCATCTACCCCTACTGTCTGTAATTATTGTGCTGCTCCACTTCTGTGTATATCTTTCTCTCAAATCTCAATTATTGCCATCATCTTTAGTAGCTTTTGCTAACCCCAAGATTTTCAAACTAATGCCACCTAAGTGACTGAAGAACAATAATATGTATCCATCACTGCTACGCGTTTCTTCTTCCTTTTCTGTTTTTCTTTTCTTTTTTTTTTTGGGGGGGGGGGGGCAATTTCATTCTTTTTCTCTCAAGTGTTATACTTCACTGAATTATTTTAATTAACCCTTTTTAGATACCTAGACAGTGGAATAACATCTTAAGGGATCTATAACTAGCAAAAACCAAAAAAAAAAAAAAAGGAAAAAAGAACCACTGTTGCAAAAATGGAGATGACAAATAACATAATTCAACCACAATACTACAGTGATTATTTAATGAAGGATACCGGATCTGACTGCAAATTTTGCAGTAATTCCGTTTTATTTATTTATTTTTCCTTAGTGGATCACGACAAACTCATAGTAAAGTTTTTGTTCTCATCTGGATTTTAGACTGTCACAATGAAGAACAAGCTCTAAACTGCAGATTTGGGAATCTAAAGAAAAATATGGACCAAAGCATTCAAACTGTCAGTTGCATCCCTGTACCAACCAAAGATGCAATAGTCAACTATTTTCTGCTAACTGATTTTCTTGTATATCAGGAGTTGGAAATCCAGAAAATACAAAAGAATTTTATGAAACCCTTCAACTAGAATATGAATGTGCATGACCATGACCCAATAAGAACAGTACTAGCCAACCAGATGAATTAGACAGGCACATGGGAATCTCATTTCTAAGGTCAGAATTAAAGAAATCCAATGAACTCCAATTTAGTACCTCATTAAAGCAAGGGCGAATTAGGATCTAATTAACCCACTACATCTTCAACTTCAAGGAATCTCCCAAGCCTAAGCATATACACCTATGATCAGCAGCCATATTTACATATACAAAAAGTCAAGCTGTGGGAATTTTTGTGAATGTTGGGGCCCGGTAATCCCCAGCCCAACACCGAAAATCAGACTGAAACTGGTCGCAAGTTTTCCCCAAATGCCACTGATAGCCATCCCTACATTGCCCTCAGAAGATTCTACAACATTTTATCGTCCAAGAACTTAGCACAGCAGCCAACGAAAGGACATTCCATCATTGTTGGATTTGCAATAACCCTACTGTCGCTGTGTGCATCAATCCATCGATCGTACACATCCTTTGGGATGAAGGGGCGACATTGGTGAATGTTCAAGCGTTCTTTGCAGATTTTCTGTGGGCACTTCACGTTATGAATGAATATTTTCTTGAATCTTTTCCGCAAGATAAACACTAGTGCAATCCTCACAGAAGAAGTGTCCGCAAATCATGTTATGTTTCATTGCCCCAGTGGGCATATCATCACCACATATCACGCACTGAGACCTAGAAGACTCGCCCTTCTCAGTAGTTGAAGCCCAAGTACTGAATTCAACATGATGAGGCTTCAGCTGACATGCAGTGTAGATACCTAAGAAATCTATATAAAAGTTTGTAGTCCTTATCCTGAAAACCTATGAACAAAAATAATTCTTATGTAATGGAAGCGGAGAAGTGAATGCATGAGGTACTTTTTTGCTTGACATCACGGGCTTTGTGAGAAGCATCATGATCATCATATTCTTCGATCTTCGTAATTCTTGAATATAGTCGTAAAGAGCGAAAGATTGCTTCTTGAATATATGCCAATCTTTTTCTTCTGGATTTATATGCCATTGCCAATCATCAAGAAAAAGTGAAAGAAGAATAATCTTTATTGAACATTTCTTCCAATGCTTCTTGCTTTTCTTCCTCGTTATCAACTTCCATATCAGGGTTGACGGAAAACGATTTCATCTCATCACCGCCTTGAGAAGTTCTTCTCCTCTTCATTGAGAAAACTTCCTTTCTAGAATTTTTCTTGCAATCTATGTAATAGCGTTAAATATTTCAAGAAACTGGAATGAAGTATGTCGGGTTTTCAGATTGAGAAATAGAAAGATTTTTCTTTGCTTTTCTGACAAGTTTCTCATTCTGTTTAATGTTTTTGATGCCCCAGTCAAGCAAACGAGAGCCATATTATGTCCAGTTTTGGGGTCTGGTTTTCATTTCCCGCATTCATCGTTTAGTAACTTCAGAAAAATGTGGATCCTGCCGAGTGGAATTCTCCATGCGGTGTGGATCCATCTAGATTCAGTAGGTCTAGACTGACGAATAATATACGGCAGCTAATAGTATTAGTCAAGTGATTTCTTGACAATTGTAATTACAATATGTTTTGCAGAAGTTAATAGAAGTAAACTGCCTTGCCTTAACAGAACTAACATTTTCTGGACTGGAACTAAAGCGTCATTGAGCTTTTAGACATCTAGTAGTCTCCATCCGTTTATCTGTTCATATTCCTGTGAGTGGCAGGTTATTTATCGTGGAAAAGTACGTGGAAATGAATTCAATTCTAGTAAATACAGCTCAAAAAGACGAGACATAATAGGCTTTTTACCGGATACGAGGGTGCTTTGGGCACAACATATTCGAGAAGGGAAATTGCAACTTATAATCTGCAAAAATAATTTCATTAGCGCTACACAGCCACAAAATGGCCTCGGTTTGAGAAACAAAAAATACATATATATGTTACAAGAAGGGATATGCCCCAGGCCTCCCCAATGGACCCATATGCACTCTTCTCCACCCAGCGTCTCGAAGTTCAGTAGGCTATGCCGGATCTCCATCACCCAATCTTCAGTTAGTGTATAAACCCCACTTTCCTCTTGTAAAAATATCTTCTCACCTGGGGTAAGTTCAAGCATCCTGCTGTCATCTTCAAATTCACTCCCAGAAGTGTTCTCTTCCCTCCAAGTTGACCTCCAGCAAAGTGCCATCTTCTTTTTCTCCATCATTCCCCCGTCTGACCTATTCAGTATCAAGTTTTTCCCTCTACTTTATCCAGAATAAAACTCCGCCAACTACTACACAGACCTATTGCTAGAGCTGAGAAACCCTCGTGTTTGGAAGAAGAAAATCTACTGTCGATAAATGAAAACCCAAAAAGAAGGGAAGAATAGGGAGGGGAAGAAACCACTAAGTACGGCAACAAAAGAGGTCTTAAGAATATCCATTCACGGTTTTCTGCATCTTCTTCTTAAAATTTGACACACTGCATTGTGGACATATGTATTCTAGTCCATCTGTTTTTGCATAGTCCTGCAAAGTGGAAAACAGAAGATCAATTAAAACTTGCATGCACAAAGACGAGAATTTGGTTCACAATCAAAAGTTCAAGAGATTTAATAGAGCACCTTGAAGGCACCAAGCCCCTGTCTTCTGTCACAGCCAAAATGAGCCCATTCACCACAGACGCCACAGTTAACCCAATCCCCTGCTGCGCTACTGGAGATATTATGAAGTGTCAAATGTTAGCTTAACAAGTAGTTCAGAAGGCTTCCCATATTTTACCGGGGGCAAAAAAAATTAAATAACACCTGTGGCATAGCAAGCAGCACTCTCCATCCACATCATCATGAGCCAACTCATACTCCAAGAGATAAGTTTCATAGTGCCTTTTTAGTGTATTTCCAACACCCTGGTTTTCATTAAAAGCAACTTTAATTAGCTAGCAACCAGGATAAGTGTTCAGCATTGTACAGAATCAGAAATGCTACACAAAGAACATCAATAGAATACTCGTACCTGTCCCGCTACAGTACAGCAGAGAAAAAGGATGAATAATTCAAAGCAATATATTCTTAAAGATAATTAGACTGCCCCAAACTGTAATTGTAAGTTCGAATAATCACGGCATCAAGAAAGAGTTAGAAACATAAAACAGTTTAAAGAGTGAGAGAGTGAGAATATGTAGATCGCACCAAAGGAGTTAATTGAAATGAAGGAAAGAGGGGAGCATCTAAACTCACTGCATAGTTTGGTCTATAAATCATATAATAACATTTCAGAGTGTAGGATTTTCATTTAAAGGGAATGGGATTCTTAGTATTTTATCGGGTCAACAAAAAACCATGATTTTGATTTGAATCAATGGATAAGGAATCAAAAAACTACATTCCTAGATCGTCAATTTTTTCAAAATTTTCTGGGGATATTGCACTTATACCAGCACATATCATATACTTCAGAAATCAGTATAACAGAAAAAAGAAGAAAGATGGGTAGATCAATTCCAAGCAGAGAATATGCATTGAATAACCCACTGCTAGGCTTATCTTCATTCATTCAAAGCCCAAGAGGGCAAATTTTCTGAAGATAGCATTATTGAAAAAGGCCATGATACGAAACAGTCAGCTAAATATCGATAAAACATAATGTGTGCAGATATAAGAATCTTAAGCCAATGATCACAATAAGGCCAGAGAACATACTGTCATTCTGTTAGTTACAGTGTGGTTGCGCATCTTTGAGAAAACTTGTCCTTTCCAATTGATACCATTGCCAACATGGAAGCCACCTCGTGAAACCACCTGATTAAAGATTCCAATTTCCAATAACTTGTGTCACCGCTAGAAAGACATGAAGAGAACAGCTGATGTACTGAATCTCTTACAATAAGATTTTTAATGCCTTTCCCACTATTCACTGCAAGACAAAAACTCACCTCCCTATACAGATTAAATAGATCAAGACGCTTGGCGTTGAGTATGGCATCAGGAAACTCAGCAAGCCCACCTTGAGGTATGAGACGAGTATGTCCTCGAAGTATAAGGAATTGCATCACATCTTTTAGAAACTCCTCCTGCGACAAAAAAGAATAAACACAAAATAATCCCAGAACATTAGATCAGTCCAGCACAATCCTGAATACATTCATCAAGCTTTAAAACTGATAGTAGTAACCTAAATTGAAGAAATGAGACATTTCCTAAAAGGCAGTTACATAAGTAATAACCATCAGCAATAGCATCCATAAGGAAGATATACTTATGGGCCATTCCATATGGGCCTAACTTGCTAAACACGCCAAGGCATGGCAATTAAATTTCCCATACACTAGCACTTTGACTATCACAGCCTGGCTTGTCTGAAAACTCAAGCAAGAAATAATAATGGATACTTCAATGGAAAAGCAGTAAGTTGTCTATTCCAATCCCAAATTGAATACTTCACTACTCTTGTCCCAGTTTAAAAGACTATCGTTTGCTTTTCCTACTTCGTCGGTTTTAAGTTCGCCATATACACTGCTTTTACAATTCTTATACCAAGTTGGGTCAACTATTATAATTTCATTTTAGACAACCAGTGTTCTCCTAGTATTCTTCAATATTATATTTTTCCTGCTTATTCAAACATTGTCCAGAGTCAAACTGAGACAAGGTAGGGTTCTTTATATGCAAATAAAAAGATCTTAAGTACAATAAGATCATCCAATCAGCATTCCCCTACACGGTACACATATTATTTTGTTCTATTAGGTAAAGCTAAAATATTCTACCAAAGAGGAAAAGTCAAGACCCCAGATACCAGCTGAGATGTACCAGACATGAAATGCGAATAAAGAATTTGGTTATTTTATATAGGCCAAAAAAGAATACAATTTACCTCTGAGCACACGTGTATAGGGCTTCTCCCACAACCATGTTTTTTCAAGGGAAGAGGATTTAATGATATAATTTGCTTAGCTTGATATGAACTTGACATTGATTTCCGGTTGGATACAGGCATTACTCCAGCACCACCATGCTTTGCGGGAGCAACAGGGGGCAAACTAGGCTTCACATGGGTACCTTCTTGTCCATCCACCTCTGAAATTGCAGAAAAGGGAAGCATTTTTTGGTGATGAATATGAGGGATGGGTCTCAAGGCTGCAACTTTAACTTTTTGTCTAGCAGGTACTGTGGGAATCAAAACCCCATTCCTAACTACAGATTCCTTATCCTCCAGATCTTCCTTTTTCACAGCAGTTCCAACTCCATCAACCAAACCATTGTTGGAGTTAGGATTTGATGCTTGGCACACTTCCAATCTTTTCCTACTGGGTGCCGGTGACCTTAACCAGGTTGGGAGATTGCTGATACTAAGATTGTTCAAACAGTCATCTATCCCTTTCCTCATACTGAAGAAAAGGAGACGCACTGCATCATCACTTTCAAATGAAGCTACAGCTAATCCGTGGATGCTGGCAATACCAAGTGCAACTAAATTACGGTATGAAATATCTGGTGCTAGTTGCCTCAAAATCTGAAAACATGAGCACAGTTGGCCATCAAATTAATCAAATTTCAAAATTGCGGTGCAACAGAACTTTTTGCTCTTGATGCATCTAAAATCTAGATGAATCCAGAATAACTGAGAGAATTAACAAATTTGAACTCTGAGAGAGAGAGAGAGAGAGAGAGAGAGAGAGAGAGAACCTGTGATGCCCATGTTGGAACCTTCATGCAAGCTTCAAATACGGTAGCCCCACAAGCTATTGAGACAGATCTCCGAGGTTCTGATAAAGGCAGTTTGTTTTCCTCAGAATTTGGCAGTGTATGAACCAACTGATTTTTGTCAATTACTTCACTCTTTATATGATTCTCCAACAACTGAGATAATGGGTGTTGAACTTCAGGTTCTGAAAAATCAAAAGGCAAATCTGGCACTCCATTGTGCACAAGTATGGTTGTTCAAGTATAAATACCTGGTCATCAAAGCATGTCTCTGCACTACCAGACACTAATAGTGAGATGTGAGCAGAACTACTGGTAGAGATATCACATCGCATGGTCACAACACCACGAGAAAATGCTCCTGCCTGAAGTGGTGGAGGAAGTGCACTGCACCACACAAAGTGGCATTATAAAAATTTTCAAAAGTTCAGCATAAAGCAAAACACAAAATTCTTCATTCAGCTTTTATCCACATCCACAAGATTCATGCCTCCAGGAAGTTAATATAATTTAGATACACAGATGTTATTTAGTATTTGCAAATGCCCAAAGATCTTTTCCAAATTTCAACAAGAAATAACAAGATAAATAGTTGGTCCTCAAAGAAAAACTAATGAGATTTATCACAAGTTTATGAATGGAAGAGAGAAAATGTTAGGGAGAAAAGGATAGCCACTAAAGGAAATCTCATTGAATCTAAAAAGATGATGAGCCATACCTAACCCGGTTTTGAAGTTTGCTCCCGCGCATCTGAAACAGCGCAAAAGCAGAAACTCAGAATTAAATAAAATATCCAACTAAAGGCAACAGAGAGGGAAAGGACATAAAGTCAATCGTCTCCTAATTCATGAAAACAAAAAGGGGGAAAAAAGGCTGCATAGAAGAATCTGCAGCTGATAATAATTAAGTTGCAGACAAACAACCTAGAAGGTTGCTCCCATGCAATGGTATGATTGGATTTAAAAGAAGTTCTTAAAGAAAATCCAGAGTTGTATCCACTTTAGACAGAAAATCAGGATTGAGCAGAATTTAAGAGCTAGAAAAGATAAAAAAAACCATAATTAACCCACCAAAACAATGAATACATACAAAATTGGCTGTTGTGTACTTCACCCCACACCAGTCCATTAATTTTGTTCAAACAAAATGTACAGAACTCAAATGAGGATAAGTATCCTTTCAACACAGTAATAACAAGTGAAAGGTAATCGTTAATAGATAAAGATGCAAAGATGATGTCAATTCATATGCAATTTGAGATATTTACCACCAAGAAAAGATTACATAAAATCAGTTCAACGCTCAAAAAGGGAAGAGAGGGGGGGGGGGGGGGGGAAGAAGTCACTCAACGATGAATAAATATGGGTACTTGGACTCACTTCAATATTTAACAAAGCATTTAAACCATCCTCCAGAGGTCCCAATAAAGTAGCATCCTACAGAAAGAAAACCCATAAGCAACATATCATCATCTGTGTCACTAAAATGAGAAGATAAGCTTGAGATAGTTTACCAAGGAACGCACTTCACCGCAGACAAGAATCCTCATGTTGATCTCATCATCATATATTTTTATTGCAGGAAGAGAACCAGAAGAACTTTCTTCATCTTCACCAGTGACTGTCTCAGGTGGAGGCACATTGATTTTTGGAGGCTCCCCAAGAAGATGAGGACCCAGCCTACCATTCACTTTCTGGCCGTTATCAGGGAGGACATGGTTGTTTCTGACACAATAAAGCCTAAAAGAAGCATATGCAAGTTGGAAAGCATCCCAAGTATGACAAGATGAGCTGCAGTTGACAAGGAAATATTCAGCATACTTCAGTCATGTAGGCAACCCAAGACATGTAGAGCACAAAATGCAATAAGTTCACTTGATTAACATAACAGCCAATAACTCTTATACTCAGCATATAACAAAAGTGAAACCCAGGCCTTGGTTGTCCCTCCCAACAAAAGATTCTCCATTCATTAAGGGAAAACACTGAGGAATCAAAGCATTCAGACAAGCAGAAAAAGACATAACATAATTAGGTACCAGGCCTCCATATGCATCACACAATTAGCTCAGATTTCATGAAAGGATATAACTACAATCTGACTAATATCTTCAAAGGTAAACAGTGGAGAAATAAATTAAATTTAAAGTCATACATATACCCAAAAAAAAAAAAAAAATCGAATAATGTCAGTACCTTTGAACCGCCGAAAGTAATGCATGACGGAAATGACATGCTGCAAAGCAAGAAAAGGTGTGCTTCCAATATATCACATATGGGATTCCCTGTTAAATCATCAAAACACAGAAAAGCACTCCATAATTTTTCCATGCAAACTTTCACAAACCAAGTACTGATTCCACAAAATTCCAAATATGAAAAACAATTCTTAACAAACCCTGTCACCTTACCTTAGAGTGAAGAGCCTCAGCCAACTTTTCTCCATTTGGGAGCTCCAAATAAACCTTCATAAGTATTTAATGGAAAGTGAGATCAGATATAACGACAACTACCCACTTGATCAAGTCATTACTAAATACAGAGAAGTCCTTTTCTGAAGCCAATCATATTAGAGGTGTCACGATTAAGTTAGAATCCAACAACAAGTAAGACCACCATCCAAAACAAACACGGCAGAAATTACATATATAAAGCATAAGTGACAAAACTCTCCCAGACAAAGAAAAGGATTTGCACATAAAAAATTGTAAAAATTTAATCCTAAAGAAGAAGACACACATACTGAACTTCAAAAATGTTTGCCAGAAGAAGAGAAGACTGATGCCCATAAAACAGGTAAAAAAGGCATCATACTGCATACTACAGAAGATCAGCTACATACAGTTGTTGGCAATGTGGTACCGAAGAGACGACTAATGGCTTCTGCCGTGGACAAGTTAACACCTTCCCATACTAGCGAACCAACTTCATTATTAGCTAACTGCTCTCCTTGCAAGTACAAAATATTGGGCTGCCATGAATCCACCACCTTGCGAAACTCGTCAGTGCTAGGATTTTTCAAAACTTGGACCTACATTGACCGAAAAATCACTAAACCACAGCATAATAGGGAAATTTTGCTTATCAATCACAGCACAAGCGTTCATTAAACCAAAAGGAAATATTTCCAACTGTGAAATTGACTAAGAAGTGATATTCACCTCTAAACGCCCTGAAGATACAAGATCCGGAAACGGATATCTTGTCTTATGATTTGTGGCTTCTTGCTTTTGTTTATCGTCAGTGGTTCTCCCGCATAAAACAGCAAGGAGATTGCAAGTGTATTTTGGGGCTCCTGAAATGTGAAACATGTGGGCAGCACTTGTTCCTGGTATCTAATCAGATGCAACGATGTCCAGTTTCTGCCACTTGCCCCTACTAAACTATTTTGATATGCATATCCTACAAGAGGTACAAAACATTCTAAGAATGGTATTGACTACATTTTGCTTGTCACTGCCAATAATAGCTTCTGGAAATGCAATAAAATTCAACAAATTCAGGATAAAAATGGTCTTTTCATGATCAAAAGATAAAATTCCAGTTCCCAATTACATTCAGCAATGCTCAAAATCATAAAAACACAAATGTGATGAAGTAAATTGAAGTAAACATTCATAACCAGCAAAAGATTTGTTTTTTGAAAATGCATTACACTCCAACAAATTCAGGATAAAGATGATTTATTTTAAAACCAAAACATAACAGTATATTCCCTAATTTCATTGAGAAACTTCAAAAATAAAAAATAAAAGCATAAAAAGCATGAAGCCAGATGCAGTAAATTTGAGTACACATACTCAACCAGCAAAAGGGGGCTGCCCACTGGTGGTCAATAACACTGAGTAATGGAGAAGAGATGTTATTTTAGAGAAGGAGAAGGGACTTGGGCGGCTCTAAGCAAGAACCCTTCCTATATGACCAAAAAATAAAAAAAAAAATCCTGCAAAAAAAAAAAGAGCTTTTTAACAGAACAAAGAACCAGCCCAACAACGAAACCTTTCCACCCACCCAAAAGTAAGCCGAACCCTAAACTGGGAAGAGAAGTAGGAAAGAGATAAACAAATGGAAGCGCGAAACAAAGGGTGAAGAAGAGAAACTCACCGATTAAAATTGAGAGGAAAAAATCAACGGAATAGAACTGCAGCTGCAGGTAGAAATCTGGGGGCAGATCGATGATGTGGGTTTGTGAATCCAGCGAAGGAAAAACAACAAAAAGGGAGTTATAAAACAAAATGTAAAATAGTAAAGAATAGAAACCCTAATTGATTAGACGGAGGAACCGAACCTCTTCTTTTAAAGAAAAATAAAAATCTGCCCACCCAATAGAATCGAGAATTTACTATAAAACTACTACTACGAATAATACTCCTACTCCTACTTAGAAGAAGATAGGATATAAATGAAAAGAAAAAAAAAATAAAGTAAAGTAGTACTGATATTATTACTAAAAGAAAACAAAAATCCTGTGTTTTCTTTAAGAATCTCCACCGCTTAAATCAACAACATCGCAAAAAAGTAAAAAACCCAAGGGGAAAAAAAAAAGGACTAAAAGAAAAAAATTCAAATAAAAGAAAAATGTTCTTACGATTTCTTAAATAATTAAAGTAAAACTAAAACTACCAATAGTATTGGTAGAAATTGGAAGAATCGGTGTGTAAAGTAATTGCATTATTATAAGTCAATGCAGCAACATCTCAGACTAAATTCCAAAAAGCATCCAATCCTCCTATTGACCATCATGCACGTGCTCTCTCTCCTCTCTTTCCATGATTCCTCTATATGCTTCCTTTGAAATGAGAGTTTGACAAATCCCCCACACATATTTTTTAATTTAAGTTTCTCCTAAAACAACAACAACGTTGGTTTATCCCCCAAGATTTTTTGACAGAGAAATAATTTACTCCTAAGTTCTAATTAAGTTCAAATTTTCCAGTTCTGCAAATGAAAAATATAATACGTGCCTTATGATTGTGATGATACTATAAATCATTTATCTTTATTTCAAATCATTGTTCTTTCTGATTATTTTTTTGGTTCGAGATTCGATTACATACGATGATACGAGAATTTAAGATTTTATATGTTTGAATTCTTGAATGACTCACATGCAACTGCAAATGCAGCGAAGCGCCTTTTTGCACAAGTACAGCAGAGAGAGACAAGCAGAGATGCTCTCAGTTGGCATGCAATTTAACACCTAATTAGGGGTATTTGATAAAAACACTTAATGTTAAAAATTAATACATTAAGATTTTTTTGAATTCAGCGCGTTTAATAACAAAATTGATTTATCACTTAATACCTTTAAGTACTTATTTAATTTGTATACAAAATTTTAAGTAAAAAATTTTCACTTAATTTGCTGAATTTTGAATACATATAATACTCTTTCTCTCTCACACGCATGCACTCTCACACACTTACTGATGCACACACATATACAGATATATTTTTCACACACACACAAAACACACGCACAATCATCTTTGCAAGCACGATATATTTTTTTTCCCACACATACAATAATATAAACTTTCTTTTTAGTACATACGCACACTACTTCTAATATGCAATCTCTCTCTTATACATGCATTCACAAACAAATGCACTTATAATTTATCTCTCACACATACTTTCTCTCACACATTCTCACACACAAATGTACTTGTCATTTATCTCTCACAAATAAGTAATATCTTTCTTTGTCATGCACATTATCGATAAATTATTTTAACTTTTTAAGATAAAATAATTATATTAATAAGGTTAATATTTGAATTTAGTATATAAATTTAGTTAATTATCAAACATGCACAATTTTATAAATTCAGTAACTAAATATTTTTAGTATTTAAATTTTAAATTTTAGAATTCATACTTCAATTTTAACAAACTTCACCTGATGCTGATTTGATGTAACCTTCACTAAATGTGATCGATCTATGTCATTTAGGCGTAGGAAATGGAACAGTACTACGTTAAAGTAGTTAACTTGCTGAAGTGGTTGTCAAAACGTAAAGTAAGTACTATGATAGTAGTATTATCGAATATGAGCGTGTAAGCAAAATATCTCGGACCGAGGATGACACCTTCTTGCCATTCATGAATGAGTCATTGTAGAAGCATATATATAAAACCGTATATGATAGCCCACAAACAAACATGTATATTCTCGGACGATGAATCAATACGTTCAGCTCCTTTATTTGTCATCTTTCTGCACAAGCGAAATGCATCCACGTCAATCAGCATCCAACTCGTACGTTTAATTATCTTGAGCAGCTGTACATTTTCCGGATAAATTACCATGTTTCTTTGCAGAACCAGGAAAAGGAAGTATGAGTCGAGTCGATTTGGTAAGAGTCGAGTGGTGAGTAGATAAGTTTCTTGGTTCAATTCGAAAATTAGCAATTGACTTTTGGATTGGGTTGAAGAATTAGGTTTATCCCCTTTCTCATAAAATTTTACAAAAAGAAAAAAGACTTGTGACGAGGTTAAAAACATTGATGAATGAGTAATAGTTACCCTTAGTAGCAGCTCCCAAGTTCCTTTATCCAAAGTCCCACATCGATTTGGTAAGAGTCGAGTGGTGAGTAGATAAGTCTCTTGGCCTCAACTCAAAAGTCAGCAATTACCTTTTAGATTGAGTTGAGAAATTAAGTTTATTCCTTTCCTATAAAATTTTGACAAAAAAAAAAAAAAGAGAAGGAAGTACGTGGCCAACTTTTATGAAAATATAAATACTGGGTCTTGATTTTGACCCTTTTGGCATGACATTGGCGGCTGGTGTCTCTCCCGGAACTCCTCTAGGAGGTTTTAGTATCGCGCCAATTACTATCCTGGCAAAGCCGGACGGTTGCCATTGTTTGTTTAATGGACTTTCTATATCTCTTATTTCATCCAGATATACATGCCTGCCCCTGCATTCTTCACTCAAAATCCTTGATCGCCTCTGCATAATATATCAGAAAGTACTCGAATGACTTCATATAGTCCAAATTTCATTAGAATTGAATAAACACAAACAAATTATTGGTTATTTTGCACCATTCACATTTCGCTCTACATCTCATTATGTAGCAAATTTTAGCAAGCATGCTATTTGCAAACAAATTTTTAAAGAAATGATCATGCTATTTGCAAACAAATTTTTAAAGAAATGATGTTTAGCAAAAGATAGAAATGATTTTTTTTTTGGGCAATAAGAACTGATTTAACTGTGAAATCCCAAAGGTTACTTTAAGCGGGATGAAATTAAAAGCAAAACTAGTCTCGACGTCCCTCAAACATTTTTTTCAAAAGCGGCCTGATAGCCGCCAGGCTGTATATTTGTTCTGGCATGTAGACATCTTTGTCAAGACTCTTGTTGCATGGGAAGCATAATTTGAGCGAGCAAGAATCAAGAAAGGTGCTATAGTACTGAGATTGGTTCACGAAACTTATTTTGCAGACAAGCATAATTGTAATTTTGAAACTTATTCAGCCAACCACAAACAAACAAACTCAAGTATGTTGCAAGAAACAAAACGTGGAAATTGTGCTTTATCTCTAGTTCTTTATTAGACTACCATTATACTACTATGTAGAGATTGGAACATTTTTATCATCAGTTCATTAATTAATTGAGAAATATGGAAATAAAACTGTATGGATTGTGATCAGAAATTTACTTGGCTCCTCAAGTCGTCCAACGCAGATTTCAGGTTGCAATGGTCTCAAGTTAACTAGCATCAAAGTACGAACAAGGAAAAAGATAATCTATATTGTGCACTGAACATTACCACAATCAACACTCTATTAGCTCTGAATTTTTTATTGTGTTTGTTTGATGTTGTTTCTTCTCTAGAAACTTCAAACACATTTTTCAATCATCTTTTCACTCACATAAACATTTATCAAAAAAAAAAATTTTTAATGCTACTACAATAATATTTTTTAAAAACACCTCCAAAATAACCGTCCAAACGTTCACATGGTCCAAATGATGCAAACGATCTTTACCCCAGCAGTATAGTACCTAATATTCCAGAAATACATTCACGTAATGCACAATACATTTGCCAAAATGTCCCTATAAAGAACACTAATGAGATTGACAAAAAATAAAAGAAAAAAAGATAGTCCAATCTCCTCTTGTATATCTTAACAAAATTATCCTAGACCTGGCTACAAGTACAGCTGGATGAGCTCATCACTTACAACAGAGGGTGTTAGAACACCCAGATCTGTAAAGAGTAAGGTAAGATATTGAGGGGGTGTATAGTCACGGGCAGATGTTTCAACTTCAACCTTGGAAGGTATTGGGACCCCAAAATCTATTGGACGTAGAGCTGGGACCATGTCTTTTTGATCCAGCGGATAGAGACGAGCAAACTGCAACAACGTAGACCAAGAAAAGAAAAAGCTTTCGCTACAATTATACCCAACAAGTGCAAATGTATGGTTGCAAATACGGAAGCAATGCACCCAAGAAAGAGTAGTAGTTGAATTTCATTTCAGTATGAACCGGAATTATTTCAAAGTTCACAAAAAGGACAATATTTTGACATACCTTGTAGCTTTCAGCCGCGACATACATTGGTTTATTCATGCTCTTAGCAACTAATGCAATTTGGTAGGTCCCCATCATGTTAATTATACCTCCGCTTTCAACCACTCCATCTGCTCCGATAAATACCATATCGACTTCATCCATGCTATATGCCACAGCAGAGTCTATTAAGAGCTTCACGGGAATATCAAGCTTAGCTAGCTCATTGGATAATCGCAATCCAGTCCTATCAGGCCTTCCCTCTGCATGTCAAACATTAGTGAATACAAAAAGTTTTACTTCTGTGAAATACAAGCTTCAGTATTTAAATTAAAATAATGATGCACGCCTACTGAAAAAAATCAACTACAGACAGGGATTCATCAATCCTAAAAAAAGATCTCACATACAACAATCACAAGGACCCAAATTCTGATGCAGGTATTCTTTATGATGAAAATAGATTGATATGCTTTTCTCCTTATTTATCAGCTGGACCATGTGCATAAACAATCATGCATTATTTGGTGGATTAACAGTGTGCAGTAGATAGAGAGGAGCCAATCAATCAAGCCAGATTTTGGTACTATCCAGAAGTTAGGTGATTGAATCCAACAATAGGACTTTTACATACAAACCTGTGCAGAGAACACGAAAGAGTTTCCTGTTTTGTGCAGCTGTTCTCAAGACTTCCAACACCACTCGGGAGAAGCCATGCACCAAAATGGTACAACCATCAAATATAAAATCCTGACTAAGCATTGCAATTATCCTCCTGGCCTGTGTCATAAGCTTAATTAATAGATTGGTCTCTAACAAAGCTCACAAAATTTAATCTATCTAATGTAACAAACAATATAATAGTTCCCCATAAAAACCATATTGGTTAATTTACCTTGTAAGATATCTCTCCAAACTTCTCTGCACGTTCAAGTAGGCGAGACTTGGCTGAATTGAAATCCTCATATTCCAAAGCTGAAGTTCTTGTCACATACCTCATGAAAAGATCGCAACCAGCTGTCAAAGATATCGAGGTTGTATCCCATGACTGGAGTAAAAAAAATGAAAATGTATAGAATGTTAGACCATTTCATTGACTTTATAATCAGGTTTTCAATCAGGACATTCACTTTATTGTCTGTATATATATTAGGAACTAAATTTTATCTTCCTAATTTCCTTTACATCACACATGGCTCTCCTTTTCCTTGACCTTCTCATCTTTGCTTCACGAGAAGGTAATTAGCTGATGGAGGATGAAACACATATTAGCATTTGGATTAGGATCAATCCTTATTGAGCTATATGCATACGCGAACAACCAAATGTTATATTATTGACCTCATATGCAAATATACATAGGTAAATACATATTCATATGAATACATAGGTAAATACGTAGACTACTCTGTATTCATAATCGATTCAATAAAAAGAGAGCAAGAAAATGTGATCAAGAAAACAGATTAAGCTAAAAATAGGCCAACAAATATCTCAAGCCTAGCTCATTAGCAGCCCTGCTAACCTCTCTATCTGACTGCCATCAATTCGAACTGTTGCATATCTAATAGAAATAAACAAACAAACAAAAAAGGGGAGCAATTTTTAAGCATGGGGGGGGGGGGGGGGGGGGAAGCGCAAATCTGGAAGTGAATTCAAGCCGTTAAAAAAACAAGAAAGAGGATGAAAGAACAAACTTTAAGAGAATCCGAGGCTTTTTTAAGCTCAATTTCGAGCTCCATCATAGTAGTAGCCTCGCTGGAACGAATAACCGAAGCTAAAGCCCTAATAGCCGCCACGGCCTCAGCCAAATCAGGCTGTTTCCGCCAATTATTAAATTCATCAATAACGCTAAACGCTTTTCCCGATTCGACGGACTTCAGAGACGACGAATCCTCAGAAACGGCGTCCTCAGTAGGGCGGCCAACCGCGGCTTGAGCTTGAGCGAGCCAGTCGCTGGTAACGACGCCGTGGTGAGCCGCTCGCGTCTGATAATAAGCGGAGATTTTAGGGTTTTGCTGGAGGGTTTCAGCCATGGACGGCGGGGGGCCTGTTGGAGAGAGGAGGCGGCTTTCAGGCTTGGCTAAAACGCCGTCGTTTTGTTGTTTGTCGAGAACGAAAGAAGCAGATCTATACCACATTTATGTGAAGATTTTATTTTCCTTTTGTCTAATTTTTATTTTTGCGTAATGAATGAAGGAGAGGATCGAATCAATTCGATTCGATTCGTACGAGAACGATAGCCAAACTTCCGGAACGGTGGTGGGTGAGACTAAGGTTTTCCGATTATTTAAGCCTTTTCAAGGCCGGTGCAATGCTAAACCATACTAAAATTGTAGGTTTTAAAAAAGGGAAAATAGAGCTATTTAACTGTACGCTGGTAAAATTGTAAACGAGCTTAGACAAGTCGAATATTCTTGATTCAAATTCGTACTTGTTTAATAAAAGAGTTGAATTGATCACATTTATTAAACGAGTTTAAATTTGTATTTGAGCTCAACTTGTTTAACTATACAAATAAGCCAAACTCAAGCTTTCATAAGCTGAGTCGAACTTTGTTCTTGAACAGGTTCGATTTAAAAAAGTGTAAAATTATTATTCGAACCAAATTGAATTGATTATCTCATACTCAAACTCTTATTCATTTATTAAATGAGCTAAATTTTATATTCAAGTTCGGCTCGTTTAGTTTCACAAACGAGTCGAACTCGAACTTTCACGAATCGGGTCAAGTTATGTTCGCGAACAACTCAATTCATTTAGAGCTCTAATAGCCAGAAATCACCCAATTTGTCCTCTAATAATGGTTATCTTTGTCGTTAATGAATTAGTGAATGGATTCGCAACTTACATTGAGGGTGGGATATTTTGATTTTTTAAAACGCTTGCAAACCAAGGAACTACTGGTAGTATAAAATAAAAAAATAAAAAAAGAAAAGAAACGGCAGCTAAAGAGTACTTCTACGAAATTAAATTATAACATTAGTGTCTTGTCTAAAACACATTAGACGTTTCACAAATTTGAAGGCATAATCATAAGTAAAAATCGCCTCTTGTGTTATTTCTAATTCTTATAGCTAGTTTGGATGGAATGAAATAGAAGGAAAAGAAAAGAAGTGATGAAAAATTTTAAGTTTCTCACATTTGGGAGCAACTATGGAAAAGAAAGCAAAGGAATTGGAGGGATTTGAAAGGAAAAATTTTCCCTCCCAAAGCCAACAAATTTTCTGCCCAAAATTGGGCGGAAATGATGTGAAAGAAAAAAATGTTGTATAAATTTTTACAATATGACATTTGTGCTTCTAAAAAGTTTCTAAGGTAAAGTTAAATTTCTAACGTGTCATAATTTCTTTCTTTTATTTTCTAAGCTCACAAACAATATCAACAAAAATTTTCATTATCTCATCCTCCCATTCATTTTCTTTTCTATCATAAACTCTCAAATTAGCCAAGTTTTTTGGCCCTCGAAAAGCTAATAAAAACATAAAATGAAAAGCAATTGAGATGAGATTTTATTTTATTTTTCCTCTCTTTAGAATCAAAAACTAAAATTTAGTGTTTAGAAAGGAGATAAAATTCCAATGAAACCATTATGGTCTCAAACGCGAGTATGACCAGCCATTTTCCACCCCGTCCAAATCAACAATTAACTAGTAAAATAGTTATCGTTTATTTTCTTGTATAGTTCAACTTAAACTCTTCCCTTCTCGACTTTCACCCCACTAAAAATTTCCTCCTGGAGAACTTTCAATTACATCCATTAACCATTTCGAGAACTTTTAATTACATATATTAATTATCTTTAGGCTGCTAATGTCTTCTATTCCAGTCCAATCCTAAGATCCATGGGTTGAAGAAGAGAATAGATGTAAATGGAAGATTCCCTCTAAAAGTATTCTATTAATGACACTTCAAAATATCTGGAAAAATTATATGATGCAAAACAGTGGACGCATGTTTCAAAACTATTTTTCAAATGCATTTCCGAATTACATTTTTATTTTCCTAATACCCAATATATGTACAACAATAATTTTATTAAAAATTTTCAAAAAATGCCATCCATAAGAAGTTAGGTAGTCAAGTAACACTTTTTTTTTCAATTAAGAATAATAAAAAAAGGTTTAGAAGCAAAGTCAATTAGTTTTTTTTTTTTTTTTTGTAATAAAGGAAGTACATTAACAAAGTATATTTACAAGGCAGGCTAACTGCCCCTCTCCCAGTTAACCTGTGATAAGTTTGAATTCATGAAACGACCTATTCCAACAGGTGGTTGACTATAAAAGATGGGAGGGATATTAGACTTAATACCTAAATTAGCAAAAAAATCTCCACAAAAATTCCGTTCTTTAAATGTATGCAGGAAATTAATATCAACCCCTTGGGAGTATACTCTACAATCTTCAACCAACACAAAAACATGGGGAGGTATTTCACATTTTTCTTGCAACATATCAACGCCCATCATAGAATCCGATTCTACAATTAACTTTTTTAACCCCAACTCCTTCACAATCATGATTCTGGTTTTGATAGTCCAAAGTTTCGCAACTAAGCTGGTAGAAATGCCAATCTTCTCATAGTATCCACCAAGCCATTTGCCTTGCTCATCTCTAAAAATGCCTCAAATGCTAACTTCCTATGGATTCCCCTTTGTTGCACCACTTGTATTTAACTTTCAACACTTGCAAGAGGAAAAGTTCAATTAATTAAGTCCCTTTCTTTAAATTTTGATACTGACTTACCTGCATTAAATGCCGAATGAATTTCCCTCGCATAGTTTGGTGCTAGCTGGTTTCTGAATACCTTTAAAGCATTCTTGATTCATATCCTCCCAGATACCCCAAAAAATTGTGATGAACAAACGGCTCTAGGGTATATTCTATCACAAGACTCTATCACTCCATCTCACATTATACTCAATCCATTCAAAAAAAATTCAAATTTATATCTCTTGAAAATTCAGTCTCGGGTAAAAACAATTCCTAACTTGTTTAACTTAGAGGCAGTCCCAAGACAAATGAGTAATATCTTCCTTCACATAGCCACATCTATGACAAGAGGCATCAGTTGTAAAGTTCCTTCTAACTCTCATATCATTAGCGATAATTTTTCCACACTTCAATGTCCAGATAAACCCCTTGAGCTTTTGTGGAAGCCTCCTATAAAACCCTTCAAAGTCAATTAGCTTTCACCTAAATTGAACAGCAGCCTCCTATAAACCATTATTAGGGCAAATGGCATACTGTAAAACTAAACATCAAAAGAAAAACGTAGGACCAATTAACTTTGAACTCCACCCTACACCAATACTTGCACAAATCTTAATGCTAGCAGGTACAAGCATTTATGTATAGAGGTTATAACTAATTGATTTAGAATAAAAATGCCTAGATTTCAATGGAGTAAAATTCCCTATAATCACGGGAAGTTATTAAATGTTAAAATTATGGGCTATTTTTGGTTAGATTTAAAAATAAAAATCATTAAATACTACTAGTTAAGCCCATCTTTTTACATATATTTTGTTTACAATTGAAATGAATTTAATGATATCAACGTATTAATTAATTTGAAAGTAATAAGCATCAATATTAACACCTTCAACATTTCTCATAGTAGTCAACAAAGCAACAAATATAATTAATTTTCATACTCATAAACCAAATACCTCCCAAAAATCCAAACTGAGCCATTTGAAATTTGGAATACTCAAACTATTTTGCATGTGTTTTATCAACACACTCTATATACTGAACTTTTACATATCGCGCATATAAGATGTGATGAACGTGTACAACTATTGCGCGAGAGTATACAGTGTTTACGTAAAATTGTAAATTGCATGGTATGATAGGGACCGATGACTGTAGAGACCCAAGGCCTAATCTCTTCCTATATATATAAGGGATAATTTCACATACTTCTCCTGAGATTTGCCATAATTACACTCACCTCCCCTCAGGTTTTAAAAATTACACTTACACCCCATGTGTTTACATTTTTCATAACAAAACAAGTCCATTTTGATAATATAATCTAAAAACACAAACTAAATGTCTTAAAATATCCTGAATTGCTTTTAAATTAGTCATCTCTTTCTTATTAATATATTTGTTTATAAAATTTTAATAGATAAAGTAAATTTTATTTCACATTAGTCAGATAATTGAGTTTTGAAAAAGTAATATTTGGTGGAGATTGAAAATTTCAAATAAGATATAAATACCTTTTGATATTTTAATAACTAATTAATTGATTTTTAAGATTTATTTATCTTTTTTAAAAGCAATTAAGCATATTTTAAGTAGTTTGGTTGTGTTTCTGAGTTATATTATCAAAATGAATTTGTTTTGTTATAAAAAATATAAACATAAGGGGTGTGAGTGTAATTTTTAAAATTGGAGAGAAGGTGAGTATAAGTATAATAAACTTCAAAGGAGGTATGTGAAATTATCCCTGTATATAAATCAGAAGAGTCGCAACTCACACGTAAATTCTCTCTCACACTCTCCCTCGTAAAAGTTTCCCTCCGTCTTGAGAGAGAAGCTGCTGCATCCTGCATGTGCACGATTAAGACTGCGCTGATGATTTTTCCCTCCATTCTTCTTTTTCTTCTAGAGTGGCGTCTATGTTTGTCGTCGTGGCAAGAGTCCATTGGCTGTATTGTCAAATAGCAAATCCGTCCTCACTAGACGATTTGTTTCATTTTACTAGTAGAGTAGGGTGATATTATTAATTACACGATTAGGCATTGATTTATAAATTTTAAAATGTAAATAAATACTACTAATGCACACAGCTCACCCCATTACATGATTAGGCTTACAATTAACGGATAGATATACATACACACACACACACACACACACATATATATATACACCATGAATGGATAGTCATTTTCAACTCGTCTTTGACCCCACCCCCCCTAATGATTTGTTCCGATATTTTGATTTGACGACGGAATTTCTTATATACATACTATTTATATTTAACGAGGGGAGAACTATCAAAATTTTTGTTTTTTATAATATATACGTTCTCTCTTTTAAAAAATTTGGGATTACATATTTGATTAACAAGAGGTGGACATGGGGGTTTTCTTGTTGAATTCGAATTCATGAATTCCGCGGAATACAGTTGGATTTTATCCACAAATATGTGTCTGCTTGATTTTTATGTGCGCGTTTGGTATCTTAAAGGTTTGGTTTCTGCTGGGATTTTTTTCTTAAATTGGAAATATTCTCGATTGGTTAATTAGTGGTTTCTGCTCAATTTGAATTTGAATTTTGGTAGAGGTCGCTTTCGGAATTCTGTTTGAATTGATTATTTTGGTGTTGGGCTGTGTCGAGAATTCAAAATTAAGGTTCCCCTGTGGAATTTGAACCGTGATCAACAGTATTGACAATGATAGAAAGGGCTTGGAAGATTTGAATTATCTGGAGTTATTTTGTGGAATCAAGAGTTCAAGTATTTTTGTGGCAATTTTTGTTTATTTGGTATATATTGAGTTGGGCCGTGTGGAAGAGCGTTGACTTTTGGGTTTCTGTTTCTTGTCATTAAAATTGTTGTGGGGATTGAACTGATGGGTAATGTATACATATTTCTCTAAGAATTGGCTGCTTTGCCCATTTTTTGCCGGTACGAAAATGCGTGCATTGATGATTCTAGTCTTTGCTTGTGTTCTGTTTTACACTGGGTTTTGATACACGAGAGCAATAAACAAATGAGCATATCACAATGATGAGAAGGATGAGAAGGAAAGGAAGGTTACACAGTCAATGGATGCCGCGGACAAACTATTTCCGGATTTAGTGGGCAAACTGAAGTCGTGGATCCGGCGGAGTGAGCCGGCTAATGTGTCCAGGGACTTTTGGATGCCCGATCAAAGTTGCAGGGTATGCTACGAGTGTGATTCACAATTTACATTGTTTAACCGAAGGCACCATTGTCGACATTGTGGCCGGATATTCTGTGCCAAATGCACTTCTAATTGGATTCCTGCTTCATCTAGTGAACCGGGGATTCCCAGGGAAGAGTGGGAAAAGATCAGGGTCTGTAATTACTGTTTCAAGCAATGGGAGCAAGGCTTAACTGCTACCGTTGATAATGGGATCCAGGTTGCCAGTCTGGATCTCAGTACTTTGCCAACAACGACCAGTTCCATTAGCAGCAAATCCAGTGGAACCATTAACACTAGTAGTATTACTCTTGCATCAATGCCACAGTCTGATGGGGTTAGCCTTCATCAGTCTGCAGCCACAGAGGCCGTCTTAGAAAGGCAACCTTCGAGAACACAAGGTGATCATGATTCTGAGACAGCGGATCCAAATCGGTCTTCTAACCAATTTGGAGATAGCACCAGGTTATAATTTAATGCATCCTTTTTATCAGTCACGTTTGATGCCTTGCACAGAGTAGCATTTATTGTACTGTAGCACAAGTCCCTCTGGCACTCAAGTCATTGCTGGCAATTCTGTGGAGGCATTGCACTGAGTTTGTGCCAACTCAATGGCCTTGTTTATGGCTACTCCATGGATATTGCTCCTGGCTGACTTCTGATTTTTTTCTTTGTACCTTCTCATTTCAGTGAGTTAACATTATAATCTTGCACTCACTTAATTGTTACTTGTGATTTCTGGAATCAGGAACAGTGACGATGAAGATGAATTTGGAGTTTACCGGTTGGATTCCAAAACCAGGCATTTTCCTCATATTCATGGCTACTATGGTCATATGCAGTTTGATGAGATTGACAATGAATATGGATCGCGTAAAGTGCACCCTGATGCTGAAGCCATTGATGCAAAAAGTATTAGCTGCTCGCCATTACAAAGTAGTTTTGATTTCCATTCCCAGGCTTCTGAAGGAGTCCTGCAGGTTGTGCAGAAAGAAGGTGGGCATGATGTTGGTGATGAATGTGAAGCACCTTCATCTTTAATTGCAGCAGAAGATGTTGATGCTGAACCTGTTGACTTTGAGAACAATGGAGTTCTCTGGCTTCCACCTGAACCTGAAGATGAAGAAGATGAACGTGAAGCACTTCTATTTGACGACGATGACGATGTGGATACTACTGGAGAGTGGGGCTATTCACGTGCTTCAAGCAGTTTTGGAAGTGGGGAGTTCCGAAATAGGGAAAAGTCAAATGAGGAGCACAAGAGGGCCATGAAGAATGTAGTTGATGGACATTTCAGGGCTTTAGTTACTCAGCTTTTGCAGGTTGAGAATCTATCAGTTGGTGAGGAAGGTGACAAAGAGAGTTGGTTAGAGATTATTACTTTTCTGTCCTGGGAGGCTGCTACATTGTTAAAGCCCGACATGAGTAAGAGTGGGGGAATGGACCCAGGCGGATACGTGAAAGTAAAATGTATAGCTTCTGGGCATCGTAGTGAGAGGTAAAGACTGCGTACTTTAAATAATTTAAGTATGCACTGTGCTATTCTACTTAGCTGCCTAAAGGTTGCTGTTCTGTTGCCCTGCAACCTGAGCCATATCATTCTATTTAGTAAAATAAATGAAGGCTGCAGGGAGGCATTGCAGAAAGATAGGGTGTGAACTGTGAACACATGGGTAACATGAAAAATACTGCTTGATCTTTCTTGTTGTCTGTATCTGACATAACATTTAAAATTGCTAGTACATGTAATGTGTATATTTGTGTATTTTTGTAAATGTCTGTGTACATGTGCATGTCGACAGATACACATTCTTCTCAGTCTTCCTTATCTTAATAATTTCATTTCTTTCTGGAACATGTAATATGTTTTATTCTACCCACAGAAACTGTAGGTGCTGTGCACTTTAAAAAGGTGTATAAAATTGTCGATATGAGTTTCATACATTTATGAATTGCCATAAGGACATAAGCATTTTATGAGATTTACCAGTAGATTTAGTCATACTACTCGCTGCCTTAATTTCTAGTTGTTACGTCTAAACATTGGATTTGAGCATTAATGCCAAGTGAATCCATCAAGTGGTATATAATATCCATGGACTATAAGTGTCTAAGATGTAAATATCCTGTTTGTTTAGTGCAAACTAATTATGGTATGTTCACTGTGTCTGTCTGCCAACACTAGAACTTTTCAGAGGGGTTTTTCTTTTTTGTTTTCTTTGAATAAATTTTGAAATATGTCCTGTTTTCCTGGATATTTTGCGTGCTATTTTTTTATCTTTTAGCCTTTAAAATTTAAAATGGATGTTGTAATAGTGGTATTAGGAGTAAAATTAGATAGTTTAACTGAGATGATTTTATTTTTACTGTGGAAACAATAATCTTATTGTCTAAATTTTAAAAGAATTTGTAGAATTTCCAGAAGAGGTTGTTCCTTTTAAAGTTACAGTCATTGTGAGAATTTCTTAAGCTTTGCTGAGATTCTTGACGAAGTCACTTATGAAATTCATAACTTTCCGAGGTGTACTTAGTTTTGAAGCAACTAATGCGCCTTTCACTATTGCTATTATCAGTCAGCCAGATACATTTTTAATTAGTATGTAAGCTGCTTCTTCTCCGTGTGTTCCATAGAAGATTAAATAATTGCTCATATTATCTTTTTAGATTGCTCATTTTTTTGAAGATTTTTCTTTGTCAGTGCGGTGGTCAAAGGAGTTGTTTGTAAGAAGAATGTTGCTCATCGAAGGATGACATCAAAGATAGAGAAACCTCGGATACTGATTCTTGGAGGTGCTCTTGAATACCAAAGGGTTTCTAACCTCCTGTCGAGTTTTGATACTCTGTTGCAGCAGGTTAATTGTTTAACCTTGATTGTAGCATTCTTAGTCAGAGATAGAGCTCCCTATTTGTTTACATTGAAATGTAATCTTTTCTCCATGAGGAAGTCTTATCTCCTGGAGCTTTTGTTCTTATGAATATATATATCCCTTTCCAGGAAATGGATCATTTGAAGATGGCTGTAGCAAAAATTGATTCCCACAATCCTGATGTTCTTCTGGTGGAGAAATCTGTTTCTCGTTATGCACAAGAATATCTTCTTGCAAAGGACGTATCCCTTGTTTTAAATATTAAAAGGCCACTTTTAGAGCGGATAGCTCGCTGCACAGGTGCTCAGGTAGTACCTTCAATCGATCATCTCTCATCCCAGAAGTTGGGATACTGTGACCTGTTCCATGTTGATAGGTTCTTAGAAGAGCTTGGCACTGCTGGGCAGAGTGGAAAGAGGTTGGTCAAAACCTTGATGTATTTTGAAGGATGTCCAAAGCCACTAGGCTGCACTGTAAGTCTTTTTAATCACAATCATTTAGATCAGTGAATGTTTAGATGGATTGGTTTGTAGACGTCTTTACTTAAGTACATATAGATTAAGGTAAAAGTCTTTAAAACTTTTGGATTTTGTTTGGCATGGATGATTTAAAAATTTGTCAAAGGTTGAGTTTGGATAATAGATAAGATTATCCTCTTACTACAATCTCCAGAACTTTCAATATTGGGTCTTTACTTTCTGTTAAGTTTTCAAGTTTTCTATTGATATTCTTTACACGTCTGGGGATTAGTTTTTATCTATCACAGTTGATAACAATGCTTGATTTATTTTGGTTCTGTCAGATATTACTCCGAGGAGCCAATGGGGATGAATTAAAGAAGGTAAAGCATGTAGTGCAGTATGGAGTTTTTGCAGCTTATCACCTGGCCTTGGAAACATCTTTTCTTGCTGACGAAGGAGCCTCTCTGCCAGAATTACCATTGAACTCTCCAATAACTGTGGCACTTCCACATAAACCATCTATTATTGACCGATCCATCTCAACAATACCTAGTTTTACAGTCCCTGTTAATGAACGTACTCTTGGACCTCAATCTGAAGTTGAACCGCAAAGGTCAATCAGCCTGCCTACTCCAGAAGAGTTCAAGGCCACCAGTTGCTCTAGTTTAAATGCTTCCATTGTTTCCGAGTCTATCAAGCAGACCATTACATCTTGTGGGCAGGTTCTTTCAAATACTTCCTCCAGTGAGCGCTCTCCTTGTCTTTCTTCTGAGGACGGAACCACTGAGGTAAAAGAATCAGGCAGTGACATCCTGCACGTTTCAGGACAGCCTTCTGTTCCTAATGGTTTTATGCCTTATGTTCCACTGGGTCTTGGTGTTATTGCCAATAATGTGCCGAATAATTGTGCTCCACTGGATAAGAATCAAAATAATTTAGATCAATCTTCAATGCAGCCACATATAAAGCAGGTTTTCGAGGAACCAGTTTCTTCAAAAGAAGAGTTTCCTCCATCTCCTTCTGACCACCAAAGCATTTTGGTTTCTTTATCGTCGAGGTGTGTGTGGCAAGGGACTGTCTGTGAAAGGTCCCATCTCTTTCGGATCAAGTACTATGGAAACTTTGACAAGCCATTGGGTCGTTTTCTACGAGATCACTTATTTGATCAAGTAATAATTTATCTCTCCAGTCCTTTTTAAAGACTGATGCATGCCAATGTGTTATTGTTTCTTATTACAATGCTGGATATTAACTGCGGCTCTCTTTCCAACCTTTTTTTTTTTTGTTTTTTTCATTTTAGAGTTATAGATGCCGTTCATGTGATAAGCCTTCAGAAGCACATGTTCAGTGTTATACCCATCGACAAGGCACCCTCACAATTTCCGTGAAGAAGTTTCCAGAATTTCTTTTACCGGGCGAAAGGGAAGGAAAGATTTGGATGTGGCACAGGTGCCTGAGATGTCCACGAATTAACGGTTTCCCTCCTGCGACTCGAAGAATAGTGATGTCTGATGCTGCTTGGGGATTGTCTTTTGGAAAGTTTCTTGAGCTCAGTTTTTCAAATCATGCTGCTGCCAGCAGGGTGGCAAGCTGTGGTCATTCTTTACATAGAGACTGTTTGCGATTTTATGGGTAAAAACTACATCCATTATCTTGTCCTTGATAATCATAGGACCAGGAGCTGGACTGTTTGTTTGACTTTTGTGCAAGGATTGGAAACTTGGTTGTCAGATATTGGCTTGACAACTGTATGTCATCTATTAGTGTGGTCAAATTGAAAGAGAATTAAACTAATGCATTGCAATTGTTTATATGAATACCCATTTAATTGGTAAAAATAACTTAATTGTTTGAGAAGTTTCCTGCCATTTTTTTAGAATACAGTTTAGATGACCTTTATATAGGTGATGGGTAGAGTATCTGTCTTCTGTTTATCCTTGAATTCCTTGATGACGATCATGAAATTGCAGATTCGGGAAAATGGTTGCTTGTTTCCGTTATGCATCCATTGATGTCCATTCAGTCTACCTTCCTCCTCCAAAACTTGATTTTAACTTTGAGAATCAGGAATGGATACAAGAAGCATTGAATGAGGTATAAAGAGTGTGCTTTTGGATATTTGGTATCCCAAATTTCTCTCTGTACTTGCTCTTATTGTTTAAATTGAATAGGTGATTGGCCGGGCTGAGCTTTTGTTTTCTGAGGTGCTAAATGCTCTCCGTCTTTTGGTGGAGAAAAATTTTGGCCCAGGCCCACCTATCACTGCCATTAAGGTACCAGAATCAAGACGCCAAATAGCAGATTTAGAAGTAATGTTACAAAAGGAAAAGGCAGAATTTGAGGTGAGCCCTGTTCCTTCCCCTTCTTGCTGCAGTATATCTGCTTGTAGAAGAGTGTTCTTACAATATGAATTGGTACATAATATTCCTCTTTGGCTGGCTGATTTTTGAATTCAGTTTTCATTTAGTTCATTTTGGTGAAGAAGAGTGTTAAACTGTATACCTTGGGCACAGGTCAATTATGTGAAAAAGATCATCTTCTTCCATAGAGATAAAGATATATCTCTTCTGATGCATTGTTTTTCGTAAATTGACATACCTTACTGGTTTGGCGTCTTCATTTACCCAAAAGGTGTCAATTTTCACTGTTTTCTTTACATGAGAACATCTACTTAAAAACTGTTGTGTCTAATAGATTTAACATCGTTTCCAGGATTCGCTTCAGAAAATTTTGAATAAAGAGGTGAAAAAGGGCCAACCAGCTGTTGACATTCTTGAAATCAATCGACTGCGTAGACAACTACTATTCCAATCTTATATGTGGGACCATCGTCTGATATATGTAGCCAGTTCAAATAACATTTGTCAGAATGAGATGGCTGTCTATGATTCAGCTCCTGGCAAGAGGCCTAATGAGGAGATCATTAGTTCAAATATTTCGGTTAAACCAGCCCAATATTCAGATAGTTCTAATTTAGCTGCTGACGATGTAAATCTAGAAAAAAGTCATGATCATAGGGTTATCGACGGCCAGGATCCTCTTGAAGAAGTTTGTCATAATGGGATTAACAGTGGCCTGAAAAATACATCTGAAATTTTTTATCAGGAGACTGACAAAGGGTCACATCTTGATCATGTAAAAGAAAATCTGTCAGTACCTTCCAGTGGGGCAGACGTCCAAGATGAATACAATCTCTTAGAGTCTAATTTGAGTGGTCCCAGGGTTCTTTCGGATGGACAGTTTCCAATTATTCCTAGTCTGTCAGATACACTTGATGCAGCTTGGACTGGTGAAAATCATCCAGGTATTGGAATATCAGTGGATAATACTCGTAAAGTTTCTGATATAGCTTCATTAGATTTATTGAATACTGTAGGAGCTGCAGAACAGTTGGATATAGAAGGCCATGGTGAGGACCTGACTGGGTCTAAAATTGTATCATCTCCATTTTTGTCCTTTATAGGTTCTGACAACATGGAAGATAGTTTGAGCTGGTTAGGTTTTCCTTTTATAAGCTTCTATCGCTCATGGAATAAAAATTTCCTAGCTAATACTCAGAAACTGGATACGCTATTTGAGTATAACCCTGTCTATATCTCCTCATTCCGGGAGTCGGAACTTCAAGGTGGGGCTAGATTGCTCCTACCTGTTGGGGTTAGTGACACTGTTCTTCCAGTGTACGATGATGAGCCTACAAGTGTTATATCTTATGCCCTGGCTTCCCCTGATTATTTGCTCCAACTCTCGGATGTTCTTGAGAGACCAAAAGACACTGCAGACTCGACATTTTTGCTGCAGTCCCTTGATTCAGGGAGTTTTCAATCCTTCAATTCTATGGATGAAGTGACCTTGGAATCTTATAAGAGTCTTGGATCTGCGGATGAAAGTATCTTGTCCATGTCCAGTACTCGTAGCTCCTTGGCGTTGGATCCTCTTTCATACACTAAAGCTATGCATGCCAGAGTGTCTTTTACAGATGATGGACCCCTTGGAAAGGTGAAATATACAGTGATCTGTTACTATGCGAAGCGTTTTGAAGCCTTAAGGAGGATCTGTTGCCCATCTGAGATGGACTTCATAAGATCTCTTAGCCGTTGTAAGAAGTGGGGAGCCCAGGGGGGCAAGAGCAATGTCTTTTTTGCAAAAACCTTAGATGATAGGTTTATAATTAAACAAGTTACTAAGACTGAGCTGGAATCTTTCATTAAGTTTGCTCCTGGATATTTTAAATATCTTTCTGAATCCATTGGTTCGGGGAGCCCTACCTGCCTGGCAAAGATACTAGGGATTTATCAGGTACTTATTTGGCAAAGAAGCAAGTTTTGTAAGTTAAGTGCTGTTCTTCATTTAAAACCTGTGCTGTTCTGTACTATAATTTGTTTTATGTGTTTATCATGTCTATATACAAAAAAATTAGTGACCATACTTTATATGGTTTACAACTTTTTGTATTTGATCATTTTCAACATTGTGATGCTTTTTCCTCTAGGAACTGTATCATATTTGTTTTTTGTTGATACCTGAAGGTTATATCGAAGCATTTTAAAAGTGGAAAGGAATCAAAAATGGATGTTCTTGTCATGGAGAACCTTCTGTTTGGGAGGAATTTGACACGACTTTATGATCTAAAAGGATCTTCCAGATCTCGATATAATCCGGATTCCAGTGGAAGCAATAAAGTTTTACTGGATCAAAACTTGATTGAAGCGATGCCAACTTCTCCTATATTTGTTGGAAACAAGGCAAAGAGGTTACTGGAAAGAGCAGTTTGGAATGACACAGCATTCCTTGCTGTAAGTCTCTCTCTCTCTCTCGGGATGCAATCGGTATTTTCTCCCCTGAATTCCTTCTGAGGTAGGGTTCAGGGGGTTCAGGGGTGGTTGTATTATATCATAGTTCGCATGCCATCTCCTTTCCTTTGCACTCCCATGTGTTTTTCTTTCCCAATATATGCTTGTTATCTATGCTAACAATCTGTCGACCGTTACTCTTACAGTCAATTGATGTAATGGATTATTCCTTGTTGGTTGGTGTTGATCAAGAGAAGCATGAACTTGTTCTTGGCATTATTGACTTCATGCGGCAGTACACATGGGACAAGCACCTAGAAACATGGGTGAAGGCTTCTGGAATACTTGGAGGTCTAAAAAATGCTTCACCAACAGTAATCTCACCCAAGCAATACAAAAAGAGGTTTAGAAAAGCAATGACGACCTATTTTCTGATGGTTCCAGATCAATGGTCTCCGCCTACTATTGTACCCAGCAGGTCGCAGACTGATTTATCTGAGGAGAATATACAGGGTGGAGCTGCTGCTGAGTGATTAAGTAAATTGGCCAACTTGTACAATTGAATATACTTTTTTGGACTCGTGCTCCTGATTTATTTTTTGAGTACATATATGGTTCTTTTGCCAATTTTCTATTCTTCTGGAGGGAACTTCTGAATGCCTTTCATTAACATCAAGATTCATGATTTCTTGTCAGCAGTTGAAGAACATGGCTTACCAGGGAAAGTATCTGCAGTATTAGAAGTAGAGGACATTGTCCACAAGAAGATTTTGTACACAATGTATCTTTTTGGTCCATGGTTATTTTGTATTTAGAGTTCAATGTGTACATGAATTTCATTCACCCATTTGCAATTTTGTGTAATATATTAGCTCATCATTGTTTTCTTATTTTGTCCTCGTGAACGTAAAACTGATCAAAACACACCGGCTTCCGGCTTCCTGCATGAAGAGATCATGACTGACCAATCACGCCGTGTATGCATGTCCATATTTCACTTGTTGGGCAAATGCCAATGACAATGCCAAGAAAGCACGAGAATTAGGAATCAGAATGGCTTGCATCATCTTTTATATGCAGGAATACTAAGAAAACATATACCTTCTCCATGCCATTTTCCTATCAAAAATTCCCTTTTGGGAAATAGTAATGGAACAACAAGATATAAACTCAGTCACGCAATTATATGGTGTCTGTGAGATTGAAAACCCAACGCTCATTATTTAAACAAGCGACAATTAAGAAAAGAATTTCTTGGTTGTCAACTTTCATGGTACACAAATGAGGGGCAGTCGCAGAATGTGTAGAAGAAGCGATCATTATTAGAGTTAAGATCTTGTTGCCGCGACGCAACACGCTTGCCCCTGCTCGCTGCCTAATTAAATCTGTCACCGTCGACCATTTGTAGCAAACTCCTTTCAAGTAGGTCAATGATTTCTGCTTCTCTGAAAGTCAACGATCAGAAATATGCACTAAGAAGTCACCACTCATCACTCACTCCTTTTTATTTTATTTTATTTTTAAAGGAAAAAAAAATGCAGAAATTTAGAAGTAGTGGGTAAAAGCGGGTAAGGAGAAATGGGACGATGAGAATCGAACCCTCAACTGAAAAAGACATTTTTAACTACATATTACTGTGTTACTGTGTACCTTGGATGAGAAGCAAATCTTGAAGAACGCTGGTGAAAACGAGGACCTTCATCGATTCCTTCGCATGTTATCTCCCCATTTTCTTCTCTGTAACAAACAATTCCCTTGGATAGATCTTCAAAAACCTGTAATAATCAAATCATTTTTTATACATAAAAAAAAGTAGCAGTAATAGTCCAAGAACCTTGATGAGAACGAACAACCTAAACAGTTGAACAAACAAACCTTGTTCCTGGAAGGTAATCCGATCTGAAAAGGCGTTCTTGAACTATTGATCGAGATGGGATTGTCTGCACTCATCACCACTATGCTCACGGGCCTTCTGCAGATTGTTGAAGCAGATTTCTGGATTATGACGGGGGCAGAAATAGAGTAGGAGTATCTCACAGCCATTGCTTCTTGAATGCACTGTTGTACAAGCACTATTTATGTATTATAAGCCAAACTAGATGATGATGATCACTTGTATTTTTCTCTGCTGGGGTATTTTAATGTTCAAGGTCTTAATAAAGGCTATATAGCTATGTAGCACTGCCCGACGTGTATATATTTGTTCTATGGGATTGATTCGGTTGTGATGTTCGTCGTTTAATTACCGTTTACGATTTTACATTGAGCCAATCGTCAATGCAGGTATCATATCATGGTGCATTATTTTTAGGTAAAACATAAGCTTGGTGGGCTCCATTGAGCTTATCTTCAAACTGTTGACGCTGATGTCTGGTGATCCTCTAGTCATCTGGTCGGTCCATGCCACCACGATTTTCTATTCAGTTGAAGTGCCTACATTGCAATACAGGGATAGTAGTGTACTCTCTCTCTCTCGAATTTGTTTAAAGAGAAAAATAGCTAGCTACTCTCTCTCTCTCTCTCTCTCTCTCGAATTTGTTTAACAATTAAACAATCTGTTTCTTGCTCGCGGAAGTTCATACTTCTTCTTCACAGATAAATACAACACAATATTCTGATATTGGGCTTAAAAACTGATTTAGGGGCTGTTTCATATCATAACTAGTGGCTCTAATTGGATTTGTGGGTTGTATGTTGAGACCTAGTCTCTTAGATTAGAAAATTTGTGGTATCATTAAAATCAAGCAACTTTCTGATGTCGAATATAATATTCCTAGTTGATTCTTGCTACCTCAGGAATTTGTGGCGTTAGGGCTGTATTAATAAGACATTGTTATCATCTCGTGTAATCTTATTTTATTATCTGATCAGACGTTGGAGCAAGAAACCAAAACATTACTTTGGCAACTGGCTTGTGCTTGAAAAATGGGGAAAAATTCGATTATATGCGTTGTTGACACCACTAATCCCGGTTCAGCTAAGACGCCCGCCCCATTCCGTGATCAAAGAGCCTCAACTAATGTTGCTGAATTATGATTTAAACATTCATTTCATCCAGACATTAAAAAAAAAAAAAAGCAAATGATTCAGCAAAGAAACAAGTAATTTTGCAAACGATTCGTCTAACAAACAAGTAATTTGGAAACTACGTGCGGTGATTTTGGATGCGCCTGTCTGTCTTTAACAGCTATTAAAGAAACTACAACCTTCTTGCCAAGGAACAAAATACTGAATATGGTAAAGACAGGGATTAAGATCCTATTCCTAATCCAGTTCGTCCATTCCAAAACCGAGAGAGAGAGAGAGAGAGAGAGAGAGAGAGAGAGAGAGAGAGAGAGAGAGGGCCTCTAGAATTATGAATTGGAGAGTATTTGTCTCGACTACACCTGTGTTGTTATTTGTATGCTGAAGTATTATAAGTGGTATTGAAGCCCAGGGTCAAGCTCTACTCCTAAAATTGTGCTCCTCAAATGATTAAAATTGTAATACATATATCAATCCCAAAGTCCAAACTCTAGCATTAGTGTTCCACTAACTCTGCTTATATTCAGTGTAGCTAACTTTCTTGCTCATTAATTAAATTTTGAGCTTTATACAGTCATTTAGGTGAGTCTTGCAATTTTAATGTCATGAAAAAGCTCACTACTCTTACCCAAATAATGCGCCGTGTTTCCTGTTTTCCTATCACAGGTTCTACATGGAGGTTTATTTATTGAGCAATTAAGCCCTAATGCTGAATTGTTCATAATTAATGATGTGGCACAGATCTAGCATTATTACAAGTATATAGGTTTACGCCAGTAAGTAGTAAGCCACAATATTGTAATTTGTAAGTCTCGTTCATAGCCCAAAATGAGTTTTCCCCTCTTTTTCTTTGTTAGGTTGAATTGCAATATCATCCTTCTTGGAAAATTCTTCAATGTACTTACTTGTGGATAAAAAGATTAACTAATGGCATGATCAACTACATGCTTTATGCATTACGCGATCAAGTTTCAGTATGTAGAATTGAAATTGGATCAACAAAAAATATGTTCCTATTTTTGAAACTATAATTATAAATACTATGGGTACGAGAGGCTATTGAAATTAGTATACAACATCTTATAACTTGTAGAAATTAAATTGAAAAGGCAAATAACGGAGGTAGCTGTACTTTCACAGAAGTCCCCCGTCGGTCAAAAACTTTTTACTACTCGAGCACTTCTCTACCACTGTTTGCCAAACTCCTCAGTCACTTTCTATGGCAGAAAATTTTATAATGTCACAATCGATCCATATATGCATATTCCAAAATAAAATATTTTACTGGTTGAGACTTGTGAGTAGAGTGTAGAACTCGAAACTGGTCTCTTCTCTTCTGCCTCCCATATTGTACCTCTGCATACACCTTTCTAGCTCACAGCCATGAATCTTGAAGGCAACAAGTTCTTCGAAGCTCCAACCGTCTTCCCCTCTCAACAGGTAAAGCATATATGCATCACATTTGCAGCTCTTCATTTCATTTTTACCTCCTTTTGTGACATGGTATTTCCCCGCATTTTTATTTGTTCACGTGCGTTTTGGTTTTGTGATTTAGGAAGCAACGCTAAAGAGTAACCCTTTTATGGATGCTGATCCTATTTGCAAGCTCAACCTTAAGGAAACTTCTGATTTTGTCAACTCCTTTCCAGTGACTATCAGTAGAACTGAAAGCAGAGGTATTCTGGATGTTGCATCCTCCTCAGCTCAGAGGAGGAGAGAGCTGGGAATGAGTTCAGTTTCAAAGAGGATTGTAGAAGCTCCCCCTACACCAGGCAGGCCCATTTTCAGGTTTAGCGTTGGGAGTCTGTCAAGGAAGAGTTTCCCTTCAAAATGGGAAGATGCTGAAAAGTGGCTCATCAGTGGCAGTTCTTGCCACGACTACCCCGCTCATCACAATGGATTAAGGCCACCACTGGAATATTGCTCAGAGATGTCCAAGCAACGTAATGTGTTTAAGCCACAGCATGCTGAGCCTGTGGTCTTTACTGAAAAATCAAGGGTGATAGATGAAAAGATCTCTAAAGTTGTTACAGCAGGCTTCCAGGGACTTTTACCATTCGACGGTCATAACCTTTCTGCTGGAGCTCTCAGTGAAGGGTCAGCCTCAGTAGCAGACGGCGTACTACTAAAAGGTTAAAAGCTTTTCTCCAATCTTGACCCCATTACGTGCCACAGTTTCCTTATTGTCCACACATTGTTTTTCACCTTCCTTTGGCCTGTAAAAGCCTAAATTAAGAAACTTTTGAAGCTTGGGCTTTCTTGTTGCATATTAATTGAAGTTTCTTAGTTAGTTTTAATTGACAACCCGAAAAAAAAAAAAAAATTCATGTGGATTTCTCACAGCCCACTCAAAAAAGGGCAACCTGATCGAAATTGCTTAAAAAAGGCAGAACTTGCAAGATAAGTTATTGATTAATCTTGAATTATCACGTCAATTTTCGAAGTGCAGATAAGTTCACAAGCGAGGCAGATCATATTTTCCCCACCTTTCAAAGCTCAGAACAAATGAAAGAAGGATTTTTATTTGGAAATGCAGCAGAAAAATCGATGAAAGATAGAGCAACAGAGGCAGTAAATGAGGTAAAGCTCAGGGATATTGGAACAGAAATGACTCCACTTGGGAGTTCTACAACTTCAAGATGCCATACTCCATTCAAAAGTTCTTCCCCTGCACGCCACAACACTCCTGCCAATAGGTCTGGACCATTAGTTCTATCTAATTCCTGTAGCACCCCTATCATTGACATTACACAATTGCAAGAGTGTCATTTGGCCAAATTACAATTTGGGACAACTCAATTTGATTCGGTTACATCGAATTGGAGCTCTAGGGAAGAGGAGGAAGAGGAAATATCAAAGAGCTTGAGGCACTTTGAGCTAAATAATGAGTGCCAGAAGAGTATGTCAGAGTCCAGAGCTTCTGCATGGGAAGAAGAAAAAAAGACCAAGTGCTGCCTCAGGTAAACCAGCCAAGCAATTTCCATATTGTTTTCATTCTCTTATTTATTTGGAAATGCAAATAGATTGTGATTGTCAGAATTCACAATTACAGGTATCAGAGAGAAGAAGCAAAGATTCAAGCTTGGGTAAACCTCCAAAGGGCAAAAGCTGAAACTCACTCAAGAAAACTTGAGGCAAGTATCTCCTGCTTCCTCTAGGGACTTATCATGAGTAGATATCTAATGCCTAGATTTCAAGGAAACTTGAACAAAATAAATTGATTGGTTTATTCGCCTCCAAAATCATTTTCTTTTCATTCCTCTGTGAAGCTTATTGTGAAAGTATTTAGATTCAATATTTACCAGCAATTCCCGGGAAATGCTCTGTTATGTTGGGGGTGGAGCCATTACCGTAGCATTTATGTATATTATTGCTGATAACAAAAGCAAACTCAGTTAAGAATTCATTTTTCCGAGACTAAGTTACTACTACTAGAGTATTAAAGCGTGGCTGGATTATGTTGATTATGGTTGGAATTTGTCAGTCGGGTTTATTGTCTGGATTAGACTTCATTGAGCCACCCGCTGCTATAGAACAAACACTTTGCTTTCCGGGGGCCAAAACCTGTTTTCTAAGCAATCTCTGTATCCATCCAGCATAAGATAATAGGTCTTCCCTCCCGAAAGGGGAGAAGAAATCAAGAGAAACCTGCAGTATCCACATCTTTTATATCTACGTGTGACTTCAAACTTAGGAAGTCGCAATTCCATGTGAAGGTACTGCATTGGCAAAATTCTAGATAATTGTCACATTTGCACGAGCTATACTGGATTTCATACTATGAGATTAAATAATTGCATAAACGATAAAACAATAATTACTTGTGCACGAGAGGCAGATTGAAAACAGCGGTTTGTCCATTAATTGATCAAATCTTGGAGTGCGTTATCAAGAATTCTTTGAATGCAATTTTATAGAGGACCTTAGTCTTAGTTTGAACATCCCGTGGTGGTACTTCTTCGGGCTCTTGCAATTTTGTCTGATTCGAAGGGTCGAAAGATGTCAGCACTGGTTTCATATTTGTTTGTAAAACATGTGAATTGCAGGTGAAAATAGAGAAGATGAGATCAAAATTGGAAGAGAAACTAATGAAGAGGATGGCAATTGTTCATAGAAAAGCTGAGGAATGGAGAACTGCTTCCAGGCTTCAGCATTCCGAACAAATACCAAAAGCTAATAAACAACCCCGGAAGATGACCAACAGGCCAAATTCATATTTCACTGGAAATAATTCTTGTGGTTGCTTTCCCTGTAATAATCATCACATTGAGACAACGATGAAGAAGAATTGAGAAATTTGTATCCCTATCAAAAGAATCCTCAAAGATTAAATTTCAACCCTGCTGACCGACTAATATTTTGTGGGATTTTCATAAAATCCAGTCCGGCTTTGCCGCTATGAATATCTTCGATGTTATCGAGGACAACTAAAATATTTATGATATGAATTCACACAAAAAAAAAAGAGGAAGAAGAAGAAAGAACAACCTGGATGCGGACTGGTAGCGAGGTTGCTTATGTTGTAATCTAGCTCCTGTTCCCGTGTGTTGCTAGAATCCAAACCAAGTGTTAAATCCGATGAATCCAAGGCTCGGAGTTCTGCTGCCTAGGCAATTCCTGAACGTCACGGGTGCCTAATTCAAGACCATTTACCTTTGTATTGGTTGACGATCTTTGACTGGAATCAATATCCCAAGTCCTATTACTCGTCTTTTCGTAAGGCTGCACCTTGCAATGCATTGATACCATTTTGCCATTGAATCTAGGTAACCAACAGATATGGAATCTTCCTTTCTTTCTTTATTTCTGATCTCACGCGTCCCCCTCACGTTGGTGAAAGTTTTTTGTGGTCTTCCTTACGTATTCAACCTATTTGAGATACTAGTGCCAGTTTTTGAGTACTCAATGCCATTTATAAGGAGTTGGTACATTATATTTATACTTAATATACTTGAGATAAACTAGATAATTAATAAAGCGTGAGTGCAAAATAATAAATTCTTGTAATTGATATTGGACTTGACACTGAACGCTAAAACTACCCAACCACAAATCAACACAAAATTGTATTTTCCAAAACATTGTTGCAACTGTTACTCAAAAATGGACACTTGCAATTAGTACTTACTTATATTTACCGTTACAAATATTCATTAAAAAAATAAAAAGTAGTGTTGCATATGCTTTTTATCAAATGACACTGTTCCACTTGTCCTATCTATTTTGTACTAACATTTTCCATTTTGCAGCAGCTATAAATAATGTTACCACCACTAAAGACTCGCACTCGAATTGAAGATCTGATATAGCTATGCTCTTGGTCTTGGGCCCAGCAACGACCTGGACCTCAAGCCTGTGACTTCTGGGCCTCATAGCTTGTGACGTGGCAATACCCACATAGCATTTAATCTGTTGGGAAATTGAGGTAATCCTTAGTCAAGTAGTCCAAAGCAAAGTTGAGTCGTGCATCAAAGGAGTACAATAAGGGCCGAAAGTAACAAGAAAGCCCAACCCGAACCCGAATAGAGAGCTGTTGGTGGGATGCGGGTCTGCCTTGCTTGGCAAGAAGGGCAAGCAGAGCTTTTTTTTTAGGAGTATAAAGCCATACTCCACAGTGAAGTCGCTTCATTATTATCTTCTTTCTGTAAGTTTTTTCTTTTAATTAATTAGATCTCTTCTATCATAATGATCCTATATATCTGAGCTTAGCAGCAATTCTTAATTTTTTAAAGATTTATCATTTAGTATCCTAATTCAAAGCTGTCATATTTAGTTCGATTTTTTTAAATTTTTTTTTAGTTATTTTTGTGCAGATTCTAACTTTTTTTTGCAGCTGTAGGTTTTCAATCGAAGTTTCTAATTTATCGAATCCACAATGTTCCTCACCAGGTTAATTCTTATTTATTTAATTTTTTTAATTGAAAAAGGCCCATATCTGTTTATCTGAGGTTACTGCTTTGATCTGTCTGAGGATATATATATATATATATATATATATATATATATATATATATATATATTTTAAAATTATTTTTGCAATTTTATTTCCGAAAAAGGACTGAGTACGACAGAGGAGTCAACACTTTCTCTCCGGAAGGTCGATTGTTTCAGGTCGAATATGCAATTGAAGCCATCAAGGTTCAACATTTTTATTACTGATTAAGTCCAGCTCAATTAAAGCTAATTTGGGGCAAAGGAGAGGGCTGTATGAAATGGCCTTCCATTCTGATTATCGTTGTTACTGTTTGACAGTTGGGTTCGACTGCAATTGGTTTAAAGACCAAAGAAGGAGTTGTTCTAGCTGTCGAGAAGCGTATTACCTCTCCCCTCCTGGTATGACTTTCGTTCTAACTTATCTCCTAGTACTAATTACTCGCCAAGTTTTTTTCTTGTTTTATTTAAGTTTTTTTTTTTTTTTTTTTGACGGTGTGTTACTTGGGCGAAATTCCTGAGGTTTATGTGCATCTTGCTCGTCCTGAAAAAGTTTTATACTGCTGATCTCTTCCCGTGTCTAATATTCCCATAGGAGCCTAGCAGCGTGGAGAAAATTATGGAGATTGATGAGCACATTGGCTGTGCAATGAGTGGTTTAATTGCTGATGCTCGTACTCTAGTTGAACATGCACGAGTTGAAACACAGGTGTTTTTTCGTGTGCTATCGTAATTGCCCTTTTCATATTAATTTAATATTGTTATGCATTATTGACCAATTCTTGAGGATTTTATTTTTCTTGTTAGAATCATAGATTCTCATATGGTGAGCCAATGACTGTTGAATCAACTACCCAAGCTCTCTGTGATCTAGCCCTCCGATTTGGCGAGGGGGATGAAGAATCTATGGTTAGCATCTTTCTCTCCTATATTAAACTTCTGTTTTGCTGGTCCAATGGCATATATGAATGTGTGATTGGTAGATATAAATGCGTTACCAGATTTGACTCCAATGATGGAAAGAATATATTCCTTGCTTAATTAGATTTTTAGTGCGTGCTATGAAGTAGTAAAAATATTTGTTGAATTCAAAGCCAGGTTTTCTTGTTATTTTCTAATCCACAAAAGCTATTGTTCTCAGTCCAGATGTATTTTCTGTTAAATTGGCCATTTAATTAATATCACACTTTGAAGCTGTTATTTTATTGCCCGCTTGTTCTCTGAGGTGGCAAAGATGGTTCATGCATTCCTGTTTAATTTTTTCTTTTAATTTTTGTGCTCACAAATAACTAGTTGAGGAATTGTGTATGTGTCAAAAGTTAAGCTAAGATCTTGAACCAAATAAATAATTGATCTATACCATTAGAGAGATGGTACTGGCTGGCCTTTTTGATTAGTTCTTCTGGTAGTTTGATTATCTTGCTTCCACGAGCTTCCTTGAATCATACATGAGTTTATCTTGCAAAAGAATTGGTTTGGAGAGGCAGGGTAGGCTGGAAGTTGGCCGACCAAGGTATTGAAGAAGTGCTTATCAGCGTTTTCATCTTTCTATTCTCGAGTTAGCTTTACATACATTGAGCTGCTACTGGACTTCACGATTATTTTGAGTAAGTGGAACTTTGTATTAGTTAATGTGCTGTTTGAGTTAGATAAAGCTCGTTTATCTAACATAGTCAGAAAACAAGCATAAACATTTTTTAGATGTCTATGAGAGTCATTGAACTCTGCTACTACTTCATCTTCCGTATGTGGGTACGATTTATTAAAGTTTGATTATAATAAATTCTTTTTGACATATGATTTGCACACTCATGCAGTCTAGACCTTTTGGTGTGTCTCTTCTCATTGCTGGTCACGATGAAAATGGTCCCAGCTTGTGAGTAATCTTTGTTATTTTCACATTTAAAAGAAAGCAGCTTCCCTTCATTCCAGAAAATTTTTGAAGAATGCTTTATAATTAGCTACATTTATTTATGCTTTTTCATTCCTGCCACTCTATTTTTCTTTTTCCAGTTCTCTTTTGTTCACTTTCTAGCACTTTTGTGGGGTCTAGAGAAGTTGCTTACACTAGATTTCTGCCAAACAGTATGGGATTCCATATGGACTTGATTTTTGGTATCAGTTATTACATTATAAACCCAAATGGTGCCTTCACTTATGATATCAATCCCACTAGTGTGCCTTTGGTGGTCTCCTGTCTGCTGCTTCTGCTATATTTATCGAGTTAAACATCAGTAGAAGTTATATATGAAGCTTCCAATTCTTCATATTATGTAATTTTTTTTGTAAACCGTCACCTTTCTTTAGCTTTTTGTAATTTTGATTCAGCAATTCAAAGATAGATAGTCTCTCTCTCTGTCTCTCTCTGTCTCTTTCTGTCTCTATCTCTCTCTCTCTCCCACCAACCACTGCCCTCCACCCCCCCCCCCCCCCCCCCCAAAAAAAAACAAAGGAAAAGACCCTCACATCCCCACACATACACCCACTCCGACATCCATACACCCACACACAACCAAAACAACAATTATTGCTTGCTTTTTGGGGTGGAGGGTCTTTTATGCCTTCTCATTCAACTAACTGCCATCATAAAAGAAAGAACAGTATCTCTCCATGCATAAACTTTGTTAATGATCTTGTTTTTGAAAAATGGTTGAAATTAACCAAAAGTATCCCGTATATAGATATCATACAGATCCATCAGGCACCTTCTGGCAATGCAATGCAAAAGCTATAGGATCGGGTTCTGAAGGTGCTGACAGCTCCTTGCAAGAGCAATATAACAAGGTACAATTCTCCCCAAACGTGTTTAGTTTCACATGAACAGTGTGTTTTTGTGGTGATATGCATGTGCATGTTAGTTTGTATTGTAAACAGTTTTAAATTCAGTTTTGAGCTCTGATAAGAAGCAAGACACCATACGTGTCTTCATAAAGCTAAAATAACCAATTCCATGATCCATGATTAACTTGTTAAAACTGATTGTAGTGTTTTTAGTATTGGCTCTCCTTGCAGGACCTGTCTCTTCAAGAAGCAGAAACTATTGCACTTTCCATCCTTAAGCAAGTTATGGAAGAAAAGGTAGACTCCATGATTCTTCAGCAAGACATGCCATTCTAATTTCGTTGCACTTACTGCAGCGCATGATAAAATGCTTGCAACTAATTTATGTTTTCTGATATTAGGTGACCCCTAATAATGTTGACATCGCAAAGGTTGCACCAACATACCATCTGTATACCCCAGCTGAGGTCGAGGCTGTCATTAGCCGCCTATAAGGGGATAACCACTTCAAGCACCCATTATTTTGCAGTTCTTCATGCTTGCATTTCTTACATTCTTGTTCTATTGGATTAGTATTTTTTTTCTGGTCTTCTTTAATCAAAAACTGCTCTAGTTTTTAAAGCATATGAGGCTTCTAATCTTTCACTAATTTTGAATTGTATTTCTTGGAATTTTCTTGGTTGCTGCATTACCTCGTTGGATTTCACGGTTTCTATATGGGAACTTTTCTATGCTTGTGGAGGAATTACGTCGTCTTATTTATTATTAGATAAACAAAATACAGTGCAATCACTTTACATAAAGGCGGTTTTATTTGCATCCTCCATCCTTCAACAGATCCAATGGAACGTGCAGTCTTGCTACTCCAGGGAATATATATATATATATATATATATATATATATATATATATATATATTTGGGGTTTTTGGTGGAGTGGAGGTTGGGTTAAGTTATCGCCCAAGGAAACTTCTCCATCGCTCAAAGCATTATTCCACATCGCAAGTTCTCAAATTACTCCGAAAAAGTAAATCAAAATGATCAGACGACTGTTAGGAAATTCCAGGTAAAATTGAAAGTACAACATTGAGCCTCACATCATTCATCTGGCTTCTAGGCAGCACCATTATTTTCACAAATGAAAAACCTCTTGCAGATAAATGAACATTCGATACTTAAACGCCATGCAAAATATATCACACTACTATCAAATACCAGAATGAGACAACAACCCTAACAAATCTGCCCTCGATAGTTTGGCAAAATTAAGGCTCTTTGAATGGCTCGGGGGAGAGATTGCTACACCGACAATGTTGAATTTACCACCTTCTGCTTATTTGAAACTGCTTGCAGAAACCAGAAAAAATATATTGAAAAGTTCTCAATCACGAAATTCGTCCATGAATTTTCTATGGAATTCTATGAGACGAGAGACTATGGCTGGTATCTTGTCTTCTTGAGGTAATATTGTACACCTAAAATGCCAAGTTCCAGGTACCTTTGGAAGAATAATGCGAAAATTAGAACCAGTCAAGGATCGGCAATCATAAAGGGAAGGAATGTTACGCAAGTATTCATGGAAAGATGTTCACAACAAATACAAGTGTCATCAACCATAAAGAAAGTAAGGATTCATGGAATGATGTTTTAAAAATACAAGTGCCTTCAACAAAAAACAACCTACAAAGCTTGGAAACATAACTTTTTACCATTTGAGCATGTGCACGTGAATATGTCCTTGCATGCATGGGGGAGTAAAAATCAGATTCAGCTTAGTTTTATGAACTTAGATGTACCCATTGGCATTTAGACTAGGTACACATGCCTGAGCTGCTCGAGCAGCTAAGGCTTGGCTTGGAGATCAGCTCAATTTCAACATTAGTCAGAGTTCTATTGAGGTTTACCACCTCCAGGTATGTATCGTTGAGCACAAGCCAACATATCATGAAGCTTGAGCTAGTTGAGAGCAATCAAGTTCCTTAATCCTTCTTTCATACTAGTTTAAATAAGCTTGATAGCCCGAAACTTTTAACCCTTAAACGTTCGTAAAGATGCAGTTCAGAAATTCACAAGTAGCTTCAATACAAAAGCATGGACCCAATGAAATGCAGCTTTAATCCACTAGTTAACAACTAACCTGACCAAAACCAGAGCCAGGAACAACCACAACTCCTGTCGCATCAAGGAGACGACGAGCATAAAAAGCATCTGGGGCTGTTTTTGCTGCTTCAGCTTCTTTTATTGCTTTCTGTGGCAGGTTTATACAGGGGAAAAGATACATTGCTCCTTCTGCTCTGTTGCATTTTACGCCTTCCAAATTGTTGAATGCATCTTCAAGTGTCTGATGATGAATCAGTGGAAAAAAAAGAACCTCAATAATGTGGATGAATCTAGTCAGTTTGATTCAACACAGATGAACAGAATAGTTATTGCTTTTCCTTTCCAGTGTTGGATTTTTGTTTCAGGGCAGAGTGTTATGGCAGTTGATCCATGCAACATAGGGAACTTCAAACTTAATTGAGTTATTTGACAAGGCATTCAATGAAACTACATCCATGTTCTTTCAACATACATAGTTAGGTACATGATGTTTCCCGTCTTTTCTTTGTTTTCCTTTCTTTTTAAATAATCATTATGATCCAGTGATTCTTTATGTCCTTGAAGTCATTGGACAAGAACCTGATGAGTTCAACTAACCTTTGCACGCCTGGCTAAGGATGACAGTATTCCATCCTTCTCTGCATAATATGACTCATATGATTCATCTCCCACCTGAATACATTCACAGAATTTCATCCCTAGTTCCATTGCGTCATTAAAAACACACATACACAAACATATTTCACAAATGCCAAATGCTCAAATGACCAAATTCAGCAAGATCACAAATGGACATAATGAGTGCTAATCCTACGGCAACTTGATTCTGTCATACTGCCAATGTTCATTGACGTTACACTACAGATACAAGCAGTACAACGCTGTCTAGTGCATGATGAACATTGTTGAAAATTCACAGTTACAGCTATTAACAGCAAACTTGAAACTTTTGACTAATGTGTAACTTGCCAGGGTCAAGCTTTCTGGAAACCTTATGAAAGCCTGAATCAAAAGAGAAATTTGAACTGTTACCATATCCAGTCCTCATCTATCTAGGGGCACTATGTGGTTTGAAATTTCCCATCTGTTATTCTTCTTTTTAGACAATCATTACATTTGGTTTCTTCATCCAAGCCCTGGTGTTAAAGGCCTGTTCTCAATAGATTTTTTAACTCAGCTTTTAGATTATAGATTAATAATAATATGTATTAATAGTGTTATCAATTAAATCTCAAATTAGATTTTAGATTTTTTGTACAACTAATTTGAGATTATTTAGTTGTACAAAAAATCTAAAATCTAATTTGAGATTTAATTGATAACACTATTAATACAGATTATTGTTAATCTATAATCTAAGGGGGTGTTTGGTTTAGGGGAATCAAGGAGGGGAATGGATATCACAAGTAATGATACTCATTGTTGATGTTTGTTAAACAACTATCACTATCATTCAATGGGAATGATAGTGATTAATTGGGGTGTTAATGATTCCCCCAAAATACTAGTCTATCAAACCCATTAACCCTTATTATTAAGGGCAAAAACACACCCATTAAAAAATATATATCTTTTGAGTTACCCACTCTCAATACTCTCTCTCTCTCTCTCTCTCTCTCGTCTTTTGATTTTGAATATTTTTTATTAGTACTTTATAAATTTTTTTACAAAAATTCTTTTTAATAATTTTTTTATAAAAATTCTTTTTAATAATTTTTTTTACATTCAATAATTTTATAAAAAATTGTATTGAAAATCAAAGATATATAATACTCTCTGTTAATATAATAAAAATGACTTTTTTTTAAGATTATCATTTCCATAAAACTCAAATTAGAGCATGACTATATTTAAAATTGAAGAAATCTTTTTAAATTTTTTTCAAATATACAAAATAAGAAATCTAAAAAATATGTATATCATAAATAAAAATTTTAAAATTTACTTGAAAGTCATTTCAGTATACCAAACAAATATTCTTATAATGATACCCATTCCATTATTAAACCAAACATGTTGGGGGAATCATCAAAACCCATACTCATAGTAGGGTTAATGATACCCATAGTGATAGTGATTGAGGAATTTGAACCAAATGCCTCCTAAAAGCTGGTTAAAAAATCTATTGAGAACAGGCACTTAGCTTATTTGCATAGTGATTCTAAGGTTGAAAATGTGAAAACGCAAAGCCAAACCTTTGGAGGGTTCATCACAAGACTTGCAAGAATCTGACCAGAGATGTTGGAACAAAGATTCACAGAAGCCACTTGTATATTTGTTCCCTTATCTCAGGACTAAAACCAGTGACTTCCATGTAACCTCCTCTCTTTCCACACTCCCCATAGTACCCTGAATCAATTGAAGATAAGATGAAAAAGAAAAACAGTGAAGCAAAAGAAACAGAAGCTTTCAAACAATAAATATAGCAAAAAAAACATGTAAGCTGTAAAAGGAGAAGGGAAGACACTTGTTTCTCATGTGATTTTTAATTTAAAACAATAATGAAGGATTATCTCACATAAGTAATAGACAGAAAAGTGTACCTTTAGACACAGACTGAAAAGACACCAAGGAGATATCCTTCTCACCATATCCCATTGACCGTGAAATTTTCTTGAATGAGTGAAACTGCTTGTCAGGAACGTAAATATTTTCCTGGTATACCTGTAGGATTTTGTTATAGATTGATGGAGTAAGATTGATGGAATGAAAGAGTTCTACATACACAAAGGTCCAGGATTTTCCAAATTCTGGTCAGATAATATCAAAGATCTATAATTCAACAAGGGCTCCCCGGAAATTTAAAAAATCCTAAAAAGGAACCACGGCAGCCGAGAAATCTAAGATTCGATGAATTTAGTATTGTAGTCACCTCATCTGCCAGAAGAACCAGTCCTTCATTCTTGCAGAATTCCACAATTTTGCGCTGGTTGTCCTCAGCAAGAACCTTTATGCCAAATGCAAAACATTTGAACAATTAAATGATACCTAAACACAATCCTTAAGCAACTGAATAAGGAAAAAAAAAAAAACTAATATTCCAGTATCCTATAACCAAAATGGAAAAATATTTCTTCCTAAATGAGTTGCAAATATTATTTTAGCACTTACCTGTCCTGTCGGATTGCCAGGATTTATCACAACTAAAGCCCGTATGCAGACACCCTTGGACTTGGCAGTTTCCAACTGTTTTTTAAGCTCAGAGATTTCTAGTCCCCACCCTGTTGCTTCATCAAGATAATAAGGAACCTGCAAAATTAATTAAGGATCTTGAATCAGAAATCAAATTGATGGTAACCTACAATCAACTAAGTGTTATTGACAATATGTTAACTGAGTGCTTAGTTTACACTTCCTGCAACCCTCCCAGCAAATACAATCACAGTAGTATCAACGACAACTTAATTGGGTTGAAGAATTTCTTCTATCATATAAACTGAACATACAAGAGTACCACCATGGAGGGCAATTGAAGCAGAATAAAGAGGGTACTGGGGAATTGGACAAAGAATTCCATCCTTCTCCGACCTAATCAATAACTGCATCATCATATGAACCTGAAAGAATAGGAAAGGCAGAGGTTGAGAATCACCATCCATCAGAATTCTAAAATCTGTTGGATATACATCAGCCAAGGTTAATGTCAAAACATACAGCAGGGCTTGCACCATCAGTCAAAAAGATATCATTTGGGTTGGCAGGAAATCCATCACGAGCTTCAATACCAGCAGCAATAGCGTCACGTAACCCTTTGATACCCTGTTTTCAACATGACGGAAACCATACATCTGAAATAATTTAATGCTGGTTTAAATTAAAATTAAAATCAAGAAGGAGTGATGTTACCTGGCTATGACTATATGCACCAGTTGCCCTTCCAGGAATTTGATCCAAGATTTGAAAGGCTCGCTCTATAGCATCAGCACTGCAGAGGCGATGCAAGTAACAAAGATCAATTATCACTACTCAATGAAGCTCAAAACCAAATTTATGTTACATTTTAAAAACCGTTCTTCAAATCAGAAGTGGCCAAGCTCTTTGGTTTGATTGGCTCATTGAAGGTAGCATGAAAAGGACAAGATGTTCAAAATTGCTAGCATTACAAGAACAAGGCACTCAGAGAATTATGCTTATGGAGAATTTTCATTTTGTGAACATTGTCATTATGTTGATAAAATCTAATAAGACAGACAAATAACTGGATTGGAACAGTGATGGTTATATTTCACTTGAAATTCAATAGTTGCCCCCTTATGCACTGACACAAAGACAAGCCATGCACTCCAACGCCATATTTCTCCTCTTCCTGCTCATAGCCCAATAGCGCCTCAACAAGTTTCTCATTAGTGCATGACAATCTACCTTCAAACTTTTCTAGGTACAAAAATGTGAAACATTCAAATTCTTGTAAAAAACTTAAATTTTGTCCTACCTGAATAAACCTTGCACCTCACTTCTGTCCAAAATGGATGGATGGTCACATAAGGCGAGCACCTAGATAGAAGGATGACTATTACAAGCAGAGAAAACTACAAAGTTTTGCAATCTATTGAAGAAAATCTATCACGTACCTCCCTGAAGAAAGTGATAGGTTGCTGGCCCAATGATTGAGGATTGCCAATGTTGCAGTAAATTACCTGCCAAATTTTGTTATGTGGGTTTCATTAATTTTCAGTTTTTGTTGAGAAGTGGACCTTACTATGGAACCAAAAGAAATTTATCCATGAGTCCATTATTTAGCAAGTTCAAAAAGATGCAAATCTGTTGATTTCTCATAGTTGAACCTCAGCTATTATCTGGTAGTTTAACTAGTTACAGATTGCGATGTACAACTGAACTGAAATTAACAACCAAAAAAAGCACTGCATTTATACATTTCTGTGTTGATTTTTGACTGAAAAATGCATAAAGGAATTAAAAACCTCATCAAAAGAATGAGAATCTGGGTTTTGCTTTAATTCCTGCTCCAATTTCTGCAAGATTAAACATTATGTTAGACCTCCTCAGAAATGACACATTAGGTAGGGAACACAGCGGATTCACTCAGTCATTGACGCAAAAAAATTCATTTTATAAACATCCAATTCCTTTCTCTATTTTTTTTCTTTTGGTGGTGATATACAATTTCATCCTAAACCTGCATCCAATTCCAATTTAAAAAAACAGTAGCCATTGAACTAAGCCTTTGACCAAATTACCTGGGCCAGGGTGACAATCTCTCCACGCACAGCATACTCGCATTTCAACACCTGGAAAATGTAATGGTCAAAATCGAATGCCTCAAAGTGACGACGACATCCCTTTCCCCTTCCTCCCCAAAACATCAATAAACAAAAAGTTCAAGACCAAACAAGAGAAGCTATGTCCAAGCTTTACGTAAGTCGTGAACTCAAAGCAAGCAGACATGATCAAATTACTATAAAAGTTTTATAGACTCAAAGTCAGAACAAACAACCACTCAGTAGTCTATCATTTCATTTCCTTGAAACATTCATCCACAGAATCTTCAGTAAAAAAGTATTGCTGGATAAGTGATCCAAAAAAAAAAAAAAAAAAGGAGCATTAAATGGGACCCCTAACAGAAATTGAAAAGGATTCACGATTAAGCATATGAAATCACACAATTTCAAATCAAGGCAACAAACAATAGATGCAAAAAGCAAATTTTAATGGATAGCCATGATCCACCCACTGCAATCAAAAGTAAAAATTGGGCAAACTCCCCAACTCAAATCAAATAAAAATTAAAACTTTAATAAAAAAAGTATCAACAGGAAAGAGGGAAAAAGCCCAGATTCAGAGCAAGAAATAAAAGCCACAAACTTTGCAGCAACCAATGCAATGGACTAGTTAAGAATAGCCAAAGTCCACATGCAAAATCAGAACATACATCCCAAATTGTAAATTTTTTCAATATAAAACTAATATAAATTTTTCGATCCAGAGGGATAAAAAAGAGAACCTTTGGATTGATGGTTTGAAGAGTAACAGGGGCGGTTGAATAATTGGAAGCCATGGAGTTAAAATTAGCAGAAGAAAAGGGATGGAAAGCTGCGGTCAAGAAACGCAAATAACTACTAATAGACGATTGAGAGGAAGAAGAAAAAGGAGATGAAGGATGAGAAAGGGATTGAGAAGAGTGACGACGCTGCAACCCGAGGAAAGAAGAAGTAGCGGAACACGTGGAAGGTCTCTTTATGAGATTTCTGGCTCTGTCGGCTACGAATCTCCGCATTGCAAATGCTGGATTCACAACCAATTTATGGACACTCGATTTGAAGGTTAAAAGGGTTTCCTATGACAATGAGATGCCATGCGCAAGTTGTTGGCGAAGTACAAGTACTACGTTGTGCCCTTGTTTGCAGCCCAGCCAGCGGGGCCCTCCTCTCTGGTTTTGGACTTTCTTGATGCCCACGCCCCCGTCCCCGCCCCCGGTTCCAGACATTACCCCTATTTGGGTCTGAATAATGGATTTCTGATATGTACTACAATTTCTGATATGTACTACAATTTTACACCCGGTTATACATTATGAAATTAAGTATTTTAATTTTGTACCACTACGGATGACAGACCATACACTAATGGTTTCTATGCAAAAAAAAAACTATACATATGATGAGAAAGTCGTTCTTGGGCTGATCCAACCCATGTGCCAATCCAACCTTTTTTTTGACGTCCCTTGGCTTAATCTCAAATCTTGATGCATTTGCCAAATGCTAATTGGCAACTCAGTAAATTGGCTGCTAAGCGCTAACGTAAGATGATGTTTGATCTCGTTAAAGAGTTTTCTTTGTTGGCGCCCACTGCATGCGCGTCATTGGTTTTCTCACTAACTTTTTCTTACTCATTTTTTTTTTTTTAAAACTTATATACGAGTACTACTAGTATTACCTTTTCATCGATCGTAATGCCTCTCGTAATCACCAAGCAATGGGACACTGTAAAATTCGACTTCTTTAAGTCTACTGGAGTATATTATTTTATCCTATGCATCTATTTCGAAAATATGAGGGATTAAAGTAAAATTGTCTAAAACTTAAGGGACTAAAACTGCAATTTCTCACAGAACAACCGCCACACTTAACTGGCACCACAACCCACACGGCGAAAACCCTCCTCCATCGCTCCGTACTCTTCAGCCGTCCCCGAGCCGTGCACAGTGAACCCCTATCCCTATCCCCGGCGGCCGGCTTTTGAATCTGGGCTACTTGAATCTAGAGCACGGGATTGAAAGGCAAAGGCCCATCCATAATTGTAAGTGTTGGACAAAAATTTGATCTTTTTATAGCAGTATTTTTATTTCTCTTGTTGCATGTAACTCTGTTGTTCTGATAAAAACAGCAAAAATAGGAAAAAGATCGGTGAATTTGTGGGTTGTTGGAAATGGAGAAAGCAGCGAATGCATTGAATAGAGCAGCAAACAGCAATGCATTGATGAATGTGTTGCTACTTGGCTGTTTTGGGGCGTTGAGTGTTCGATCGATGAATCAGCAGAAAGAAATTGAGGCATTGGAGGCTGAAAAGGACTCTTTGCTGAAAGCCAACAAAGGCATCAAGGCCACTATTTGGGACTGGAAGAAAACACTGTTTGCTGAGGCTGAGGCTGCTGAAGCAGCGGCCAAGGATTCAAAAAATTCTAAAGCTGCCGCCCTAGTCCCTCTTTCTAAGCTCAAAGCCATCTACGGCGAAGTCACCAGCCCTTCCTTCCCTGCTGGAGATTATGACAAGGGGGATGATAAATCACCTACATCAAAGATTCTAATCTAATAGAGGTATTTTAATAGGGTATTTCTTGCTGAGCTGATTTAGGCAGAGAACAAAATATAATTGAAATGTCTGTTCAAAATGCTGTTAAGTTTGTATTTTTAATGTATAACAGATTAACATTGGAGAAACAAGGAATGATTTAAGTTTATCTACCGGAATTGAATATTTCTGCATAATTGCTCTGTTTCTTTCTATGGAATTGAAAATTGGTTTAGTTTGGTATCCAATTTTAGATTAACAAAAGAAACTGTTGTTTAGCTGTCTATCAACGTTGATAAATCTGTTGCTTTGATGCTTTAAACTTGGCTTTTTTATAGATTATAAATGTCTATGTATGCAATGTAGGAGTTGACAGTGAATCGCATTGATAGTTGGAGAATTTTTTTGGAATATAGACCAACAAAATAGGACATCACTAGGAGCAAAACTAGGTAATCTTTGTCGTTTTTGGATAAAGGTTAGCATGATGCTTTTTCTGGTCTAAGTTTGAAGCTGTGATTCCGTCTTCCAGCTTGTATGGTGGTCTTACAAATTGAACACAATATTTGAAGAGTTTTATGGAGGAACCATCTATTGTAGCATGTAGTTTTCTGAGGTCCGAACAACATAAAACTTGTAAAAGCATTATCTTCTTTCTTTTCGGACTAAACAATTGATTCATTGTCTCACAAATTGGTCCAACGGGCAAACAACATACTCAAGGTTCTGTTCTACAGACATCTTGACATGGGACTTAAAAGCGAAACAGTTGTGTATAACTAAGCCAATTGTACAAAACAAGAATGTTAGAAGCAAGAATTTATAAACATAAGGATGAAAAATGGAAATATATTGTGCATTATGCAACGATTGGAAGGTATTCCATTATTCATATGTTAGTTCATCTTTTGATTTTCTAGTATGCAAAGAAGAGGTTCCAATGTGCAATTTGTAGTGATTTATGCAAAGGCCACTGCTGATACCAGTATCCAATCTTGGCCACCTATAAATGATCTTAACTTAGAAGTTTGGTTCTATATGAGACTGGGCTTGTAACAGCCCATTTAACTTTTTATCGGCATTTGATCCTGGGCCTTTTTTTGATACTCAGCCTAGAACATGGTAGAGGGTGGCTCGACATTTTGGACCCATTCTTTCCAACCTTTCGGATCCAAGAAGTCACCAATGTTGGCTTGCATAATTATAGTTGTGGAATAAGCCTTCCTAGGCCTGCCAAGGTAAGTGGAAACTGTGAGTTTGTCCAGTTTGTCCAGCAGAGCCATGACACAGTTCTGAATAGTAATGCCCGTGTTTTGATTGGGGTTCTTTCATGAGCTGTTATGGTTGCAAATTGATTGGGAAGTGGCTGTCTAGGCGGAATGTGGCAGTTTGAAAAACAACTGCAGCATCACACCAAAAAATGAAGTCTACTGTCCCTGTGATGCCACATTCACTGTAAAATTGGCGATTGGAATGTGCTAAAGGGTGTGTCTTGAAGGCATCAAAAGAGCATTGATAGAACACAAATTGGTTGGATCCTGATTGAATGCAGCTGCCTGGTGCTTATTTGGTCCTGCAGTGTTCTCGAATCCCATGTTCTCAAGTTTTTCCCGGCAGTAGCTGGTAGTCACACGAACTATGTCAGTTAGATATGCTAGGGAAATGCCTGTATGTATCTTTATCCATATGAAAGTGGTGATGTGCCTTCTGTATTACTAATACTCATAGTCAATTGGCGGTGCATTCTATGGATGGTTTGGAGGAAGAAATATTAACTCGTGTCAGGAGGAAGAGTACTAACCAAATGTAGGTGTATCAAAAGTTGGGGTTCCATCTATATAATTATTATCGAAGGTGACAATGGTCTTGGTCTTGCCATCACCACAAGGACTTGTCCAATCTCACTTGTCCTTGTGCTCACCAACCTCCACATATATCAAGAATCTTGTTTTACTCTTCTTTCAAATCTTTGCCACTGCGGTGTCGATTGTCTTGTAATATCCACTGCTGTCCTGGGCCACGGCTGCCAGATCAGGCTTTGGATCATTAGTCGTCTGAAGCTGCCTCCTATCGTCTGCACTAACCCAGCAAGGAAAACCTGAATCCCCTGTTTCGGCTAGCAGTTTTCTGTGAAGTAAGATTTTGAGATCACCAAGAATGCTAATGAGTTTAGAAACAATTGCCAAACTGTTACTAGCAAATTTGTTGGAGTTGTTCATCAAAGCCCTGATGACATTCACAATTGTAGCATTGACTTCTTCCAGAACGTCCAAGCAGGTATCAGGATTAGTGAGGGAGGGGATCAACCAGGTGTTGAGATCATTAATTCTCGTGGCAGATCATTGCCGTTTAAAGAGGACATAGATTCATTGGTGGCATCAATTGTGTCGTCAAATACTGATTGGCAAATTGCCGAGAGCCCTTTTGACTAGAGGGTCATTGGCATTGTTGATCCATTCCCGAGGCAGAGTAGAGCTTCTGGAGCGAGTCCATGACTACGTGTAAAGAGAGCTGGAAGAGCTTTTCCAGGTCAGCAGTGCTGTTTGAGTTATCAACCGATCAAATGCTGCCGTAACATGAATCAGGATAAGTGGTGAGGCTGTAGACTGCTTTAAGAGATTGAGCTGAGGAGGAGGTTGGGTTTGAGGAAAGAACATCATCACCATCTTTGTTTTTCTTGTGTGGAATGGTTCCCACTACAACTCCAATGATAGAACTACAAAAACAAGCGGAGAAACAAGTAAAATTATCATCTGCCTACGGGTTTTTCTTTTGAAGGCTTGTTCTTCGAGAGGAACAACCTTGCTATAGCCCTTGAAGGACTTCATTTTATTCATCATTAATGCTGCAGCTGCGGCTTAACTAGTCTTTGTTGCAATTAAACTTCGTTTTGCTATTTTGGTATCGAGTAGAAATGTTGGAAGCTTATAAAGCTTTGACATGTCTGACGATGGTCCTGTCTTAAGCTCTAACCCTTGTAATCTTAAGATTATAGCCGCGGGTTAAACTAAGTGCTATTTCATTACTATGGTATTATTCGTCCTGAATTCCTGATAACGTTAAGATTTGCCTTATGATCGTTTCCACCTGTCATTATCTGATGGCATTTTCCTCTGAATTATTGCTGTAATACACTCCCTACCTGAAGCAAGAAAGGAAGTTCTGAGCCCTTTGTTTTTTTCTCGTTCAACTGTTTTACTGGATTTTGTTTGGCCGTTCATGTCATTGCAATCTGGTTTGGAGTCTGCAAGATTTGCTATAATGATCCTGGACCTCTTGATTTTGATAATAGTTTATTCATACGTTCATATCGAGTTTTACCCGAAAAAAAATAGAGAAAACATTAGAGAAATGTTTCTCTAAAGACGCTGAAATTACGTCAAAAGGCTTGTACTAATTTACTAATCTGACCGATTCTTCAGTGCCAACAGAAAAGGCATCTGGAGATAATGTAGAAGGATGATCGCCGTAATTGGAAGTGGCTAATGACGCTTGGCTAAAAGCAATCGAGCTGTAATTTGGAGGATATTAATAATATACACGAGGAAAGGACAACACGGGTCAGCAAAGAAACCACTCCTTCTCCTCAGATACGATTACATTTTCTGACCTGCTGGTATGCTGATTGACCACCCCCGGAATAGTTTGTTGAATGAAAAACTTGATTGATTCAATCAGACAATTTCATAAAAATGAGAGTGCTCGATTGGAAGATAT
>CM045566.1:394372-424718 GCA_024721245.1 Mitragyna speciosa | reverse complement strand
AAAAAAAAAAATAAATAATGTTACCACCACTAAAGACTCGCACTCGAATTGAAGATCTGATATAGCTATGCTCTAGGTCTTGGGCCCAGGAACGACCTGGACCTCAAGCCTGTGACTTCTGGGCCTCATAACTTGTGACGTGGCAATACCCACATAGCATTTAATCTGTTGGGTAATTGAGGTAATCCTTAGTCAAGTAGTCCAAAGCAAAGTTGAGTCGTGAATCAAAGGAGTACAATAAGGGCCGAAAGTAACAAGAAAGCCCAACCCGAACCCGAATAGAGAGCTGTTGGTGGATGGCGGGTCTGCCTTGCTTGGCAAGAAGGGCAAGCAGAGCTTTTTTTTTAGGAGTATAAAGCCATACTCCACAGTGAAGTCGCTTCATTATTATCTTCTTCCTGTAAGTTTTTTCTGTTAATTAATTAGATCTCTTCTATCATAATGATCCTATATATCTGAGCTTAGCAGCAATTCTTAATTTTTTAAAGATTTATCATTTAGTATCCTAATTCAAAGCTGTCATATTTAGTTCGATTTTTTTAAAATTTTTTTAGTTATTTTTGTGCAGATTCTAACTTTTTTTTGCAGCTGTAGGTTTTCAATCGAAGTTTCTAATTTATCGAATCCACAATGTTCCTCACCAGGTTAATTCTTATTTATTTAATTTTTTTTAATTGAAAAAGGCCCATATCTGTTTATCTGAGGTTACTGCTTTGATCTGTCTGAGGATATATATATATATATATATATATATATATATATATATATATATATATATATAAAATTATTTTTGCAATTTTATTTCCGAAAAAGGACTGAGTACGACAGAGGAGTCAACACTTTCTCTCCGGAAGGTCGATTGTTTCAGGTCGAATATGCAATTGAAGCCATCAAGGTTCAACATTTTTATTACTGATTAAGTCCAGCTCAATTAAAGCTAATTTGGGGCAAAGGAGAGGGCTGTATGAAATGGCCTTCCATTCTGATCATCGTTGTTACTGTTTGACAGTTGGGTTCGACTGCAATTGGTTTAAAGACCAAAGAAGGAGTTGTTCTAGCTGTCGAGAAGCGTATTACCTCTCCCCTCCTGGTATGACTTTCGTTCTAACTTATCTCCTAGTACTAATTACTCGCCAAGTTTTTTTCTTGTTTTATTTAAGTTTTTTTTTTTTTTTTTTTTTTGACGGTGTGTTACTTGGGCGAAAGTCCTGAGGTTTATGTGCATCTTGCTCGTCCTGAAAAAGTTTTATACTGCTGATCTCTTCCCGTGTCTAATATTCCCATAGGAGCCTAGCAGCGTGGAGAAAATTATGGAGATTGATGAGCACATTGGCTGTGCAATGAGTGGTTTAATTGCTGATGCTCGTACTCTAGTTGAACATGCACGAGTTGAAAACACAGGTGTTTTTTCGTGTGCTATCGTAATTGCCCTTTTCATATTAATTTAATATTGTTATGCATTATTGACCAATTCTTGAGGATTTTATTTTTCTTGTTAGAATCATAGATTCTCATATGGTGAGCCAATGACTGTTGAATCAACTACCCAAGCTCTCTGTGATCTAGCCCTCCGATTTGGCGAGGGGGATGAAGAATCTATGGTTAGCATCTTTCTCTCCTATATTAAACTTCTGTTTTGCTGGTCCAATGGCATATATGAATGTGTGATTGGTAGATATAAATGCGTTACCAGATTTGACTCCAATGATGGAAAGAATATATTCCTTGCTTAATTAGATTTTTAGTGTGTGCTATGAAGTAGTAAAAATATTTGTTGAATTCAAAGCCAGGTTTTCTTGTTATTTTCTAATCCACAAAAGCTATTGTTCTCAGTCCAGATGTATTTTCTGTTAAATTGGCCATTTAATTAATATCACACTTTGAAGCTGTTATTTTATTGCCCGCTTGTTCTCTGAGGTGGCAAAGATGGTTCATGCATTCCTGTTTAATTTTTTCTTTTAATTTTTGTGCTCACAAATAACTAGTTGAGGAATTGTGTATGTGTCAAAAGTTAAGCTAAGATCTTGAACCAAATAAATAATTGATCTATACCATTAGAGAGATGGTACTGGCTGGCCCTTTTGATTAGTTCTTCTGGTAGTTTGATTATCTTGCTTCCACGAGCTTCCTTGAATCATACATGAGTTTATCTTGCAAAAGAATTGGTTTGGAGAGGCAGGGTAGGCTGGAAGTTGGCCGACCAAGGTATTGAAGAAGTGCTTATCAGCGTTTTCATCTTTCTATTCTCGAGTTAGCTTTACATACATTGAGCTGCTACTGGACTTCACGATTATTTTGAGTAAGTGGAACTTTGTATTAGTTAATGTGCTGTTTGAGTTAGATAAAGCTCGTTTATCTAACATAGTCAGAAAACAAGCATAAACATTTTTTAGATGTCTATGAGAGTCATTGAACTCTGCTACTACTTCATCTTCCGTATGTGGGTACGATTTATTAAAGTTTCATTATGATAAATTCTTTTTGACATATGATTTGCACACTCATGCAGTCTAGACCTTTTGGTGTGTCTCTTCTCATTGCTGGTCACGATGAAAATGGTCCCAGCTTGTGAGTAATCTTTGTTATTTTCACATTTAAAAGAAAGCAGCTTCCCTTCATTCCAGAAAATTTTTGAAGAATGCTTTATAATTAGCTACATTTATTTATGCTTTTTCATTCCTGCCACTCTATTTTTCTTTTTCCAGTTCTCTTTTGTTCACTTGCTAGCACTTTTGTGGGGTCTAGAGAAGTTGCTTACACTAGATTTCTGCCAAACAGTATGGGATTCCATATGGACTTGATTTTTGGTATCAGTTATTACATTATAAACCCAAATGGTGCCTTCACTTATGATATCAATCCCACTAGTGTGCCTTTGGTGGTCTCCTGTCTGCTGCTTCTGCTATATTTATCGAGTTAAACATCAGTAGAAGTTATATATGAAGCTTCCAATTCTTCAAATTATGTAATTTTTTTGTAAACCGTCACCTTTCTTTAGCTTTTTGTAATTTTGATTCAGCAATTCAAAGATAGATAGTCTCTCTCTCTGTCTCTCTCTATCTCTCTCTGTCTCTTTCTGTCTCTATCTCTCTCTCTCTCCCACCAACCACTGCCCTCCACCCCCCCCCCCCCCCCCCCCAAAAAAAAAAACAAAGGAAAAGACCCTCACATCCCCACACATACACCCACTCCGACATCCATACACCCACACACAACCAAAACAACAATTATTGCTTGCTTTTTGGGGTGGAGGTCTTTTATGCCTTCTCATTCAACTAACTGCCATCATAAAAGAAAGAACAGTATCTCTCCATGCATAAACTTTGTTAATGATCTTGTTTTTGAAAAATGGTTGAAATTAACCAAAAGTATCCCGTATATAGATATCATACAGATCCATCAGGCACCTTCTGGCAATGCAATGCAAAAGCTATAGGATCGGGTTCTGAAGGTGCTGACAGCTCCTTGCAAGAGCAATATAACAAGGTACAATTCTCCCCAAACGTGTTTAGTTTCACATGAACAGTCGTGTTTTTGTGGTGATATGCATGTGCATGTTAGTTTGTATTGTAAACAGTTTTAAATTCAGTTTTGAGCTCTGATAAGAAGCAAGACACCATACGTGTCTTCATAAAGCTAAAATAACCAATTCCATGATCCATGATTAACTTGTTAAAACTGATTGTAGTGTTTTTACTATTGGCTCTCCTTGCAGGACCTGTCTCTTCAAGAAGCAGAAACTATTGCACTTTCCATCCTTAAGCAAGTTATGGAAGAAAAGGTAGACTCCATGATTCTTCAGCAAGACATGCCATTCTAATTTCGTTGCACTTACTGCAGCGCATGATAAAATGCTTGCAACTAATTTATGTTTTCTGATATTAGGTGACCCCTAATAATGTTGACATCGCAAAGGTTGCACCAACATACCATCTGTATACCCCAGCTGAGGTCGAGGCTGTCATTAGCCGCCTATAAGGGGATAACCACTTCAAGCACCCATTATTTTGCAGTTCTTCAATGCTTGCATTTCTTACATTCTTGTTCTATTGGATTAGTATTTTTTTTCTGGTCTTCTTTAATCAAAAACTGCTCTAGTTTTTAAAGCATATGAGGCTTCTAATCTTTCACTAATTTTGAATTGTATTTCTTGGAATTTTCTTGGTTGCTGCATTACCTCGTTGGATTTCACGGTTTCTATATGGGAACTTTTCTATGCTTGTGGAGGAATTACGTCGTCTTATTTATTATTAGATAAAACAAAATACAGTGCAATCACTTTACATAAAGGCGGTTTTATTTGCATCCTCCATCCTTCAACAGATCCAATGGAACGTGCAGTCTTGCTACTCCAGGGAATATATATATATATTTGGGGTTTTTGGTGGAGTGGAGGTTGGGTTAAGTTATCGCCCAAGGAAACTTCTCCATCGCTCAAAGCATTATTCCACATCGCAAGTTCTCAAATTACTCCGAAAAAGTAAATCAAAATGATCAGACGACTGTTAGGAAATTCCAGGTAAAATTGAAAGTACAACATTGAGCCTCACATCATTCATCTGGCTTCTAGGCAGCACCATTATTTTCACAAATGAAAAACCTCTTGCAGATAAATGAACATTCGATACTTAAACGCCATGCAAAATATATCACACTACTATCAAATACCAGAATGAGACAACAACCCTAACAAATCTGCCCTCGATAGTTTGGCAAAAGTAAGGCTCTTTGAATGGCTCGGGGGAGAGATTGCTACACCGACAATGTTGAATTTACCACCTTCTGCTTATTTGAAACTGCTTGCAGAAACCAGAAAAAATATATTGAAAAGTTCTCAATCACGAAATGCGTCCATGAATTTTCTATGGAATTCTATGAGACGAGAGGACTATGGCTGGTATCTTGTCTTCTTGAGGTAATATTGTACACCTAAAATGCCAAGTTCCAGGTACCTTTGGAAGAATAATGCAAAAATTAGAACCAGTCAAGGATCGGCAATCATAAAGGGAAGGAATGTTACGCAAGTATTCATGGAAAGATGTTCACAACAAATACAAGTGTCATCAACCATAAAGAAAGTAAGGATTCATGGAATGATGTTTTAAAAATACAAGTGCCTTCAACAAAAAACAACCTACAAAGCTTGGAAACATAACTTTTTACCATTTGAGCATGTGCACGTGAATATGTCCTTGCATGCATGGGGGAGTAAAAAATCAGATTCAGCTTAGTTTTATGAACTTAGATGTACCCATTGGCATTTAGACTAGGTACACATGCCTGAGCTGCTCGAGCAGCTAAGGCTTGGCTTGGAGATCAGCTCAATTTCAACATTAGTCAGAGTTCTATTGAGGTTTACCACCTCCAGGTATGTATCGTTGAGCACAAGCCAACATATCATGAAGCTTGAGCTAGTTGAGAGCAATCAAGTTCCTTAATCCTTCTTTCATACTAGTTTAAATAAACTTGATAGCCCGAAACTTTTAACCCTTAAACGTTCGTAAAGATGCAGTTCAGAAATTCACAAGTAGCTTCAATACAAAAGCATGGACCCAATGAAATGCAGCTTTAATCCACTAGCTAACAACTAACCTGACCAAAACCAGAGCCAGGAACAACCACAACGCCTGTCGCATCAAGGAGACGACGAGCATAAAAAGCATCTGGGGCTGTTTTTGCTGCTTCAGCTTCTTTTATTGCTTTCTGTGGCAGGTTTATACAGGGGAAAAGATACATTGCTCCTTCTGCTCTGTTGCATTTTACGCCTTCCAAATTGTTGAATGCATCTTCAAGTGTCTGATGATGAATCAGTGGAAAAAAAAGAACCTCAATAATGTGGATGAATCTAGTCAGTTTGATTCAACACAGATGAACAGAATAGTTATTGCTTTTCCTTTCCAGTGTTGGATTTTTGTTTCAGGGCAGAGTGTTATGGCAGTTGATCCATGCAACATAGGGAACTTCAAACTTGATTGAGTTATTTGACAAGGCATTCAATGAAACTACATCCATGTTCTTTCAACATACATAGTTAGGTACATGATGTTTCCCGTCTTTTCTTTGTTTTCCTTTCTTTTTAAATAATCATTATGATCCAGTGATTCTTTATGTCCTTGAAGTCATTGGACAAGAACCTGATGAGTTCAACTAACCTTTGCACGCCTGGCTAAGGATGACAGTATTCCATCCTTCTCTGCATAATATGACTCATATGATTCATCTCCCACCTGAATACATTCACAGAATTTCATCCGTAGTTCCATTGCGTCATTAAAAACACACATACACAAACATATTTCACAAATGCCAAATGCTCAAATGACCAAATTCAGCAAGATCACAAATGGACATAATGAGTGCTAATCCTACGGCAACTTGATTCTGTCATACTGCTAATGTTCATTGACGTTACACTACAGATACAAGCAGTACAACGCTGTCTAGTGCATGATGAACATTGTTGAAAATTCACAGTTACAGCTATTAACAGCAAACTTGAAACTTTTGACTAATGTGTAACTTGCCAGGGTCAAGCTTTCTGGAAACCTTATGAAAGCCTGAATCAAAAGAGAAAATTTGAACTGTTACCATATCCAATCCTCATCTATCTAGGGGCACTATGTGGTTTGAAATTTCCCATCTGTTATCCTTCTTTTTAGACAATCATTACATTTGGTTTCTTCATCCAAGCCCTGGTGTTAAAGGCCTGTTCTCAATAGATTTTTTAACCAGCTTTTAGATTATAGATTAATAATAATATGTATTAATAGTGTTATCAATTAAATCTCAAATTAGATTTTAGATTTTTTGTACAACTAATTTGAGATTATTTAGTTGTACAAAAAATCTAAAATCTAATTTGAGATTTAATTGATAACACTATTAATACAGATTATTGTTAATCTATAATCTAAGGGGGTGTTTGGTTTAGGGGAATCAAGGAGGGGAATGGGTATCACAAGTAATGATACCCATTGTTGATGTTTGTTAAACAACTATCACTATCATTCAATGGGAATGATAGTGATTAATTGGGGTGTTAATGATTCCCCCAAAATACTAGTCTATCAAACCCATTAACCCTTATTATTAAGGGCAAAAACACACCCATTAAAAAATATATATCTTTTGAGTTACCCACTCTCAATACTCTCTCTCTCTCTCTCTCTCGTCTTTTGATTTTGAATATTTTTTATTAGTACTTTATAAATTTTTTTACAAAAATTCTTTTTAATAATTTTTTATAAAAATTCTTTTTAATAATTTTTTTTACATTCAATAATTTTATAAAAAATTGTATTGAAAATCAAAGATATATAATACTCTCTGTTAATATAATAAAAATGACTTTTTTTTAAGATTATCATTTCCATAAAACTCAAATTAGAGCATGACTATATTTAAAATTGAAGAAATCTTTTTAAATTTTTTTCAAATATACAAAATAAGAAATCTAAAAAATATGTATATCATAAATAAAAATTTTAAAATTTACTTGAAAGTCATTTCAGTATACCAAACAAATATTCTTATAATGATACCCATTCCATTATTAAACCAAACATGTTGGGGGAATCATCAAAACCCATACTCATAGTAGGGTTAATGATACCCATAGTGATAGTGATTGAGGAATTTGAACCAAATGCCTCCTAAAAGCTGGTTAAAAAATCTATTGAGAACAGGCACTTAGCTTATTTGCATAGTGATTCTAAGGTTGAAAATGTGAAAACACAAAGCCAAACCTTTGGAGGGTTCATCACAAGACTTGCAAGAATCTGACCAGAGATGTTGGAACAAAGATTCACAGAAGCCACTTTGTATATTTGTTCCCTTATCTCAGGACTAAAACCAGTGACTTCCATGTAACCTCCTCTCTTTCCACACTCCCCATAGTACCCTGAATCAATTGAAGATAAGATGAAAAAGAAAAACAGTGAAGCAAAAGAAACAGAAGCTTTCAAACAATAAATATAGCCAAAAAACATGTAAGCTGTAAAAGGAGAAGGGAAGACACTTGTTTCTCATGTGATTTTTAATTTAAAACAATAATGAAGGATTATCTCACATAAGTAATAGACAGAAAAGTGTACCTTTAGAAACAGACTGAAAAGACACCAAGGAGATATCCTTCTCACCATATCCCATTGACCGTGAAATTTTCTTGAATGAGTGAAACTGCTTGTCAGGAACGTAAATATTTTCCTGGTATACCTGTAGGATTTTGTTATAGATTGATGGAGTAAGATTGATGGAATGAAAGAGTTCTACATACACAAAGGTCCAGGATTTTCCAAATTCTGGTCAGATAATATCAAAGATCTATAATTCAACAAGGGCTCCCCGGAAATTTAAAAAATCCTAAAAAGGAACCACGGCAGCCGAGAAATCTAAGATTCGATGAATTTAGTATTGTAGTCACCTCATCTGCCAGAAGAACCAGTCCTTCATTCTTGCAGAATTCCACAATTTTGCGCTGGTTGTCCTCAGCAAGGACCTTTTCAGGAAAGTGCAATAACATTTGAACTATTAAATGATATATAAAAACAATTCTTAAGAAACTGAATAAGGGACAAACTATTCCAATATAGGATACCGTTCCTTCCACAATCACTCTCAAATATCACGCTAATACTTACCTGCCCTGTTGGATTGCCAGGATTTATTACAACCAAGGCCCTAACGCTAACACCCTTGGACTTGGCAGTTTCCAACTGATTCTTAAGTTCAGATGTTTCCAGTCCCCAGCCTGTTGCTTCATCAAGATAATAAGGAACCTGCCAAATTAATTATGGATCAACTACAGTTCTTGACAAATAGTGTCGACCAACTGCTCAGTATACACTTCCAAAGTGCACTTTTTATATATAACCATAACTCCAGGTACACATAGTCACATCAATTCTAATGTCAACTTAATAGGATTGAAAATTTCTTGTGTGATAGTAAGACTGAACATACAAGAGTACCACCATGCAGGGCAATTGAAGCAGAATAAAGAGGGTACTGGGGAATTGGACAAAGAATTCCATCCTTCTCCGACCTAATCAATAACTGCATCATCATATGAACCTGAAAGAATAGGAAAGGCAGAGGTTGAGAATCACCATCCATCAGAATTCTAAAATCTGTTGGATATACATCAGCCAAGGTTAATGTCAAAACATACAGCAGGGCTTGCACCATCAGTCAAAAAGATATCATTTGGGTCGGCAGGAAATCCATCACGAGCTTCAATACCAGCAGCAATAGCGTCACGTAACCCTTTGATACCCTGTTTTCAACATGACGGAAACCATACATCTGAAATAATTTAATGCTGGTTTAAATTAAAATAAAAACAAGAAGGAGTGATGTTACCTGGCTATGACTATATGCACCAGTTGCCCTTCCAGGAATTTGATCCAAGATTTGAAAGGCTCGCTCTATAGCATCAGCACTGCAGAGGCGATGCAAGTAACAAAGATCAATTATCACTACTCATCAAAGTTCAATATCAAATGCATTTAGACTTAAGAATTGTTTTTCAAATTCAGAAGTGCAGTAGACCACTGTCCCAGGCTATTGGTATAACTGGCTCATTGAAAGTAGCATCAAAATGACAAAATATTGCAAATTGCTAGAATTACATGGACTAGGCATTAAAAGAATTAAATTCATGGAGAATTTCCATTATTTCAACATTGTATGTACATTGATAAATCTAATCAGGCGACTAAAATTAGATTACATAAATTAAAACCATGTTCTTGGACCCCATTTTCTCCTCTTCCTGCTCATTACCCATTAGCTCCTCAATCCCCTTCCCACATATTTCTCATTAGTGCTTGACAATTGAACATAAATGCTTTATTTAGTAGTAAACATTTTACATTTAAACTTCTCTGGGTACAAGAATGTGAAAAAACTCACATACTAAAGATATCATACTTTTTTCCTACCTGAATAAGCCTTGTGTCTCACTTCTGTCCAAAATGGATGGATGGTCACATAAGGCGAGCACCTAGATAGAAGGATGACTATTACAAGCAGAGAAAACTACAAAGTTTTGCAATCTATTGAAGAAAATCTATCACGTACCTCCCTGAAGAAAGTGATAGGTTGCTGGCCCAATGATTGAGGATTGCCAATGTTGCAGTAAATTATCTGCCAAATTTTGTTATGTGGGTTTCATTAATTTTCAGTTTTTGTTGAGAAGTGGACCTTACTATGGAACCAAAAGAAATTTATCCATGAGTCCATTATTTAGCAAGTTCAAAAAGATGCAAATCTGTTGATTTCTCATAGTTGAACCTCAGCTATTATCTGGTAGTTTAACTAGTTACAGATTGCGATGTACAACCGAACTGAAAATTAACAACCAAAAAAGGCACTGCATTTATACATTTCTGTGTTGATTTTTGACTGAAAAATGCATAAAGGAAATTGAATACCTCATCAAAAGAATGAGAATCTGGGTTTTGCTTTAATTCCTGCTCCAATTTCTGCAAGATTAAACATTATGTTAGACCTCCTCAGAAATGACACATTAGGTAGGGAACACAGCGGATTCACTCAGTCATTGACGCAAAAAAATTCATTTTATAAACATCCAATTCCTTTCTCTATTTTTTTTTCTTTTGGTGGTGATATACAATTTCATCCTAAACCTGCATCCAATTCCAATTTAAAAAAACAGTAGCCATTGAACTAAGCCTTTGACCAAATTACCTGGGCCAGGGTGACAATCTCTCCACGCACAGCATACTCGCATTTCAACACCTGGAAAATGTAATGGTCAAAATCGAATGCCTCAAAGTGACGACGACATCCCTTTCCCCTTCCTCCCCAAAACATCAATAAACAAAAAGTTCAAGACCAAACAAGAGAAGCTATGTCCAAGCTTTACGTAAGTCGTGAACTCAAAGCAAGCAGACATGATCAAATTACTATAAAAGTTTTATAGACTCAAAGTCAGAACAAACAACCACTCAGTAGTCTATCATTTCATTTCCTTGAAACATTCATCCACAGAATCTTCAGTAAAAAAGTATTGCTGGATAAGTGATCCAAAAAAAAAAAAAAAAAAGGAGCATTAAATGGGACCCCTAACAGAAATTGAAAAGGATTCACGATTAAGCATATGAAATCACACAATTTCAAATCAAGGCAACAAACAATAGATGCAAAAAGCAAATTTTAATGGATAGCCATGATCCACCCACTGCAATCAAAAGTAAAAATTGGGCAAACTCCCCAACTCAAATCAAATAAAAATTAAAACTTTAATAAAAAAAAGTATCAACAGGAAAGAGGGAAAAAGCCCAGATTCAGAGCAAGAAATAAAAGCCACAAACTTTGCAGCACCAATGCAATGGAATAGTTAAGAATAGCCAAAGTCCACATGCAAAATCAGAACATACATCCCAAATTGTAAATTTTTTCAATATAAAACTAATATAAATTTTCGATCCAGAGGGATAAAAAAGAGAACCTTTGGATTGATGGTTTGAAGAGTAACAGGGGCGGTTGAATAATTGGAAGCCATAGAGTTAAAATTAGCAGAAGAAAAGGGATGGAAAGCTGCGGTCAAGAAACGCAAATAACTACTAATAGACGATTGAGAGGAAGAAGAAAAAGGAGATGAAGGATGAGAAAGGGATTGAGAAGAGTGACGACGCTGCGACCCGAGGAAAGAAGAAGTAGCGGAACACGTGGAAGGTCTCTTTATGAGATTTCTGGCTCTGTCGGCTACGAATCTCCGCATTGCAAATGCTGGATTCACAACCAATTTATGGACACTCGATTTGAAGGTTAAAAGGGTTTCCTATGACAATGAGATGCCATGCGCAAGTTGTTGGGGAAGTACATGTACTACGTTGTGCCCTTGTTTGCAGCCCAGCCAGCGGGGCCCTCCTCTCTGGTTTTGGACTTTCTTGATGCCCACGCCCCCGTCCCCGCCCCCGGTTCCAGACATTACCCCTATTTGGGTCTGAATAATGGATTTCTGATATGTACTACAATTTCTGATATGTACTACAATTTTACACCCGGTTATACATTATGAAATTAAGTATTTTAATTTTGTACCACTACGGATGACAGACCATACACTAATGGTTTCTATGCAAAAAAAAAAACTATACATATGATGAGAAAGTCGTTCTTGGGCTGATCCAACCCATGTGCCAATCCAACCTTTTTTTTGACGTCCCTTGGCTTAATCTCAAATCTTGATGCATTTGCCAAATGCTAATTGGCAACTCAGTAAATTGGCTGCTAAGCGCTAACGTAAGATGATGTTTGATCTCGTTAAAGAGTTTTCTTTGTTGGCGCCCACTGCATGCGCGTCATTGGTTTTCTCACTAACTTTTTCTTACTCATTTTTTTTTTTTTTAAAACTTATATACGAGTGCTACTAGTATTACCTTTTCATCGATCGTAATGCCTCTCGTAATCACCAAGCAATGGGACACTGTAAAATTCGACTTCTTTAAGTCTACTGGAGTATATTATTTTATCCTATGCATCTATTTCGAAAATATGAGGGATTAAAGTAAAATTGTCTAAAACTTAAGGGACTAAAACTGCAATTCTCACAGAACAACCGCACACTTAACTGGCACCACAACCCACACGGCGAAAACCCCTCCTCCATCGCTCCGTACTCTTCAGCCGTCCCCGAGCCGTGCACAGTGAACCCCTTTCCCTATCCCCGGCGGCCGGCTTTTGAATCTGGGCTACTTGAATCTAGAGCACGGGATTGAAAGGCAAAGGCCCATCCATAATTGTAAGTGTTGGACAAAAATTTGATCTTTTTATAGCAGTATTTTTATTTCTCTTGTTGCATGTAACTCTGTTGTTCTGATAAAAACAGCAAAATAGGAAAAAGATCGGTGAATTTGTGGGTTGTTGGAAATGGAGAAAGCAGCGAATGCATTGAATAGAGCAGCAAACAGCAATGCATTGATGAATGTGTTGCTACTTGGCTGTTTTGGGGCGTTGAGTGTTCGATCGATGAATCAGCAGAAAGAAATTGAGGCATTGGAGGCTGAAAAGGACTCTTTGCTGAAAGCCAACAAAGGCATCAAGGCCACTATTTGGGACTGGAAGAAAACACTGTTTGCTGAGGCTGAGGCTGCTGAAGCAGCGGCCAAGGATTCAAAAAATTCTAAAGCTGCCCCCCTAGTCCCTCTTTCTAAGCTCAAAGCCATCTACGGCGAAGTCACCAGCCCTTCCTTCCCTGCTGGAGATTATGACAAGGGGGATGATAAATCACCTACATCAAAGATTCTAATCTAATAGAGGTATTTTAATAGGGTATTTCTTGCTGAGCTGATTTAGGCAGAGAACAAAATATAATTGAAATGTCTGTTCAAAATGCTGTTAAGTTTGTATTTTTAATGTATAACAGATTAACATCGGAGAAACAAGGAATGATTTAAGTTTATCTACCGGAATTGAAATATTTCTGCATAATTGCTCTGTTTCTTTCTATGGAATTGAAAATTGGTTTAGTTTGGTATCCAATTTTAGATTAACAAAAGAAACTGTTGTTTAGCTGTCTATCAACGTTGATAAATCTGTTGCTTTGATGCTTTAAACTTGGCTTTTTTATAGATTATAAATGTCTATGTATGCAATGTAGGAGTTGACAGTGAATCGCATTGATAGTTGGAGAATTTTTTTTGGAATATAGACCAACAAAATAGGACATCACTAGGAGCAAAACTAGGTAATCTTTGTCGTTTTTGGATAAAGGTTAGCATGATGCTTTTTCTGGTCTAAGTTTGAAGCTGTGATTCCGTCTTCCAGCTTGTATGGTGGTCTTACAAATTGAACACAATATTTGAAGAGTTTTATGGAGGAACCATCTATTGTAGCATGTAGTTTTCTGAGGTCCGAACAACATAAAACTTGTAAAAGCATTATCTTCTTTCTTTTCGGACTAAACAATTGATTCATTGTCTCACAAATTGGTCCCAACGGGCAAACAACATACTCAAGGTTCTGTTCTACAGACATCTTGACATGGGACTTAAAAGCGAAACAGTTGTGTATAACTAAGCCAATTGTACAAAACAAGAATGTTAGAAGCAAGAATTTTATAAACATAAGGATGAAAATGGAAATATATTGTGCATTATGCAACGATTGGAAGGTATTCCATTATTCATATGTTAGTTCATCTTTTGATTTTCTAGTATGCAAAGAAGAGGTTCCAATGTGCAATTTGTAGTGATTTATGCAAAGGCCACTGCTGATACCAGTATCCAATCTTGGCCACCTATAAATGATCTTAACTTAGAAGTTTGGTTCTATATGAGACTGGGCTTGTAACAGCCCATTTAACTTTTTATCGGCATTTGATCCTGGGCCTTTTTTTTCGATACTCAGCCTAGAACATGGTAGAGGGTGGCTCGACATTTTGGACCCATTCTTTCCAACCTTTCGGATCCAAGAAGTCACCAATGTTGGCTTGCATAATTATAGTTGTGGAATAAGCCTTCCTAGGCCTGCCAAGGTAAGTGGAAACTGTGAGTTTGTCCAGTTTGTCCAGCAGAGCCATGACACAGTTCTGAATAGTAATGCCCGTGTTTTGATTGGGGTTCTTTTCATGAGCTGTTATGGTTGCAAATTGATTGGGAAGTGGCTGTCTAGGCGGAATGTGGCAGTTTTGAAAAACAACTGCAGCATCACCAAAAATGAAGTCTACTGTCCCTGTGATGCCACATTCACTGTAAAATTGGCGATTGGAATGTGCATAAAGGGTGTGTCTTGGAAGGCATCAAAAGAGCATTGATAGAACACAAATTGGTTGGATCCTGATTGGAATGCAGCTGCCTGGTGCTTATTTGGTCCTGCAGTGTTCTCGAATCCCATGTTCTCAAGTTTTTCCCGGCAGTAGCTGGTAGTCACACGAACTAATGTCAGTTAGATATGCTAGGGAATGCCTTGTATGTATCTTTATCCATATGAAAGTGGTGATGTGCCTTCTGTATTACTAATACTCATAGTCAATTGGCGGTGCATTCTATGGATGGTTTGGAGGAAGAAATATTAACTCGTGTCAGGAGGAAGAGTACTAACCAAATGTAGGTCGTATCAAAAGTTGGGGTTCCATCTATATAATTATTATCGAAGGTGACAATGGTCTTGGTCTTGCCATCACCACAAGGACTTGTCCAATCTCACTTGTCCTTGTGCTCACCAACCTCCACATATATCAAGAATCTTGTTTTACTCTTCTTTCAAATCTTTGCCACTGCGGTGTCGATTGTCTTGTAATATCCACTGCTGTCCTGGGCCACGGCTGCCAGATCAGGCTTTGGATCATTAGTCGTCTGAAGCTGCCTCCTATCGTCTGCACTAACCCAGCAAGGAAAACCTGAATCCCCTGTTTCGGCTAGCAGTTTTCTGTGAAGTAAGATTTTGAGATCACCAAGAATGCTAATGAGTTTAGAAACAATTGCCAAACTGTTACTAGCAAATTTGTTGGAGTTGTTCATCAAAGCCCTGATGACATTCACAATTGTAGCATTGACTTCTTCCAGAACGTCCAAGCAGGTATCAGGATTAGTGAGGGAGGGGATCAACCAGGTGTTGAGATCATTAATTCTCGTGGCAGATCATTGCCGTTTAAAGAGGACATAGATTCATTGGTGGCATCAATTGTGTCGTCAAATACTGATTGGCAAATTGCCGAGAGCCCTTTTGACTAGAGGGTCATTGGCATTGTTGATCCATTCCCGAGGCAGAGTAGAGCTTCTGGAGCGAGTCCATGACTACGTGTAAAGAGAGCTGGAAGAGCTTTTCCAGGTCAGCAGTGCTGTTTGAGTTATCAACCGATCAAATGCTGCCGTAACATGAATCAGGATAAGTGGTGAGGCTGTAGACTGCTTTAAGAGATTGAGCTGAGGAGGAGGTTGGGTTTGAGGAAAGAACATCATCACCATCTTTGTTTTTCTTGTGTGGAATGGTTCCCACTACAACTCCAATGATAGAACTACAAAAACAAGCGGAGAAACAAGTAAAATTATCATCTGCCTACGGGTTTTTCTTTTGAAGGCTTGTTCTTCGAGAGGAACAACCTTGCTATAGCCCTTGAAGGACTTCATTTTATTCATCATTAATGCTGCAGCTGCGGCTTAACTAGTCTTTGTTGCAATTAAACTTCGTTTTGCTATTTTGGTATCGAGTAGAAATGTTGGAAGCTTATAAAGCTTTGACATGTCTGACGATGGTCCTGTCTTAAGCTCTAACCCTTGTAATCTTAAGATTATAGCCGCGGGTTAAACTAAGTGCTATTTCATTACTATGGTATTATTCGTCCTGAATTCCTGATAACGTTAAGATTTGCCTTATGATCGTTTCCACCTGTCATTATCTGATGGCATTTTCCTCTGAATTATTGCTGTAATACACTCCCTACCTGAAGCAAGAAAGGAAGTTCTGAGCCCTTTGTTTTTTTCTCGTTCAACTGTTTTACTGGATTTTGTTTGGCCGTTCATGTCATTGCAATCTGGTTTGGAGTCTGCAAGATTTGCTATAATGATCCTGGACCTCTTGATTTTGATAATAGTTTATTCATACGTTCATATCGAGTTTTACCCGAAAAAAAATAGAGAAAACATTAGAGAAATGTTTCTCTAAAGACGCTGAAATTACGTCAAAAGGCTTGTACTAATTTACTAATCTGACCGATTCTTCAGTGCCAACAGAAAAGGCATCTGGAGATAATGTAGAAGGATGATCGCCGTAATTGGAAGTGGCTAATGACGCTTGGCTAAAAGCAATCGAGCTGTAATTTGGAGGATATTAATAATATACACGAGGAAAGGACAACACGGGTCAGCAAAGAAACCACTCCTTCTCCTCAGATACGATTACATTTTTCTGACCTGCTGGTATGCTGATTGACCACCCCCGGAATAGTTTGTTGAATGAAAAACTTGATTGATTCAATCAGACAATTTCATAAAAATGAGAGTGCTCGATTGGAAGATATACCGACTTTCATGTCATTAGATTGCCCCGAATATCAAATTTAGCCCCCAGTCGACTGAATTTCTTGGATTTCGTCTTTGCTAGGAAGCAAAATAACAAAGGGATAATTACAGAAACCTCCCCTGAGGTTTCTGACAATTTCACTTGGCACCCCTTAAGTTTCAAAAATTACACAAACCTCCCTTACATTTATTGTTTTAGTAACAAGACCTCCCCTATCAACATAAGTTTTAAATGAAAATCCAATTTTGCCCTTCTTAATCTAAAAACTAAAAAATATATATATATTTTTTTTACCACTTGAACTACAGCCACCAACTTCATGAACACCGCCATTAGCAACCACAAAACAATCTCATCAACACCGGTACACCACTGCCAACTAATCAGGAAAATAAAAATAAAAAATTCATCTTGTTTTTACCACTTGAACAACAACCACTACCACCACCATATCACGCTAGTTCCATTTTTATCAGTTACCACCATCACAAGCAACCGTATTATAGAGGCAAAATTCATAAATATTCCCTAGCAAGACATCCAAATCTATTTACCCAAAACCAATTATATATTAGTAACTTTGTAACTTCCAAACCCTAAATTCATATATCAATTTGCAAATAATAATAAGAATAATAAGTCAAGGGTTATTATAGTCATTTTAAGTGGCCAGGGGAGGTTAGTGTAATTTTTCAAACCTCAGGGGTGCCAAGTGAAATTGTCAGAAACCTCAGGGGAGGTTTCTGTAATTATCCCAATAACAAAAGAGAACACTACAGTTTGGCATTCAGCTATTTATGTAAATGCCATCATCAGCAGGCCAAATTAAAATAAAATGGGTAGGCCCATTAAACTTGGATTAGTTAAGTTCCTCCGTGCGTACAAAGTGAAGAAATAAACCGGAAAATTTTGGGCCACCACGAAAGCACAAATCAAGAAATCCTTAGGATCGCTGTAAGAAACTACGGATCCATATACCGGACTAAGCCGGAGCCTCGTGTCGCAAACTTCGAGGTTGAGTCAGGACAGGACATGAGTATATTTAACAGTAAAATTTCTATGCTATTATGAAATGCTACAAAATTGAGGGCATGAACTACTACTTTTATCCTCACTACATAATTATTCTACTGTATGAAAACAAGAGCTGTATAAACCACTATACTCTAAAGAAGCTAACAAAAATTACATCACTATTTAAGCAAACTTGTTTTTCTCAGTTTTCCTGTTTGGTGGTGTTTTTTCTTCTCAGTTATCACGTGGAGGCTTGTACCTATAGCACAAGGAATGAAAGCATTTGATAACTGATCAGTGAAAACTACTAGTTGCAGGCAGCAGGATATTAGGCCTTCAACTTTCAGGTTTTAGAAGTTACTTGTTCTGCGTCGGATTAGATCTACTGGGAGGTATCTGCCGCGCTTTCGAGTCTGCTGCTTTCTTGAATGGTTTCTGCTGCTTCTCATGTAAACCTTTCAAAGCTTGTGAAGCTGAAGAAAAAGTAGTCGTACTTGTTGTCTTGTTCAGGAGAAGGCGAGCTGCTTGTGTTCTGTAGGATGAGGAGGACTGCAAAATTAAGACCATTGCAAGAACTAATGCAGCCGTTGTTTTCATGATCTGGGGCTTCATCGTGATCTCTGTGTTTATTTCCAGCTTTTTACTCTTCTTTCTAGTGTGCTTGTGCTCTTGGAGAATCTGAGATTCCGAAATGACTCCGAGACTTGAGAAGATGATAATCTTGTGTGAGTTTGATGATGAGTTTTTGATGGTATTTAAACCACAAAATGAGAGTGGTTTTTATAATATTAATGGTTGTTGTTTGTCTAAAATCTGCAGGGGATCTGAAGATGGTACAAATGGGATCATGTGATGCTTCTTTGACTGATGAGATGAGAGAGTGAAATAGTTCTTCCATGTTGTTTACTCTGACTTCCAGATTAGTATTGTTAACAGTTTCTGAGCGATCATGTGATTTGTCACGTGATTATTTTTAATTAGTAGTAAATCTTGGCCAAGCAGTTAGTCTGTAGATACTATTTTACTCCTATTACCACTGAAATCAAATGGTTGGTTTCAAAAATTTGCAAGAGTTTTGCTGTTTTTTCTCAGACAATGAATTAAAAAACAGGGGTGGATGCAAAGGGCTTCCGACTCATTTAGGATAGTCCAATTCAATTAAAAGATATGATTTTAGCAGCTAAGCAAGCAGCAACAAAAAGAAAGAAAGCAGTAGTTTTATAAAAATTGGTACTACTCTCGGCACAGTCCAAAAAGGTTTGTGAAACAGCCTTTTCTGTCGTTGATTTTAATGTACCTAGCAAGTCAAAAGATGCTTCAGCCTCCAAAGTTGTACTGCAATTTTCTTTAGCGAAAGGTGAGGGAAATTAATTAAGTTTGAATAAAGTTTACTAGTTTCAGTGCTGGCGCTTTTTTATTGTTTTGTAAGATAAAGATTTCCATACTGTGTTGTGTTAACTTAGTAGTAATCAAAGATATTATCTGACTACTGATGGCTAAACTTATCAAGAAGATCACATGACATGTTGGTAAAGCCCTTCGGTCGATTTGAGAATTAGTACTAGTACATTAAACTAATCCTCCGTCTCTAATTCCGAGGCAGTGGGCAGCGGCCACGCTTTCACCTCATCTCGGATTTGTTTCTTTCCACTTCTATTCTGACCAGAAATGTTAAACAAGGGGAAAGATGTGCCTCGACTTTTGGTCTCTCAATCTGCATGAAAACTGAAAGTCATAGGTGGGTGGTAGCTATATGGAGTATTATAACTGTATATGGTGTTAAGGGAATCCGAGGCTTCGTTTGACAACGCAAGCGAAAGGAGTGAGTTTAGAGACACACCCAAGGATAGAATGTTAGTATAAATAAAAAACATCACGTAATATTTGAAGTCTCATGGCTTTCAATTTTACTATATTCTTTAGTTGTCATTTCTCCAGTGTATCGAAAGGTATTCATAATAGAAAATAATATTAACACACTTCTTTTAACTTATCATATATTCCTTTCTACTATTTATTAGCAAAAAAATTGTTCGTTGAAGTGGGTATGGAAAGATAAAGAGTGTGTAAAAAAATAAAATAAAGGATAGGTGAGAATATTCATTTCCCTTGTGATAATATTTTTTCGTATGCTATGTTTAGGAGCGGTTGAAATCTTTTGTCGAATTTTTTCAGTATCCAATTATGCCTACTATAAATTAAGTCTTATCACTAAATGATACAATATTGATTTCATATAGTTTTTTACATTGATATGATATACTCTCATATTAGACGCCATACAAAATTGTACGGAATATCTGAACTAGTTTAGATGATTTAACATGGAAGTTGCTAGGATAATATTATAACTTAGAAACCGTGAAGGACACATCTACAATCACAGAAAACCTTAGAAAGCTTAGGAGCCAATGGAATTACTCAAAAAGTAAAGGGTAAATTCCAATAATTTTCCTTGAATGTTTTTGTATTTATATGTATCATTTTTGGCTAGGATAAACCTCCAGGAGGAATAGTAAAGCGGTTATGTTACATAACATTAAATCAGACAGCAATCGTTAAAAATTTTAAAAATCATAATATAAGAAGCGTTAAGAGAAATGATGTACTTTGTTCAAAAATATTTTCTTCCATATGTATTGAATTCAACACCAATTTCCCTCCCCATTATAATAGTATAGGATTTATTAAAAAAAAAATTTATTGCTTTGGGTTTGGCATATATAATACTACCTATTCGTAATATTATAAAATAGCAATAATCTTGTCGCGGATTAACAAAATCATAATTGAAGAAATTTGTAATCTTCTATAGGGAATTAATCTCTCTCTCTCTATATATATATATATTGTTGGTGGAATTGCTCTTTTACACTGAATCTTCTTCCTCCAAAATATAATAAAAAATATAACTTTGACGGTGAATTGGACTCAAGTGACCCTGGCGCGGTAGGTAGGATCTCGTCGTGCTTGGTGTGGTGTTAAAAGTCCAATTTATCCTCCATTTACACCAAACAGATATTTTCTAATAGGGTCAGTCTCGTCTTTACGAGTACGGATGTAGACTTGGACAATAAAGCACCAGCAACGCAGGCAGATTTCCAGAGAACAACGCTCGCTCTTTTCATCGACGATATAAATATATATATTTTTAAATTGGAGAAATATATTAGTATATTTAAAAAAAAGAAAAAGAAAAATGCTGGTGATCGTTTGCCGCAGTTAGGGTTCGGAAGTAATTCAACAATCTTTCTCTTTCTCTCTCTCTTTCTCGCTGAATATTTATATTTATTTGTTGTTTTAATGCACCTGTACTTAATTATAGAGTAGAGTTTATGTTCAATTACTTGTGGATCTGTTATGGTTTGGATTCAGGAATATATAGTTATTGGCTGATTGTTTCATAGATGATAATTTTGTGGACTAATTTTAATTAGAGTATTGAACGATAAATCGTTTTATTTGGTGGATTTTGTTAGAATATATTGTTGACTTGTAGTTTGAGTTTTTCATCACACACATATATTTGCAGTATGAAATTGTGGGATGCGTGATGGTTAGTTATATATTGTGAAATGGGTTTTGAACTCTACAAATTCAATTGGGCTTTGGAGGATAAAAGATTCTCAGTCTTTGAGGAGTCTTACTTGTTATATTGCGAAATCACTTCGTTCTTTAAAAAAACTGTCTTGTAGCGGAGTCTTTCATATGATGGGAGGTTATTTTTAGTTCCATTAGGTGTTTGGAAAGCTGGATTTTGGAGAGGCCTCCTAGAGGTTTGTGCTTGATTATAAGGACAAGGAAGGAACGGAACGTGAGCTAGGGTCAATATATGCATTGGGCTAGGATAAGGAAAGGCTGACAATGGGTAAAGCCTGTTTGAAGTTTTTCCTGGTTGGGTGATCATGTGAAAAACTGGGGATACAATTAGCTCTGATTTATTCTAGGCCTTATTCTTTTCTGGTTCTGATGTTAGTCATTTTTTTCTTTTCCATTTCATATCATATGTGTATGCGTCATATATATATATATATATATTTGGTGGTATGCTTTACTAGTTTTTGTTTTTTAATGGAATTCAAGTCAAGTTTCTGCTACTTCCCGAAGTTACTATAGAACTCTTTTTTAATAGGAAACATCATATCAGTGGCAACCAAAAAAGTAAAGCAGCATCTTTGGGTGCATTTCCTGTTGTTCAATACTCTGAATTTGAGGATGGCTGAAAGGGCATGTGTTAAAGCGTCTTCAGAAAGAATATAGAGCTCTCTGTAAAGTATGTTCTCTCCTTTGTGCAAGTCTTTAGATATCCTTGTGTCTTGAGTTTTGTTTTCATTTCAGTGATCTTCAGTATTTGCTTCTGTATTCTTAAATTCTTTCTTATATTAAAAAATTCAAATTACATAGATGAGGATAGGATTAAAGCTTTAATGGCACAATTTTTGCGTTCCCAACCTTAACTCGAGGCATGTTGATGGTGCTTTGAAGAGGGTTAGTTTTGCTGTCACGTTATAATTTCTATATTCACTTAATCTCTACTCTTTGAGGCACTGTTCAATTCAACATGGCTCAAAGCTTTTGGAAATTACATGTGTCTACATGAAGAAATTCTTATTATTGCCTGTTGGTGCGAAGTTGCAATAGTGTGAAAAGTTTTTGGAGTTTTGTTTTACTTAGACCTTGTATTGGATGTTGATGTATGCTGTATAGTTTAGCTATCATGAGGATTATCATTCTGTTTACATGTTGTTAGCTTGCAAAGAAATAAGCTCAGTCACTTAGACTAGGGATATAGTGTCCTATTTCAATATTCATGTATCTTATTGCAATGTGTGTTTCTGTCACTAAATGATATCTTTTTGTGGAGGGTTAATGCGGAGGTGCGTACTTTGATATTTGGATATTGTTGATTTTGGATGATTTATCTACAAGATATAATGTTAAATAGGAACAAAATGTTATTTGTTTTTCAGATCCAAATTCTCAACCCATGTGCCTTATCTGCTAGATTACCAGAATTTAGATATTGGTTGCATTGCTTTGGCCAAATTCTTTGTTCTTTATTGCTATCTCACTGGATTTTACTTTTGGGTGGAAGTGAAAAGCTTCTAATCATGATGGTGTATGTGTCATTGCCAGGAACCTGTCTCTCATGTTGTTGCTCGGCCTGCCCTTAATGACATCCTTGAGTGGCGTAAGCTGTCTTTTCTGCCAATATGCTCCTTGCACACTGTTTTGTCTACAGAATCGTGTCTTATAATCAACCTGTTGATGTTTGCCTTTGTGGCATACACCTTTCATATACAAAGTTGTGTGTCCTTGTAATGTTCTTTTTTTTTTATTTATTTTAAAGTTTCAACATGCTGCACGGATTTTGAACCCCCCCCCCCCCCCCCCCCCCTTCCTCTTCAAAAAAAAGAAAAATGATAAATTATGCTTTACCTTGGAAGATTTTGTCTTTGTTGTTGTGGTTGAAGTCCTTTTGCCACTAAAAGAGTTATCTTGAATGTGTATTAGTAAGCACTACACCAACTCATGAATGTGGGATAGACCTTGGTCATTACTAGATGAGCAGGTTTCTATACTGGTAAGAACTGGGTCTTTAATCTTTACAGTATCTACCTTTATAGGCGATGCTTATAGATTGGAGCCTTTTTTACCTTAATTACTTAAAGTATTTGAAGTTAACCGAAATGATTATGGTTTTGTAAGTGAATCATGAATTGTGATGTGTATATGATCTGGGATTCTGGACCCTGCAAAGTGCAAGCTAAGTATCTGTATATGCTTGTTTCTTTCTCTTTAGAAAATGCAAATTTCCTGCTAGTCCACTACTCCAGATGTCACTGTCCTTTCAATTGGGGATCAACCAACAAGAAAATCTGATAAAATTTTTTTATCGAGATGTTTGATTCACCATTTGAAGAGATGGAACATTTTCCTCTCTTGCAGTTGTATCATTGTTTCAGGCTGTCGGTCATGTGGGCTGATGTAAATTATAGAACTGAATTGTAGAATTTGTTTTCTTTCTCTCTTTAGAATTGAGCTATTAACTTTGTGTTTCTTAAAAAATTTTGTTGTCAGATTACGTCTTGGAGGGGAGTGAAGGAACACCTTTTGCAGGTTATTTTTGTTATTTGTTCTTTGAATTATCCAACTAGCTTCTTTATTGTGTATGTGTGTTACCTTTTCTCTTTTTGATTTTTTCAGAAGTTCTCCTGAAATAAGGATTTATTTCTTTTTAACTGGTATTATTTCGTTAGAAATGCTTGCTTGATTTGATTGTTTCCTTGAAATGTTTGTGCTTCTTACATTCAGGTGGATATTACTATGGAAAGATTAAGTTTCCTCCAGAATATCCATTTAAACCTCCAGGAATCAGGTTTGCTAAGTCATTGCATTCATTTTCCATAAACTTTTCTGATGCTTTGGCTTTGACTGTCATTCGTATCATGATTTTGTGGATTTCCTGCCAGCTGGTTTTGATTTCAAGCTTTTTCTTCTTGTCTGTAGCATGACTACTCCAAATGGACGGTTTATGACTCAGAAGAAAATCTGCCTTTCTATGAGTGATTGTACGTTTGTTTCAATCCTCTTGTCAATCTTGTGAATATCTCTTATATCAGATATTCATATGATTGATCTTTTACTTTATTGCTTTGGTCCTGTTGTTCCAGTCCATCCAGAAAGTTGGAAACCCAATGTGGTCTGTTTCAAGGTACTAATATGTGCCATGAGTCAGGTACTTTCCATTTATTCGTGTGGTCTATAGTTTTTGTGCTAATTCGCTTCTTACTTAACATGCAGCATATTGACAGGACTCCTTTCATTCATGGTGAGTTTCTGGGAACTTTCCAGTATATTATAAGCTTTTTTATTGTTCCTGCCACGATACCTTACCCTTGTCTGTGAGATTCTGTTGGACCTTCCATTTTTATGAGATTTATATCTAATGCTAAGCCAAATGATTGCATGAGATATAGTAGTTCTAGATTTTTATCAAATGTATGAAAGATCTAACTGTGGTAAGTTTATTGGGTCCTCTTTTCTGATTTTTCCACCCTTCCAATGCAGATGGACAATAGTCCCACCACGGGCAGTGTGACAACTACAGCTGCTGAGAAGCAAAAGCTTGCAAAGGCTTCTCTTGCTTTCAATTGCAAAAAGTGAGTCTACTACAATTCTAATTATTCTGATCTTGGCTTATATATGTTCTGCATGACTTTTGCATGTCTTCTGTTCTTTTCTGGTTTGTGCATGGCAGTAAAGGTTCTATTTTTCTTGCAGATTCTATGAGTTCTCATGTTAATTGAATTTGCAATCTGATGCTTATAGTTGACATTATGTTACAGCGCAACCTTTAGGAAATTGTTTCCCGAATATGTTGAGAAATATGAACAGCAGAAGCTGTCCGAGCAGGCGGTCATCAACCAGCTGTCTCTGGTGTCGAATACAGCAGAAAATAACGGACCCTTGTTGGATGAACATGGGAAACCAGCAAGAGAAGAGATGAATAGAATAGAACCACCAAGGGATGTCAAAAAACGGGAGGCGGCAATCTTTTCCAACTTGGGTGCTGCTGTTGCTAGTTTCTATTGTTGGAGTTGTAATGGCTTTGCCTCTTCTTCAACTTTGATACTTGAGGCCACAGGCAAGGAAACCTCAGAAAGTGTTATAAAGTGATTAGCATTTACAATCTGAATTTACTTTTATTACTAGAAGTCCTAGATTTGTCATGTACGTAAGGGCTTATATAGGGTAGTTAGCTGATGCGATTTCTGGCTGACATAGTTTTCCATCTGATTTTGCTGGCCTTTTGTTTTTACAACTAAATGTTTTATGTGATGTAGTCATTATTGGCTCCGGTATTGTGCTGGTTGCTGTTGCTTTGTCTTTGTACTGTTTCTTTTACCATTCTTGATTTCATTTCAAGATGGCGCATTTGATTCTGTCATATTGATGAAGTTTAATCTTAGAAAAATGTACAGGACAACTCCCGTTTATCCCTGGATGGAACCCTTTGACTACTTATTGTTCCTTCTCTTCTGAAATATCGAATAAATATAGATTCTTTTTTGGCTCACGACTCATTTCCTCTTGTGATGGCAAGGCTACATCGGCTACAAGTTATTATCCGCTTCCCATAGAAGCAATTTTTATTAGCCATTGAGATTTTTTTTTTCTTTTAACAATCAAGTGCTCCTCATCCTCTTCCGTAGAATAGGTGAGTTTGTCTTTGCCTTCCCTTCATAAATCCCAGCAAAGAATGAAGATGTCTCCTGTTTATACAAAAAATGAAGCTGGAAAAAGCTGTGTCTATGAATTTGATCTGCAGGAAGATTTTACACTGGTATTTCCCCTAATTCTTACCAATTTAGATCCGAAAACTGCATCTTTCCCAGTGTCTGCTCGTTCTTAATGAACAAAACAGTCTTAATTATCTCAAACAAAATCATCTATTTTTTGAATCTATACACATTTTTGCGTTTTTCCTGTTCAAAAAAGTCTACGAACTCACACATATCAGGGACATATCTTGATGGCAGTATGTCTTCGTAGTGATCTAGGCAGAATAGCTCACATTTTCTCCCAGGGGGTGTGGCACTATGGGGCTATGGCTTTCATACATGTATTATTTATAGCATATCATTATTTGCCCTGGACATGAGTGCAAGACTTAATGATTCTATTTCTTGGCGCTTTTCAGTCTTAGAAGAAGCAAAAAAAACATTCATGTGAAGGGAACTTAAATGCTGCTCCACAACGTATTGAAGAAACGAGAAAGGCACAGTCCAAATGGGAGAAAAGGAACAGGAAATCGTGGAGAAGTTCACTTTTATCATGCGTTGAAGACTGACAAGAAAAGCAAGAATGTAGAGGAACCGTTACATGGATCCACCATTCCTAAACTGAGGCGTGGTATTGTTTCTGGACCAATACACGGTAGTGCAGGCGGCTTCATCACCACCATGCCTTGGAAGCCAACATCAGGACCCTTGACAAGTCTTTTCAATCCAGCTAAAAGGGAGGAGGATGTGATACCTTACATGTGTCTAAGCCATCTTGACAATCCTCATGATTCTCAATCCTATGGACCTGTTTACTTGGTAACATAATATTTCTACTCAATATTAGATGGTAGCCAAGGCCGAAGGGAGACATGGGAGCAATCTTTTTTCCTCCTGCGCAGTTCTGTTATATTGAAGGATTATAAGGACATTAGCAAAATAAAGCTGAAATTCAGTAGCTTTGGACAATTTCGTAGGTGAAGAAAACACTAAATTTGCTGAAGCTTGTTTCACCTCTTACATAAAAAGAATCAGCATTATTAGACTTTGAACCACTTGATGATTATATTTTATCAGAAGTATCATGTTTGATAGCTTTATCGACTAAAAGCTCATTTAGTTTTAAATATATGTTCAGAAAGTTACTTTGGTGTTCAGTTCTGATGCCAACTAAGCATCTTTCGCTCATTTCTTTATCTGCAAGAAGTTTGGTGCAAAGAAATTTTAGGGTGCAAAGAAATTTTAGGGTGCAAAGGTTCACCAAATGTGGTGCTTCTACAAAGATTAATTCTTTTCTTCCTAATCTTACCTGTATGCAGGACTCCAGAGGAAAGTGCAAAGCAAATTGAGCAAAGAAAACTCCCATAAAAGTTTATCTCATCAAGTTTGCTAAGGAACGGGAAAGGGGAAGAACGAAAAGGTTGGCATCTTTGATTTTCAACTTCACCACAAGTCAGTTACTCTTTCACTGAATATCCCACTGGAACTTGGCAAGGAGACCACATTGCTTTATGAAAAACAATTTTCTAACAGAATTAGTTTTAAGACAGAAAAATTCCACAACTTTTTGTATGTTTAATAGGTATAGGCTAGAGTTTGTTTGTCCTGCTGCTGGTTCCCATGTTTGAATGTATTCTGTCGTTTCCAGTCTTCATAATGTTTCTGCTCAAAGATTTTGTATTTATGGAACTATCCTACCATGAATTTCTGGTTCATGCTCACAACGTCGGCCTAACTGCTTGAGGCTACTCTGCATTTACTTCTAGCAGGTAGCATATTGGTTCACAAAACATTCCCAGTATTTGAGTTGCAAACCAAAAAATTTGGAAATCTTGAAGCTAAAACAGTTCAAATGCACAACAATGGGAAATAGACATGAGAGATTGCAATAAATTGAAAAAACATTCAGAATTGTAATAGCTCAAATTTACATATGGAACAGGTTAAAGTTCCTTTACTCTCCTGTCAGAGGAAATGATCCCTTTCCACTCTCAAACAGAGAAGCTTAACTATATAATATATTCACTTCCTATGATCTCAGAAGTTTGTTTGAAGAAACAAGCCTCTTAAGCATAACAAAAATATAGAGATCTAAGTCTTACAATCATCTGCATTAAGAATCAAAGAAAAAAGAGATAAACATGAGCTGAAAACAATGGCCTTCAGATATATCACCAATCCACATAATGCTGACCTACTGTACTTGAATAGTTTTACCCAAATTCAAGGGGCTGAAATGACGAATGTGCTCATTTACCAGAGCCCTTAAGGTAGCAGCCCTGTGAATATTACACATGCTTCTAATGATTACGCGGAATTGGCAACTAATTGTGCATACATTAGAGCTGTCTGATTATCAATTCTACTCACTTGTTGCTCCACATCCAATAATAATATCAACATCACTACGAGGACTTACCCTCCTATCCCTGCTTAAGAGCCTCTTTAATGATCTCAATCGCGTCGCCATTGGTGATTTTTGCTCTTCATCCTCATTAGTATGCCTTGGGATATCAATCACCAGCATTCCATCTGGTCGATTACTCGTGGATACTGGTAACGAAGATGATGATGAAGATGAGGACAGTGCAAGGTGTTTCAGCAGAATGAAGACCTTTGATAACCTTCCTCCAAACAAGGGCTAAAGTGCTGACTTGAGTCTCATTTCCCCAAAACAAAATATTGGTAGGGAAATTCAGTGACTCTGTTGGATATCCATTAACACCAGCATTCTCTTGATTTGGAGCTGAAGTATAGACTCCATGTTGTTAAATCAGGTGCTACTGGAGCTCAAGGAGGATTGCTGGCAAACAGGATTCCGGCAAAGAGGGCAAGTAGAATGAGAGGCAAACCACATATCAATGCATTCGACATGAAAACCCATGATTGCATTTTGGTAACAAGCCTATCTTTCAGCTTCAGAGACCTCAGAAAGACAAACAGCACATTCAAAGCCATTCTTCAAATTCATTGGCACTGAACACAACTACTGGTATGGTCTTAAGGACAGAAGGGTCAAGACCACGGCGGAGGGCTGTCACAACATCCAATTCTTGGTAACCGGGAGCGAAGTCAAAGCGGCGGCGGCGCCTCGTGGAGGTGGTGGTGGTGGTGTTATTGTCGACGGAGTCTTGTTGGCGGCGACGATAGAACCATTTGGCATAGAGATGGAGGAAGAAAACAATGACCACCACCAGAAAGAGTACTAAAACAGCCATCACCATAATCTTCCCTATTAACTCAATCGCTCCCGAGTCATTTAATTTCCCACCAACAGCTGATGAATCTCCCATTTTTTAACAAAACCTTGATAAGCAAAGCAAAACCCAGAATTTTTCTTTTTTGTTTTCAGTAAAACTTGGGATTGCTTGATTTTCTGAAGATACTTTTAAGCAAAATCCAAGCTTGAAGACTTGTAAAGCTTCAAACTTTGGAACCCTTTCCAGGAAAGTTTATTTAGTGCTGAATTGGATGCTTTAAGGTTATAAGGAGGAAGAAGGCAAAGACAAAATGATGATGGATTTGAAACTCTAATGCTGCTGAATGCTGATGGATATTTAAAACAATATTGAAGGGAGATTTGGAATGAGAGTTAATAGGAAAAGTCTGCTTAAAGAAGAATAAGATGAGATTTGAGTCTAAAGACATGAAATGAAAATGACAGACCAAATATAGAAACGTGTTTTTGTGTGTGTATTTTCCCGGGGAGGATGAGAATGTATAAGCCAGCACCTCAGCGGAGCGGGAAAGAGGACAAGTCACAACATTACTCCCCCACGGCGGCGTTTTGAATGAGGGAAGACACGAGAGACTTCAAAAGAAGTTGAAGCCATTTTAGCCATCTTGTTGTTGGAGCCTTCTGATTCCTTTGACTGGTGAAATGGTATGGCCCATGAGGGGTGTCTGAAATTCAGGTTAAAGCTTGACTTTCTTTTGCCAATTAGTAGTTGGCAACTAGTATTCTTATGAACTTTCAAGTTTATTTTTACATGAAGAAAATATTTGCTCTTAATTCAAATCAGAGGGTCGATGAGACTTGCTCGAAAGATTATTTGATC